>BSBK01006048.1:1357500-1845000 GCA_027943335.1 Chamaecyparis obtusa
TCTATAATTAGTTGATATCATCCAAATGCCATCTTTCTTGTGCACCATTACCATAGAAGAGGAGTAAGCATGCCTCATAATACCTACCTCTAACATCTCTTGATCTCACTTTTTCTACATATCGATACCCATTGACCCCTCTTGTTAAGCATCATTTGCATGTGGTGAGAGCTTTGAACCATCTATGGAGACCTTGCACACATCCCTCTTAGTTGCACTGCCCTTCCTTCTATGTGAAAGTACCTGAATGGCTCTTGAAAATAGTTGGTTATTTTGCTCCTAAAATACTATTTGTTGCACCCATGTGGATAGTAAACATTGGACAATCAAGATGGTAATCTCCCATGTATAATTTGATTCTATGAATTTCCTTGAACAATCTACAATGCCCCTCATTTGGACTTGGAGCCTAAAGTGCTAGTGGTTATCTAAAATAATTTAGATTAGCAACTAACTTCTCATTGAGGAAATCACAAGTCTTGTACTAATTCTAGAAAATCCATGATTAGAAATGGTTGTTTAGGTTTCTCCAAATTCCTCCTTTATCTTATTTTGGCCCTCTAATAGTGCTTCTTCTTCCTCACTTGACCCTTCATGTAGAATAATTATAAATTTATGTCCTCTTTATTTGCTATCATAATTAATTCATAACCTACTAGTTCTCTTCTCTTCATTTTATTTTGGATTTAGTAAAGTAGACTAGGGGATTGACCATGTAGGAGTGCTTCTATATTTTATGTTTCAAACCCATGACCCCTACTCCCAAAAAAAAATTCCTCTACTTGCACTGACACAATCATTGCTTGAAACTTAGAATCCGGACATAAGTTATGTAACTCATATTTGATGTGGCTCTACAAATTCACTGGGAGTAATTCCTTCAAAAATAATTTGACAACATTCCCCACACTTAAAGATTATATCTAATTGATGGGCATAGTCTTTAACCATACATGTTTGCTTTAATAGTGTAAGTTGGTTAAAGTATCTATCATAAGGTTGTCACCATAATTTGTAGTGAATTCCTTTTCAAAAATTGACTACATGATAATGCATCCCTTACTTTTCTTCTTTTCATATACCCAATGATACTAATGAATCGATCTTATTCCAACTATAACAATGTTATTGCAGCATTTAATTGGGATGGAACATGATGAATACCAAATAATTGTCTATTTAACAAAGTTGATTTGTTGGTTCCTGCATTGAACTTTCATATACCTATCAACGTGGAGTGCCTAACCATAAAATTATTTGGGTGATGATGAATGCTTATCTTTGAGACAACATCATGTCTTGTGGAAGATAAAATTTCACCCCTAGTCTTCTATGAAGCTTCATTTTTCCACAAACTCCTAAGAAAAGCTATTTCTTTAGAGATTAATTATATTTGCACCATTATCTTTGACCTAGTTTCATCCTTTAGCTTCTTGTTTATTTCCTTATGTAATCCATGGATTATCCATCTCTATTGACAAAATACCTTTGTTAGGCGTATTTCTAGATTGTGGGAATTCTTTCCCTTGCCTTTATTTTGTGGTCCCATCTTGTTGAGGCTTGTCAATGCAAAATCTCAGTTTTTGAGACCAAACATTGATTTAATCATTCTAATATTCGTAATTCCTAAACTAAAATTGCAAATAGTAAATGTCTTATTTGAGATTTCCAAAGGTGCAAACAAATCCAAAAAACTTCACAAATTGTATCTTGTAGATTTTCTTTATGAAAAACTATGAAATTGCAATAACTTCCTAAAAATGAATCAAATGCCTTAAAGTCAAGACTAGCTGGATTAATCCACCCTTGTTTAACCTTCTAGAAATTAGACTTTTTTTGTGGTCTTGCGAGAATAATTAGGGGAAATCCTAATATATAATCACTCCTTCAATTCTACTCCAATCGATCTTAAATTATGATCGAAGTAACTTCATTACCCCTCATTGAACCTCTATGTTAAGGAAAAAAATGTCAAAATGATCTGTGCTTTTGAATATGACTTGTGAAATAAATGTAAATTGCCCTATTGCTTGCCTTTATGAGACTAAGATTACACTCTAATACCACTCATAATGAAAAATGTGAAAAAAATACTAGTCAATATGTTGCAATTTATTAAGAATAATAGGATATTTTGAAGAGGCAAACCTTTATAATTTTATACTAAGAGCATAATTTACATTATTGATGCCACCTAGTTTGATTTAGATACCTTAAATTAACTCCTAATCATCTAAGAAAAACTATAATACATGTTATATAACATAAATTAAGAGATACAATAGTTGTAAGTTGATACTCATTGCCCTATGCACACTATAGGATAAAGGAACATATCAATCTCCAATCTACAACATTTTTTTAATTTTCCTTAATGCAATCTAATGTCTCACATTTTGTTTAAAGTTGCAAGCTCTATAAGCTCTATCACGTAATGTGATGAGTGGAAAATGATAGGAGGTAAGTACTCACTAGCTTCAATGGGCAAACTAGGACACTAAGGCCTATATTTCCAATCATTACATTAGGAAGGAGAGCGGCCCACTAAGCTCAAGATGACTCAAGCACTAAACGGGCGCAAGGGTGCTCCTTCGCTTATGTGGATTGTAGGATGTGTAAATGGAATGAGGGAATGAAGCAAGTAGGGTGCAATAAGATGCAAGGGGGATATAGATTTGTGTGCACGAGCAACAAACAAATTGATATGACAACTTTGAGACCAGATCTAGAAAGTAAATAGAGCCACTAACCTGTACTATAAATTCCAGTCAATTCTGCCTAACGTGGGTGACTTGGGTAGAGAGGGGCAATTGAAGTCGCCCAACTAGACTCACCCCTACAGGTGAAAATTGACCTTACTCTTTCAAATTTTGTTGTTGGACCCCAAGATCTGAGACAGACAATTAAGATTTCTTAATTTTGATTTCAAAGCTTCAACACATCACTTAAACATAGAAAACAAGGAAATTGTTGGGAGAAGGGTTTACCTCAAGCAAACCTTTGTATAGGAATTAACCTTGAAATTGAAATGAAATTCGCATAAAGGAAAGAAGTGCGTTGTTAGTAGTGAATGTTGATAAATATTCTACTTTCAAAAGTGTTGGGTGGCTCATGAACATGTATGAAAAATGTTTTGATGTGGTCTTCACCTTGGATCTAGGATAGGAAGAACATGAATGCCTTCACACATGCTAGGATCTTGATATTACTTCATATCTTCCATGCTTGCTTGCTTGAATTGACTTGATTGTTCACTGGATGCTTGATTTTCTTAAATGCTTGCTTGAAATCTTGAATTGATAGATTGACAATAGGCCTCAAATCCAAAATGAGGGACGTAGCTTTGCATTTATACCCCTTCAAGCTATTTCAAGGCTCAAGAGTCGAAGTAGGCCGACTTTGAATTTAGAATTTTGCTAAAAATCTCTACACCAAACTCCAATTCAAACTTGGGCCCAACTTAGTGTGACAAGGGTGACTTCTGATGACAGGGTTGTAAAATTTATGACTTGCTCCACCCAAGTTACCCTTGTTGAGGCACAAATGGCTCAAACATTAGTCAGAGGTTGTTGATGTATGTAGCATCGGTCAGATAAATAAATGTGCTATTAATTATTATGATTTACTACATATATACATATATATTAATATATATAATAATTGATATTATTTATATATTAATATACATATATATATTTAAAGTTAATCTTATAATAATTATATACTTAATTAATAAAGATTAATGAATAGACATGTCCCATTAAAGGACATGTCTCTTCTTATCATTGTCATGTATAAGTACAAAGAGATCGATGCATTTGGAAAACATAGATAATACATCAATGCCATTACATTTGCAATCTATCCTAAAACTTAACATGGTATCAAAGCAAAGCCTGGGAGTTGATAGCTTGAGGAAAGATTGCATCAGAAACTACAGAGAAAACTTATACATTTGAACGCCTGGAGCAAAACTTAATTTCTGTAGGAGATGATAGACAAGAGACATTGATAGAGTTATGCGTTATTTGAAACAGGAAAAATATAGTTGATCTGTTCTTATATGCGAGAAAAGTGGAGACGTAGTTAGAGGAGCAAATTATTTAAAATATTTCCAGTGCGTGCGAGGACAAAGATCACGGGATTGAGTATATATTGGGAAGCCGACACTAGCCAGCCAAGATCTGGACATTCAAGAGCTTTGCGTGCACAAACTGAACACGACAAGTCCAAGGGAGAAGTGGACCACATTTAGATGAGAACAAATGAAGATTTGGATGTCGTGTGTTGGTATTGGCCGGAACAGAGAAGTGACGTTGATAGTTGATACTCTGCCAACAAGTTGGATTATTAATCGAGGAGATTTAAGAATTACCAGATATTGGTTGCGATGGTTATACAATGAAGACAGTACAAGTCGGGCATCAAGACAAAACTTCGAGCAGACGCAACAAGGGATTGACCACTGCTACGTTGTGACTAGCCCTGCACAAATCCAGGAATGTTGTTTGTGTAGTAATTGAATAAACAAGGAGAATGCCAATCAAATGGCAAAGAGGCATGGGTGTATTTGGTGTTCTTGGGGATGGTTATGAACTTATGAACTTTGAGGAAGGACGAGGAATAGTTTGTAGTTGCAGATATAATCAAACAGTTTACAGCTGGCACCACAAACTCAGAACTGATATTGATATTGTTAAAGCACAAACAATATTTAATTGAAATTGTAGAGTACGCTCCATAAGAAATTTCATTGTTGGCAGCCTGATTGCTTCTTGACACTTGAGTTGAAAGGTTGTGACCTTGTTTCATGAGTTTAGACAACACTTTGAAGATTAAATTCTTTTATCTGAAAGGTATTAACCCGTGCGTAAGTAGATTGAAGGATGAGAGTAAATTCATGTGTGATGGGCTCACCTTGCGAAAGGAAATATTCGAAACATAAGGAGGAAAGCATAAAAACATTTTCATTCAGAGGGAGTCTAGCATTTCAAAAGGAGGTCAAGAGTTTGATGAACTTGAGCTTCAGAGGGAGCAGATAAAGAATATGGTTCAGTCAAATTTTGATAATCTCGGTCATTTTGTGATTGAGAGGGAGTTCACTAATGAAGGTGGAACACCTCTAAGGTAAACTTAATTATAAAATTGATTATCGTACTAATGTTATATGGAACTTGTGTAAATCATATGGAGGTGACGACTTCCAATGATCATCACTTGTATTCTTTGATGTTATTGAAAGGTGACGATCTTACAATAACTATCTTTTATCATGATAGACTTCATGTGATGGCTGAAACAGATTATGATAAATGAATTATTACATGGTGGATTGAGTTCCTTAAAATGACCATGATCTCGTACTATGATAGTCATCATGTGATGCTGAAATAGATCACAGTACTGAAGGTGATAGTCGTCATGTGATGCTGAAATAGATCACAGTACTGAAGGTGATAGTCGTCATGTGATGCTGAAATAGATCACAGTACTGAAGGTGATAGTTGTCATGTGACGCTGAAACAGATCACAAATATTGAAGGTGATAGTCATCGTGTGACGCTGAAACAGATCACCGGTACTTATATTGTGATAGTCGTCATGTGACGCTGAAACAGATCACAAATATTGAAGGTGATAGTCGTCGTGTTACGCTGAAACAGATCACCGGAACTTATATTGTGATAGTCGTCATGTGACGCTGAAACAGATCACACTTATTGAAAGTGATAGACATCATGTGATGCTAAAACAGATCACTGTTACTCACACTATGATAGACATCATGTGATGTTGAAACAGATCACAATTATTGATATTATTTAGTTGATGTTTTGTAAAACATATTATTGACTTTTATCTTCCCTAGCTAAGAGGGAGTGTTGATGTATGTAGCATCGGTCAGATAAATAAATGTGCTATTAATTATTATGATTTACTACATATATACATATATATTAATATATATAATAATTGATATTATTTATATATTAATATACATATATATATTTAAAGTTAATCTTATAATAATTATATACTTAATTAATAAAGATTAATGAATAGACATGTCCCATTAAAGGACATGTCTCTTCTTATCATTGTCATGTATAAGTACAAAGAGATCGATGCATTTGGAAAACATAGATAATACAACAATGCCATTACATTTGCAATTGATCCTAAAACTTAACAGAGGTCAATATGTTTATAAGGCTTCCAAAAATGTGTGCCAAATTGGGGTGTGAAAAGTGGAAACGTATAAAATAGGCCACACGTGGTAATGGGGCCCATGTGCAAACAAGATAATGTTCAAACAAAATAATTAAATGGAGCACACCTAAAATTAAGGGTCCTCTTTAATTAAAGGACTCAAATGCATGTAAGAATGAAAACACACTAAAATGGGTGTCAATTAAGCATAAATTGTACACCTTAGTAAGGTGCTTACAATTTAGCATGCTACATGTAAGTAGATTAAGTAATAAACAAAAATAGGGTTGTACTTGCAACCATTAGGAAAGTATATATATGAGTTTTATAGGTTATTTTACCATTTGATGCCTTTGATTTGTTCTTTTGAAATGTGTGGGTGCATTTTAGTTTGCCTAGTATCATAACACACTAAGATTCAAAGTTTCTTGGGAAGTATTGTCACACTTTATGGGAGAAAATGGATACCTAATTGAGAAGGTTCATCTCTTCTTATTCATAGATGGATGAACATACATATTTGCTTAATAGAACAATGGTTTAATCTTTATGAGGGTTAGAAGCAACAAGAGACATGGGATGAAAGTCTTGCATATATCCAACACTTCCACAACAAGGCTATTCACTCTTCAACAAATATCTCCTTCTGAGACATGTTCTTATTTTATTATTTTTTATTATACCTATCAAATTATCAATTAGGGAGAACCATTTTAGCTATGGTTGATTTTTTATGGGATAGCCAAAAGACAATGAAGAAAATGTTTTTTTAAAGGTTTCATAATTCTTTGAGCATATATGACAAAACCATCTTTAGGGCAAGAGAAGTTGAAAGGTAGTTGGGGTAAGTACTCACAAAGGCATGGTGAACACTTCATTTATCATAATTTTAAGTTTGGCAATAAAGTTGTTTTATACTTGTGAAAGGATAGGCTTCGAGGTTAAACATGTATATTGATACCTCTAACATATGGGCCTTTTTCCATTCTATAGAAAATAGTGAGAGTGCTTTTTACGATACCTCTAAGATATGGACCTTTTTTCATTCTATGGAAGATGGTAAAAATGCTTTTTAACTTGATTCACGAAGATCTACTTAGTTGTCAATATTGAGAACCTTTGTTTGTTTACACCCTCCACATTGGATGAGGAAGAAACAATTCAAGCATTAGTTAATGACCTCACTCTAGTTGTTTTAGAAGAGATGAAACTTTGTGTGGTTCTCCAAAAGGAGATGTAGACTTGTAGAGGGATTCATGTCACATGGTTGATTGAACTGAAATGTCAACTTATTAAGGAAAACTAGTATCCCAAATAGGGTATGGGGAAGAAATTCCCACACTTAATGAAGCCCAAGAACCTCCCAATTGGGGATGTATGTCCTGAAAAACAAATCTAAGTTATGATACATTGTTAGTTTGTTGACTTGGTCTAAGAGCTAGTTTGAGTCACCATCACATGGAAGCATGTTATTGTTACTTTTAGTGGTCATAGAGTTTTTATTCATGTAAATTGAAGACTTGGGATATTTTAATAGAGCATCTTGGGGTAAAAGATTGAGAAGCTTTTAGTCCTCAAATGTCAATATCCTTTAATATTTGGTGAATTTGGTATTTTCCACATGCATCAAGAACCCAAATATTGCAACAAATGCACGATCACCCCTAGTAAAAGTGATGACTGCATAGTTTGCTCCCAGTAGAAGTGAAAAAATTAACCTAATTTAAATAGGTGTTAGAATGTTAAGGGTTTTGTTGATTGAATCAACTTCGACATATTGGTTTGCATGTTTTGGTGTATATAGAATAAATGAGAGGTTATTATGTAATTTTGAACATAGTGCAAAGGTTGGCACTCATGTTTCATCTTAAAATCTAGAATTGCAAGTGGATGTCATTGTTCAATAGATTTTGAGAGTTGCATGTGACATTGTAAATTGTATAGGCTTTTAAAATGATGTTGACACTTGGTTGGTTGTTTAGAAGACTTACTTCAAATTACATGAGTGGTTTCTTGGTAGAGATGAGGAGTTATTGGCTCTCTTTGGTTACTTGTTTAGGCTTTCTCAAATGTAGTTTTTGGGTAATATCATTCTTGTGATTCCCTTCTTTTTGTTGTCACGTTTTCATGCTTGTGTGATATCTATTTACATACAAACAATATATGCTAAGTGACTCAACTAAAAAGAATACTATATACACAATATAGGTGCTTGTGAGAAGCTACACGTATCTAGTGTAACAAGTTGTTTGAGATTTTCTCACTTAGTTTAGAGATCTCAATCAAACATTGGACAAGGAAAAATAGATTAGAACAAAACTAAATAAAGAAGAGAATGTTAATTAGAATGAGTTGAATGATCTCTAAAATGCATGGGGGAATGAGGAATCATCCAAGTGCTACTAAACTAGGGAGACATAAAGTCGAAACCTAACATGAGCCATTGATATCATTACTAACCAAAAATTTATTATATTTCTATTGGTGTTGTTTAAATATACAATATCTCTTGGTATGAAATGAGATAATAAAAAAGACACACAATTGGGGGGGGCAGCAAAATGCACAACTTAAGAGGTCCTATCCCAAATCAAAAGAGGATCGAAAACATCCTAATAATCTTTAGATATTACTACTAAGGGTTTAAAATGGAGCTTGGTTGATTTCCAATAGTAGTCATAATATTGACAACTTTGTTGTATTCCTATAATTAATGGGCAAGGAAGATATCATTGAAACCCTTTTAATGACCACAATACTTCTTTAGAAGACTTCTACATTTCTAGTTACAACACTATTTTATTTAGAGATATGATATCAATAGATTAGCTACCATTGGCAATCAGTTTATTGCATCCAAATAATGCCACCATAGAGAGCCCTTTAATGATTGCAACTCATTCCACTTTGTTATCAACTTTGGGGCCAAGGAAGAAGAAAAATACTTAATTATTCTACTTGGAGAGTCTCATAAGACATATCTAGCCTTGAGATAACTAGGGTTGCTCCTTGAAGCTCCAAGTCTACACTCTAGAAACCTAACTAGGATTTGATTATTTTTAATACCACGTTTTATTGATAACACCACTAATGGGGAAATGAGAAGGATGATTCCAATGCATCGAGTCTTCCAATTCCAACTTACTAAGCTTGACTCTAAGCTTGACTCTGATGAATGGAGCTAGTTTGATATATTAAGCTAAAATGACCACTTGTAATTATGTTCAACACCTTTGCTAGAAGGAAACCTGATCTTCAAAAATATTGCTATTTGGATCCAACCAAATGCTCTATAATGCACTATTCAAATAATTCTTATGGTGTCCTTGGACTATTATAGTGATGATGGGTTAAGTGTCATAGGGAAACCCAATTTATTCCTAATTTATGGAAAAGACATTGCCAAATGGTCAAAGAGAACTATAATGTTAAAGGTGTCAAGAAAATGGTGTCTCAACCTTATATTTATATAAAGTTTCTATTTATAGTAAGTTCACATTTGAGCAAGAATTTTTCCTAAACTGTCCCCAAAGGTTTAGATAGGCTTTAAAAAAAGTTGGTTAATTTTCATTGTAAGATCATGTCTAGATTTGAAGATTAAAGTTTTTAATTTGCAAGTCCTTGAAAAAAAATTACAAATTCAATTTTGAGGGCCTTAGAAATTTGCTTTATCTTCAAATTCTTAATGCTTTAACTAATATAAGTGTTAGAAAGTGAAGATTTGGTGCAAAGTACTATTTTCAATGTCAAGTTTGGTCAAAAAGTGTAACCCAATATTAATAATAAATGTTAATACTCATAATAAAAGTAAGAGTTTGTGAATGTTATAAACATTAAATTACCCTAAATTGTTCTCATTAACATGACTGCCAATAGAGTTGTTAGTGGGAATTTGTCGCGGGATGTTGGGGGTGATAGGGCCGTTGTTGGGGTTTGTGCTCAAGTTGGCTCTCCATCTATTGCTGGCCTTGTTTTTCATGTTGTTGTTGGCTCTTGTTCTAGTCCTTTTGTTGGTGTTGTTGGTTTCCCATTTCAAAACGATCAAACTCTAGCACCAGATTCATTAAATTGGCAGGATGCGGTTGCTAAGGTGGAAGAGGGTTGGACTACAGTGAAAGGGAAGAAATCAAAATTGTCCTTGCCCTCTTTTGATATGTCCCTTCGTTCTCACAAGGGTAAGGCTAAAGGTAAATCTTAATGTGCCTTGTTAGTGACTGTTGTGGTTAGAGTTTTCTTTAGCACTTTCTTTTGTTATTGGTTGCATGCTGGTCTTTTCATGTAATTTTTGTTTCAGGTTGTGGGACCGTTTGTTAAAACCCTCGTCTTGGTCTTTGATCTATTCCTTGTTGAGGGCTTTCATGTTATATCTTTTTTGACCTCTTTGTAAAGGGTTTCAAGTCCCTTCAAAACCTATTTTTGCATTAATAAAAAACATGACTGCCAATAGATTCATATAATTAGCTATACGAATGTTTTATAAATAAATTTTAATTATTAAATAAATAATGCAATACATGAATTATTATGCAGGAAGAACATGAAAACATTAGAAGACACAAAGTGGGAGCACAAAGGTTGGAGTGGAATGATTTCAAATGCATGATGTTTACTCAATGTGTAAGTGAATTCCACTATTTTGAGTTGTAAATATGCTTTCTAGTTCTTTATAAGTCATGCATGTGAATAAAAATTGATTTGATATGTACTTGCAGGTTATTAGTGAAACTCTAAGAATGGCTAATATTATCTCTGGTGTTTTTAGAAAAGCGTTATGTGATGTGGAAATTAAAGGTGTGGATGAATTTCCTTTTGTTAATGTAGTTTCAAAATTAGGTATAAAATATTGTTTTTAAATGTTGTTGTGATGTAGAAATTAAAGGTGTGGAAGAATCTCACTCCATTAATATAGTTTCAAAATTAGATCTTAAATAAAAATTATCTTATGATTAGTAAATTCATAATTTTCTTAATTATGTGTCCAGGTCATACAATCCCCAAAGATTGGCTGGTTTTCCCTTGCTTTAGAGCAGTACATTTAGATGAAGAAAACTACTCAGAAGATGCGCGGAAGTTCAATCCATGGAGATGGCAGGTAACCATATTTTATAGATACTTATTTGTTTGTGTTTTGCAATATTATAGTTTAAGAGAAATTGTTTTATTGATGTAGGGGAAGCAACCATCTACCAATGTTGGAACTTTCACGCCTTTTGGAGGTGGGCCAAGATTGTGTCCAGGCTATGAATTAGCTAGGGTTGGGATCTCTGTTTTTCTTCATCACATGGTCACTCTTTTTAGGTACGATTTTGTGTTTGACTTGCTTTATTATATTTTGTCATTATCGCTTGTTAGACTACATTCTCACCATCAACACTAAATGATCATCGAGAGATAGGATAATGGTGTTCTCCATCACATTTAACTTATTAGGTATTTCTATAAAAATGTTTGTTAATCTTGTGAGTTTCTTTAATTTGGTTGTGAAGTTGGGAGGTCACAGAGGAAGACAAGCTCATTTTCTTTCCTACTACAAGAACTGTGAAGAGATATCCCATCAAGCTCACAAGAATAGGAAGAAGATCACCATTAGAAATTTGAACAAATATGAATTAATTTGGGTCTATATTATATGTAGACGTGTTTTAAACTTCATGTGATCGTCCTTGAATCAAGTTTGCTATCTTGCTCTTATGCAATCACTACGAAATGAATATTGAAGAGGAAGATCAAATGATTTTGATTTGAAGATATTTCTCTTCTATTGTACATAAACACATATAATATGTACTTGAGATCACCCCAATATCTTTTTATTATTAGTTCATTAAATTTTAGTGAGAAAAAACTCTTTAATGATGTTTAGAGTTTTTTACATTGAAATTGTCCTATAATATGTATCATGAAGTGCATTATTTTGTTATTGAAGCTATTGAATTTTTGCCTTAATATCTTGATTGTGTACATTAAAATTAGTATTCTATTGACTACATCCTTCAAACTTGTACAAAGTTTTGTGAAATTTCAAGTTCAATTGTTAATATATTTTTCCCCTCAATCCAATTAACATTCTTTATCAATCATAAGCCTAAAAAATATGTTTCTATATGCTAAATTTTGATGTTGTGAAAAGGTGGATTTAAGGCTCTTAAATGAGAAGTGATCTTATAAAGTCTATTAATTATGGTAATAATATTTGAATGTAGATGTATTAATGCTATAATAATTAAGCTTAAATTGTTCGAATATAAGTACTAATAAAATCTATTGTTGTTTAAACTTAATGATGTGGCAACCAACTTCATGTTTCGTGTGAATGGATTACCATAATGATGATCCCAAGTAGTTTAATGAGGTTATTAGCCCATTGTTTGCACTAGCAATTTGAGAGATGCATAATATTCTTGAATGTGGTCCATATATTCTTATTTTTGTTGGGCTAGTCATATTTTTATCCATAGATTTGAGGGATTGTGTGAGGAAATCACTAGAATAATTGTTGGAGTAGATCTACAAAGAAATTTTTCAATAGATTGGACATGTGTAGTCTCTATTTAGATTGGACTTAGTGCGTGTGGTTTATACTTTTATCTCATGTTATACCTCAAGAACATCTTGAAAAATAAACTACCCTCCAAGCTGAAAATTTGGTGTAGAACATGTGTTTGATTTTGAAAACATATTATTTGAGCATCATATATTTTATAAACATTAACATTAAGTGGACTAGTGTCAAATTCATCTTTTATACATTTTTACATAGTACACTAATCTTATATTTTCTTTGAGGTGGATTTTAAAAAAATTGTAAGTTAAATTTGTTGATAGTAACCCAAAAATTGAAGCTAAGGATATCTAGTGACTTACAAAAGTTTTTGCACTCTTAACTTTAAATGAGTCGTCTTGCAAGAACCTCCACTATTCTCCATTTTGAACATGGAAAACTATGACAAAGGTTTGAATAGTTTCATTAATGGTCATGACACATGTATCTTAAATTTGATAATGGGTGAACCACTTGCACATGAAAAAAAAAATGGTGTTGTATTCCTACATGTTCAAGCAATTAATAGTAATGTTACAATATATATTGTCCTTGAAGTGAATTATAAGTGGTCCATAGATGGAACCAAGGGAGGGAAACTCTTCTTGTGAATACTTGAAGGGAAAATATGATGCAGAGATGGTGAAGGTGTGGTGGGTAAATATCTCTTCCAATGGTTAAAGTTTGAGAGGTTTAGGCACTCAATAGCCCTCTAGCCTCCAAGATTCCCAAATAGAAAATTTTTCACAAACAACCCAAGCACCTTCCAAATGACCAAGGTGGTTGTCTTAGGTCTATACTAGATGGATTCAATAGGTTTCAATCAGTTTTGGGTTCTTAAACAACACCCAACAATCAAATCCTTAAAACTATCTATTAGGCCTAATTGGTTTCCTAATAGGTCACTAACGACACTAAAGTGCAAATAACTTGGAAATTTTCCAAAGCACTCAACAAACTCATTACAGTTTCTGATACCCTTTTTAGCATACTAAAACATATCAAAAGATAGACATTGGTTGTTTTGGACCAACACACCCATCCTCAGACTGTACCCCTGTTCTTAGCATGAAATAGGGTCATTTTACAAAGCAAGTGCAACTTGTTTTTGCTCCCAAACTCCAGGACTTTCAACAATCTCTGGAATTGACTCAAAACCAATGAAAATACAATCAATTTGGTCCTCATACCCCTGCAAGTATGAAACCCCCAAGTTGGTCTCTCGCAAGCCCTCAAGGCTAGGGCTTTCTCAATGTAGGTCTTCCAAACACTTCTAGGCTTAGCCAATGGTGGATTCACCATTCTAAGACAATCCAAACTCTTAAACACGCCTCTTGTTCATACATATTAATGGTTGTTGCTCCCAACCAAGCAATTCCTTCAAGTTTTCTTCCACAAACTCGGTGATCACCCTATCAAATCAACTCTTCTGAAATGTATCATGTTAGGATCATATTATACATGTCAAATACACATCATTTCATGAGAATCAGTAAGCACATTCATGGAATGATGCTTCTACATCAAGATTTTGTCAAACTATTATGGAGAAAATAGTGACAAAACACAATCAATCAAAATTAATGGATTGTAACTGAATAAAAAAGACTTCAAAGCATTCAAATATGTCTTAAACAGTCAATACATTTGTCCTCCAAACATTAACAAGATCAATGGAACGTTTTAGAGATCAAAACATGCAAAGATCATGAAATTTTAAATTTGATTGCATTTCTGAGTAATCGGTCTGGACAACCCTCACCAGTCTGTACCATGCTATCTCCCAAGCATTCAAGGTTGTTTATAAGTTTGTTCTCAACTTCCATAACCAATCCCAAGAGGTTAGTGATGCAGGAGCATCTTGCATCACAAAATAAAAGGGAGCATAATTTTAAAAAATAAAAAAATTGGAGAGAGAAAGTGACGAAAATGGAAGGAAAAAAAGAAAAATAAAGAAAGAGAAAAAAGTTATTTTGTTTACCAAGGTGCATAGGAAAAAAATAAATAAATAAATAAAATCATTTCATTTATCGAGGTGTGTATGTGGCATTTTAGAAATTTGTAGAAAGTTCTTGCATTTAATATTTGTAGCTAGGTAGTTACACCTTTCTATTTTCTTATTGGCCCACAAAGACAATGTAATTTTGTAATTGGCCCACATGGTGGTGCTTAATATTAATTGGGTGGGTATTTAATATTTGTATCAAGGTAGTTATAAATATATTTTATCCCACATCGGTTGTGTTGTAATATCTTGGGTGGGAAATGCCCTATAAAGAAGGCATAGGAGCATTCATAAGCAAGTTTTCAAGTTGTAGGATCTTGTATTTGGGAAGAAGCTCGAGGATTGTAAGCTCTTGGATTGTAAGCTTTGAGGATGTAAGATCTCTCATATTGTAAGATCTCTCAAGTTGTAATGATTTTCAAGTATTAATTTATGCTTTCTAAAGTATTTTGTCTTATCTTTGTATCCATATTGGTATGTTTTTTGTTATGAGTTGGTAAGGGTGGTGTGGCCCTTCATCAGTGGTATCATAGCACCCTTCATCAGTGGTATCAGAGCAGGAGTTCCTGAGTGTGTAGACAGATTGCCGAACTTGAGGCAATTTGCACCAGGACATTGGGTTGGGTGAAGTTTTCCTTAAGAGGATGTGAGTATGGAGAAGAGAAAGAAGAAGATGACTTTTGTGATTGGATGGATTCTTAGAATTCCTATACTTGAGAAAATTAGAGAGAGATATCAATAAGAGACAAGAGTTGCAATACTGGATTTGAAGAAACAAGTGGCTGAATTAGAAGTGGAGCTGAAAAAGAGAAGAGTGATTCAAAGAGATGATGACAATTCTTTTGATGCAGAAAATAAAGAATATACATTGGAGTATCATGCATGCGATACAAAAGAAGAGGTAGAGCATGAAGATGGAAAGATTCATCAACCTGCAATTGAACAAGATGATTTATTAATGAAGATTGTAGCAATTGAGGAAGAGTGGAATACATTGGTTGGAGGTCAAAGTAGAGAAGTTGTTACATGCCTTATTGAAGACATGAAAGAAGAAAACAAAGATGAAGATGTGAAAGAGATAATTTTTTATGAATCATGGGATGCTAACTTTGAGATGGATTTGAAATATAATGATGTTGGTTTATATGAGGACTTTGCAAGTGATGTTTGGTATGCAAAAGAAGATTTGTATGGTATTACAGAGTTTACTACAGATGCATTAGATCCTACAAGTTTGGAGGAGAATGAGAGTTACAGATGGACGAAGTTGATTGTAGAGAAGTATTGTCGGCAGCATATGCTTGTTCCAACTAGGTGTTGGAAAATAAGGAAAAAGAAAATATATCAGCAGCGGATACTTGTTCCAGAAAGGTGTTAGAAGGGAAGAAAAAAAATATATCAGCAATGGCTACTTCATTATGTGAATCCATATCCACAAAATTTTTCCTACCTTGGGTGTCTGATGCAGGAGCATCTTGCATCACAAAATAAAAGGGGGCATGATTAAAAAAAAATAAAAAAAAATTGGAGGAGAGAAAAAGTGACGAAAATGGAAGAAAAAAAAGAGAAAAGAAAAAAGAAAAAGAAAAAAAGAAAAAGAAAGAAAGAAAGAAAAAGGTTATTTTGTTTACCAAGGTGTATAGGAAAAAAAATAAGAAAAAAAATAAATAAATAAATCATTTCATTTATCGAGGTGTGTATGTGGCATTTTAAAAATTTGTAGAAAGTTCTTGCATTTAATATTTGTAGCTAGGTAGTTACACCTTTCTATTTTATTATTGGCCCACAAAGACAATGTAATTTTGTAATTGACCCACATGGTGGTGCTTAATATTAATTGGGTGGGTATTTAATATTTGTATCAAGGTAGTTATAAATATATTTTATCCCACATTAGTTGTGTTCTAATATCTTGGGTGGGAAATGCCTATATAAAGAAGGCATACGAGCATTCATAAGCAAGTTCTCAAGTTGTAGGATCTTGTATTTGGGAAGAAGTTCGAGGATTGTAAGCTCTTGGATTGTAAGCTTTGAGAATGTAAGATCTCTCATATTGTAAAATCTCTCAAGTTGTAATGATTTTCAAGTATTAATTTATGTTTTCTAAAGCATTTTGTCTTATCTTTGTCTCCATATTGGTATGTTTTTAGTTATGAGTTGGTAAGGGTGGTGTGGTCCTTCATCAGTGGTATCAGAGTAGGAGTTCCTGAGTGTGTAGACAGATTGCCGAGCGTGAGGCAATTTACACGAGGACATTGGGTTGGGTGAAGTTTTCCTTAAGAGAATGCGAGTATGGAGAAGAGAAAGAAGAAGATGACTTTTGTGATTGGATGGATTCTTACAATTCTTAGACTTGAGAAAATTAGAGAGAGATATCAAGAAGAGACAAGAGTTGCAATACTGAATTTGAAGAAGCAGGTGGCTGAATTAGAAGTGGAGCTGAAAAAGAGAAGAGCGATTCAAAGAGATGATGACAATTCTTTGGATGCAGAAAATAAAGAATATACATTGGAGTATCATGCATGTGATACAAAAGAAGAGGTAGAGCATGAAGATGGAAAGATTCATGAACCTACAATTGAACAAGATGATTTATTAATGAAGATTGTAGCAGTTGAGGAAGAGTGGAATACATTGGTTGGAGGTCAAAGTAGAGAAGTTGTTACATGCCTTGTTGAAGACACGAAAAAAGAAAACAAAGATGAAGATGTGAAAGAGGTAATTTTTTATGAATCATGGGATGCTAACTTTGAGATGGATTTGAAATATAATGATGTTGGTTTATATGAGGACTTTGCACGTGATGTTTGGCATGCAAAAGAAGATTTGTATGGTATTACAGAATTTACTACAGATGCATTAGATCCTACAAGTTTGGAGGAGAATGAGAGTTACAGATGGACGAAGTTGATTGCAGAGGAGTATTGTCAGTAGCATATGCTTGTTCCAACTAGGTGTTGGAAAATAAGGAAAAAGGAAATATATCAGCAGCGGATACTTGTTCCAGAAAGGTGTTGGAAGAGAAGAAAAAAAAATATCAGCAATGGCTACTTCATTTTATGAATCCATATCCACAAAATTTTTCTTACATTGGGTGTCTGATGCAGGAGCATCTTGCATCACAAAATAAAAGGAGGCATGATTAAAAAATAAATAAATAAAAAATTGGAGGAGAGAGAAAGTGACGAAAATGGAAGAAAAAAAAAAGAGAAAAGAAAAAAGAAAAAGAAAAAAATTATTTTGTTTACCAAGGTGCATAGGAAAAAAAATAAGAAAAAAAATAAATAAATAAATCATTTCATTTATCGAGGTGTGTATGTGGCATTTTAGAAATTTGTAGAAAGTTCTTGTATTTAATATTTGTAGCTAGGTAGTTACACTTTTCTATTTTTTTATTGGCCCACAAAGGCAATGTAATTTTGTAATTGGCCCACATGGTGGTGCTTAATATTAATTGGGTGGGTATTTAATATTTGTATCAAGGTAGTTATAAATATATTTTATCCCACATTGGTTGTGTTGTAATATCTTGGGTGGGAAATGCCTATATAAAGAAGGCATACGAGCATTCATAAGCAAGTTCTCAAGTTGTAGGATCTTGTATTTGGGAAGAAGCTCTGGGATTGTAAGTTTTGAAGATGTAAGATCTCTCATATTGTAAGATCTCTCAAGTTGTAATGATTTAGTATTAATTTATGCTTTCTAAAGCATTTTGTCTTATCTTTGTCTCCATGTTGGTATGTTTTTGGTTATGAGTTGGTAAGGGTGGTGTGGCCCTTCATCAGTTAGAAGTGATTACAACTTGTTTTAGGCCTTTAAACCCATATTCCCTCCTAATTCCTACTAGTCGTTAGAATTCAAAAGTTTGAATTTCTAACTTATAAACTATAACATTTTATTATTGAAAACATATTAAAACCTATCCAAAACTATTCCTTATTTCTTCTAAGATCTAATTGACCCTGCTAATCAACCTAGATCCCTATTTGGCACTATTGGCCACCCTTACATCCATTTTGGTCCTAAGTCCTTTACGAGGACTTCTAGGACTTATTGACTTTATATCAAATTGTTTATTATAAATTGCCATTATAGGCTCCAAAATCTCCCAATTGACATTAAAGGATGTCTTTGATCATCTGGCTTCATTTGGTTCCAAGGTGACCTTAGGTGCTTGCATAGGTGCCCCTGCACCATAAAACCCACCTTCAAAGGAACTCTTGTCCCAAGAGTGAAGAGATGTTGTCTTTTTGCCACCTATTCTTCTAGATGGATACCTACAACCTTTCATATGAAACTTAGCATCTTCCATATGCCTTGTACCTGCATTCAAAGTGTTAGAAACACAAAACAAAACTTTGTTCTTGTCACCACCAAGGATGACCTTGTTCTTTGTTGATTGAGGACAGTCAACTTGTGTCCCTTCAAACTGCCCCTTCATCTGCTCTTTAGGATCAAATAGACCCCTGCCTCTTCCCTCCATGGACATGCCAATATCACCTTTCCTTGGTGACAACATAGAACACCAAAGTGTTCCTATCATCATTCCTCTTTCACTTACTGTTTGCTTCAAATAAAAACTCTTGCATTCCTTGGAAACCACTATACTTTTCATCACCATTAATGAAGGTTTACGCTTCATCTTTGAATCCTCAGATCCACTCTTCATCTGCCCCTGTAAAGTGACATATTTCTTTGTACCAAAACATACAATTATTTCTCCTTCAATATCATCACTCGGTAAAGGAGTAAGGTTGAATGTCTTACCATCCTTATGCACAACATACACTTGTTAAGCCAAAATGTACTGTATTCCTAGAGACTTTCCATGGCCTTCAAGAATAATATGACAACAAGTCATAAGGATTATATCACACACAACCCTATCACTATATGCTCCAATTGAAAAATCCACAATAACTTGCTCCCTAACATCAATGTTTTTCTCATCACTCACCCATGATGCCTTGTATGGTTTAGCAATGGGAAATATTTTCAAATTCAAATTATTGACCATCTCATAAGATACTAGATTATCAAAAGAACTAGAATCAACTATCATTTTGCAAATCTTACCATGACTTACACAATTGGTTCTAAAGATTGATGCCTTAGCTTCCTTTTGTTGTTGGATGTGTGGCCTTCTTCTCGCCATCAAGAGACTCCTTCCAAGATTGGATCTGCTGCAAGTATTATCTTTTCTTCCTTCTTTTCCTTTGCTTCATCTTGTGTCAAAGCGACTCTTCTCTCCACCTTTTTGAAATCTACACCTTTCTCAGGAAATTTTTAGGATTGATGCCCTACTACTCCACATGTAAAGCATGTACTAATGTATACACCACTACCCCTACCATATCTATTGCCTCCTCTTTGTCTTGCATCCACAACTATGTCCTTTCCTTTAGCACTGTTGTTTTGCACTTGTCCTTCATTGGACCTGCCACCTCTACCTCTAATTGCTTGACCTCTTCCATTCCCTTGCCTATCTTGCTTCCTTCTGAGCTTGTCTTCAACCTTCATGTCTAATTTGAAACATTCCTCCAAGGTTCTGGGCGTAGTCATGCTCATTTCATCTTGAATGTTGTACCTTAACCCTCCAAGGTACCGTGCCACCTTCTCTTCCACATCCTCATCATGTGCTTCTCTTATATCCAATTTATGAAATTCTTCAGTATACTTTGGGACATGCATGTATTTTTGTTTCAATCCTTGCATCCTCTTATACAACTGGACTTTGTAGTCTTCAGGAGGAATTTATCCTCCATCCTATCCATCATTCTTGGCCATGATGTGATCTTAGACCAACCCTTCTTCATTCTGTCAACCTGCAAGTTATCCCACCATAAAAGTGCATGCCCTTTCAATATGGACTTGGCAATATTTACTTTCATTATATCCTCAACATCATCACAATCATAGAAATTTTCAGGAGCACTGAACCAATCTAATAAAATTTCATCATCCATCCTTCCATCATACATAGGAAGTTCAACTTTTACCTTTGAGTCTCCAAGATTAACAACCTTCAAGATCCTTTCCAATCTTGCATCCTCAGGATCAACTAGTTCCTCTCTTACTGCTACAAGTTCTTCATTTGTGACCCTCTAAGGGATCCCATCCTCTTCTCCTTCTAACATCTCGATCTGAAGTAGAGATCAACTCTAGAGCACTCAAGGAGGAATAAACACTCCAAGGCCTCAACAAAGGATGAATCCAACAAAGACCCCAAAAGATTCTTCTCAACTCCTTAACCTAGGATGCTCGTAGGCTCTGATACCAAATGATGTAGAGATGGTGAAGGTGTGGTGGGTAATTATATCTTTCAAGGGTTAACGTTTGAGAGGTCTAGGCACTCAATAGCCCTCTAGCCTCTAGGGCTCCCAAATAGAAAATGTTTCAAAAAAAACCCAAGCACCTTCCAAATGACTAAGGTGGTTGTCTTAGATCTATACCAGATGGATTCAATAGGTTTCAATCAGTTTTGGGTTCTTAAACAACACCCAACACCCAAATCCTTAAAATTGTCTACTAGGCCTAATTGGTTTTCTAGTAGGTCATCAGCACCACTAAAGTGAAAATAACTTGGAAACTTTGTGAAGCACTAAAAAAACTCATTACAATTTTTTATACCTTTTTCAGCATAGTAAAACATATCAAAATCTAGACATTGGTTGTTTTGGACCAACACATCCATCCTCAGACTGTACCCTTGTTCATAGTATGAAATATGGTCATTTTACAATGCAAGTGCAAGTTGTTTTCACTCCCAAGCTCCAGGACTTTCAAAAGTCTCTAGAATTGACTCAAAACCAATGAAAATGCAATCAATTTGGTCCTCACACCCCTTCAAGTATGAAATCCCCAATTTGGTCTCTCACAAGCCCTCAAGGCTAGGGCTTTCTCAATGTAGGCCTTCCAAACACTTATAGGCTTAGCCAATGGTGGATTTACCATCCATACACCATTCTAAGGCAATCCAAACTCTTAAACATGCCTCTTGTTCAAACAAATTAATGGTTCTTTCTCCCAACCAAGTAAATCCTTCAAGTTTTCTTCCACAAACTTGGTGATCACCCTATCAAATCAACTCTTCTATAATGTATCATGTTAGGATCATATTATACATGTCAAATACACATCATTCCATGAGAATCAATAAGAACATTCATGGAATGAAGCTTCTACATTAAGATTTTGTCAAAATGTTATGGAGAAAACAGTGACAAAATGCAATCAGTCAAAATTAATGGATTGAAACTGAATAAAAAAGACTTCAAAGCATTCAAATATGTCTTAAACAATCAATAAATTTGTGCTCCAAGCATTAACAAGATCAATGGAACATTTTAGAGATCAAAACATGCAAAGAAGATGATGAAATTTTGAATTTTATTGCATTTCTGAGTAATCAGTCTGTACAACCCTCACCAGTCTGTACCATGCTATCTCCCAAGCATTCGAGGTTGTTTATAAAAATTTTCTCAACTTCCATAACAAATCCCAATAGGTTAGAAGTGATTAAAACTTATTTTAGGCCTTTAAACCCATTTCCCCTCCTAATTCTTATGAGTCGTTAGAATTCAAAAGTTTGAATTTCTAACTTATAAACTATAACATTTTATTATTGAAAACATATTAAAATCTATCCAAAACTATTCCTTATTTCTTCTAGGATCTAATTGACCCCACTAATCAAACTAGATCCCTATTTGGCACTATTGTCCACCCTTACATCCATTTTGGTCGTAAGTCCTTTACCAGGACTTCTAGGACTTATTGACTTTATATCAAATTGTTCATTACAAATTATCATTATAGGCTTCAAAATATCCCAATTGACATTCAAGGATGTCTTTGATCCTCTAGTTTCATTTGGTTCCAAGGTGACCTTAGGTGCTTGCATAGGTTCCCCTGCACCAAAATAGGATAGTCTCCCATCTCAATTGGAGTGCATGCTTTACAAGGAAGATAAACTCATTAACTAGTAATTTTTTTGTAAGGATTTCCATAGTTCACAAGGAATTGAATTATTGGCTAGTTGAGGATTCATTTAATATGGTTCTAATTTTTAATCTATGCGAGATTGATTATTTCCATCAATTGCTAGTTGATATTACAATATATATTGTCCTCAACGTGAATTATAAATGGTCCAATGGTGGAACCAAGGGAGGGATACTCTTCTTGTGAATATTTGAAGGGAAAATATGATAGGCTCCCATCTTTACAAGGAAGATAAACTCATTAACCAGTTATTGCTTTGTAAGGATTTCGATAGTTCACAAGGAATTGCATTATTGTCGAGTTGAGGATTCATTTAATATGGTTGTAATTTTTAACCTATGTGAGATGGATTATTTCCATCAATTACTAGTAGTGTTGATGATCTCCAAGGAAATTAGGGTAAGGAAAGGTGTCCGATCATGATATCTTGCTAAGGTGCTCTCCAAGATTGATCTCAAGTCAAGATATCACCAACTGCATGTCCATGAAGTAGACATTCATCAAATGACCTTTCACACTCGCTATGGACACTACAAGTTTATAGTGGTTCCATTTGGTTTGACTAATGCACCATCAGTGTTTATGAGCCTAGTGAATGGAGTATTTTGCACTTACCTAGATCACTTTGTCATTGTCTTTGTTGATGATATTTTGATCTATTTGAGGACCATAAAGGAGCACAAGGAGCAATTGAGACACATTTTGCACTATATTTATGACAATTAGCTTTATGCCAATTTGATGAAGTGTGAATTCTCTTAGATTAAGGTGAATTATTTGGGGCATATGATCTCTAGATAGGGTATTTTAATTGATCTCTCTTAGATTAAGGTGATTATGGAGTGGCTAGCACCCACTAATATCGCAAAGGTTCACAAATTCATGGGTTTGGCCTACCATCAATTTGTGAAGGATTTTTTGAGGGTTTCTCATCCTATTAGTTCCCTTTAGAGGAAAGGGAAAAAGTTTGTGTGGTCAGAACAATGTAAGACCACATTCTAGACTCTCAAGGAAAGATTGACCAATGTACCCATTCTAGTGGTTCCATACCCAAGAGGTGACTTTGTGGTTTGCACAAATGCTTCCTTAGAGGGTAATAGAGCAGTCCTCATGCAGGAAGGATGTGTGATTGCCTACGAGTCTTGAAAAATCAAGGATCAAGGGCTGAATTATCTTACCCATGACTTGGAGTTAGCAGTAGTGCTTCATTCTATTTAGAGATGGAGACACTTTTTTTTTATTCATCAAATCGAGCTACACAATGATCACTGTAATCTACAATATATCTTCATGCAACCAATATTAAACGCTAGGCAACAACGTTGGATGGAGTTTCTTTGTGATTATGACTTTGAGGTCAAGTACATCTAGTGTAAGGAGAACATGGTGGTGGATGCCTTGAGTAGGCGAAGGGACGTGATCTCAAGAGTGACTCTGAGTGTTGATTTTTGGAGTCAAATTCTTCAGGCACTTCCCTTAGATACTTTGTAATGGGAGGTGAAATCAGAGATAGACGTAGGGAGAGCATTGGGGGTCAGATTTCCAAGTTATTCCTTGGAGTCAAATGGACTCTTGCAACACTTTGATTGTATTTATGCTCCACCATCGGATGGTCTACACATGTTGGTTATGCTAGAGGATCATCATGTACCATATTCAACACGTTTTGTAGTTAAGAAGATGCACACAAATCTTTGACAAATATATCATTTTTCCAATATGAAAAGGGACATTGTTGATTTTGTTGCTAGATGTTTGGAATGTTAGAGGGTAAAAAGAAAGCACCAACATCCTACAAGACTTTTGCAGCCTAATCTCATTTTGAAGTAGAAATGGGATATCATTTTGATGGATTTTATAGTGGGATTTCCAGTTTCTTCTTAGAGACATGATGTCATTATAGTCACCATGGATAGGCTCACCAAGGTGGTGCACTTTTCACCTATTCAATCATCTTATACAATGGCTCTAATAGCTCAAGTTTTCATAGAGGATATTATGAAATTGCATGGTATTCCTCATAGGATCATCTTTGGTCGAGATTCAGTTCTCACTCCATCTTTATGGACTTCTCTTCAACATGTCTTGGTGACTCAGTTCAACCTTGGTTCAATGTACCACTCTAAAACTGATTGTCAAATTGAGAGATTCAATCAAGTGTTGGAGGATATGTTCAGGATGTACGTGATGGATCAATGATCACGATGAGAGGATTATTTGTACGTGATATATTTTTCCTACAACAATGGTTATCATAGTTTAATTGGGATGTCTCCTTTTCAAGCATTATATGGACGTCCTTTTTGTACCCCTTTAAGTTGGGATTGATTAAAGGATCATGTTCTTTTGGTTCCAAAGATGCTTTGATATATGGAGCAGTAGGTAGAATGTATTTCAGAGCATTTGATGGTGACATAAGATTTTCAAAAGAAATATGCAAATACCCACAAGGTGGATTGCCATTTTTCTGTTGGAGATAGAGTGTTCCTGAGAGCATGTCCATGAAAGAGTTTGATCCATTATGTAAAGGGTTCTAAGTTGGCACCTCATTTTGTTGGTCCTTTTGAGATTCTTGAGAGGATAGGGCCAATTCCCTATCACCTTGCTCTATTACCCAACTTAGATCACATTTGTGATGTCTTTCATGTTTTAGTGCTTAGAAAATATATTCCTAGTGTGACCCATGTACTTGATTGGAATGCATTGCAAGTAGAGGATGGGAAGTTGGGTTTGGAGCCCATACACATATTACAACAATAAGGAATGATCCTTAGGGGTTGATTTATCAACCAAGTAAGGGTCTAATGGGACCTGAATAATGAGTCTTCAACTACAAGGGAGGATGTTGCAAGGATGAGAGATTTATGCCCTTATTTATTTGCAGACTTCCATGACTAAGTCTAGTTCTAGGAAGGAGGATGTAACACCCTTCTGTATTACTATATTTATATTTCATGTCTAGGACCTCTTATTGGTTTATATATGTGTGTGTTGATGCTTATGGTAATTTTCTTCTAGATTCATGATGATATATGATTTCATTTGATATTATGTGTTGCGATGGACATTTTGATGATATGAGACCAGTACTTATGTTTCATCTATGATCAATGATGATGGTTATTTATTGGTTTATGATATACGAATGTTTACTAACCCATATATTTGTAGATGTTTGACTATTATTATGCTTATGCCATTGTTTCTTGCCATTTTTGTATGATGTGTTTGTATGGAGAGGGAGGATGTCATATTACTCACTCACGAGTTCTATACGATGACTTGATTTCCATTTCATTGTCTATTACTATTTGACATGATGTATATGTATATGTATATGTATATGTATGCACATGCTTCACTATCATGATGCACATTTGCAAGTACCAGACATCAACCCTACCTAATTTTACAAGTATGAGTGTTCCTTCACATTCTTGATGGAGGTAGAAAAGGGTAATATAATTAAGGCCCAATCGAACTGTCCTAGACCATCCATCATCCCACTTCACGA
The DNA here is from genome assembly GCA_027943335.1 of Chamaecyparis obtusa. Lineage (NCBI taxonomy): Eukaryota > Viridiplantae > Streptophyta > Pinopsida > Cupressales > Cupressaceae > Chamaecyparis > Chamaecyparis obtusa. The sequence goes on from BSBK01006048.1 coordinate 1,383,775, forward strand.
TGATTATGTTGTGTTACCCATTTGGGTTGTTGAATAGACAACTCCAAATTCTCTTTGATCCCTTTACTAGTGGTGGGCTTGTGCTTGTGCTTGTTCATGATGTATGTTGGTTGCTTGAGTCTAAATGTCCACATGATATAATGATTAATTAGTTGGATTTAATTAATTATTAAAATTATCCTATTATAATGTAATTATGGTTGAACTATTGTTATCCTAATATAATTAAGGATGATTAAAATCATATTATAATATGCTATTAATTATTATTAATAATGTTAATTTTTTATAAATTTATTTAATTAATAATGTTACTCAGTGATACACATTAGATGTTTATTTATTTTTAATTAATAGATATAATAGTTAATAATGACGCATATGGTCTTTTGTATGTTTTTTTAAATTTAATAAGAAACAATTATTCAAATGATAATATTAAATAAATATTTTTATGAGAATGGAATGGAAATGACATTATATTAATTAAACCAATCAATTTATTATTATTTTGATATTCTCATCTTCATTCTCTTTTTAAAGAGAGAAAAAGTGTTCTTGCCTATATATTTGTTTGGTTTTGAGTTTTATTGGGGCCCTTTTGTCTTGGAAATTTTGGGATTGTGGAATTCACTTTTAAAATTAATTTTGATGCAAGAGCATCCAAGGTGTAAGAGCAATCTTTCATCACCCAAAAATATTGTCTAGTTTTTCAATAAGGACTATCTTTGGGAAGGGTTACTATTTTTGGCAAGTTTACTATTTTTAGTAAGTTGTTCATTTGAGCACACATTGTTCCAATTGCTTCCCCAGAGGTTCATTTTGAAGATATAATCTTGCTAGTAAAGTTTCATGGCAAAATCAAATATGGTTTTGAAGATATTGAATTTTCTATTTTGGCAGGGTGGTACAAAAAGTTTGAACTCGGTTTTGAAGGCCTTAAAGGCTCTGAAAGTTGGTCAAACTTTTATTGATTAGTGCTTTGAAAGCCTATGGCTATAGAGTGCTTCGAGAGGTTCTTGAAATGGGGTTATTATAGCCAATTGAATCAATGATTCACAAGTTATGGTTTTTGGAAGTGGGAGAAAAATCACTTAAAGAGGGAAATTGATCTGCTAGGCGCTAAAAGGGGAAATTTTCACTTTCTAAATCTTTTAAGGTGGTTAATTGTGCTACTTATATAGGGAAGAAGGGGGGTTTTAGGGTTCAGCTCTAGAAGTGTAGATTGTCGCTCTATCTTGTAGATTATTGCGATGAAAATACCCGTGTGGTTGTAGAATGTTACTTTTCTTATTATTGTAATGTAACTTCATTAAAGATAATAAAAAGAAAGGTTTCTATTCTTGCCATTGTTATTTTCTTGAAATTTCTTATTTATTTCCCTATTGTGTTGTGTGTGTTTGGTTGAATAAGGAAAGTTCCCTTCATCAGATTTGGGGAAAAGCATTGCAGTTGGGGATTAGATCCTTTGATCTCATTTTTTTTATGTGATTGAAAGCTTGGGTTGTTTTGGCATTTAAATTTTTCTTTTATTTCCTTTTAAGAGTGCTAAGGTATGAAAATTAGTCTGTATAATGGTTTGATTCTATGTTTAACAAATTACAATGTTTCAATTTGAAGATTTTGAATTCTTTTATCTCTCGTTGAGCTCATTCGTACTATATATTATTTCTTCTTTTGGCATTAACTTTGTCATGTCTTTGTTACAACATATTAGATTTGTGCATGGTTTGTGTTTTGTGTCATGATATGTTATTTTGGGGATGAATTGTATCTCTACTTATTGTTACAATTTTAATACTTCTAGGTGTTATTCAATTGTATCTTTTGTCTTCTTTTTACCTTATTTATTCCAATCTTGTTAATAATTATTATAGACTCATTCTTTGGTCTGTTAATTTGATATTTAACTCCTTTTAAATTGATTTCCTTCTAGCATAGTCTCTATACCTTCAAATGCCCCGTATTGCAAGTCTATGGTCAAATTCATATATTCTTTGGGCATAATTCCTTGTTGTCTGTGCATTAAGTCAAGGAGGTCTTTTTATGCTTGTGTGGGATTTTTATTCAAGTATTGTTATTTTTGAGTTCAGATATTAGTAAGAGAAACCCCTCTACATTCTTCTCCTTTTATGGTTTTAGCTTTTGATTTCCCAACATCATCAGCTCTTCCTAACCCTTGTCATTATTATGAATATATATACCTCTAGATTGAATGTGTTTTGGTGTATTAGATGCAGCTTGGGTGTATACCTTTCATATAGTTCCATATTTGCAGTCTTTTATGTGTTGATTCTAGTTGGTGTATGTAAAATTTATCCTAAGGGTTTGGAGTTTGTTGTCCTAGCATACTTTATTTGCAACCAAGATGATAATTAAATGTTGGTATTAGAAAATATGTTGGTTGTTAAGTTATCTATGTTCATAATTTTTTAAAATTGGTAATTGTAGTTTAAATGTGATGTTATAAATTTGTTTATTATGCTATCATTTAATGTATTATCTTACTCTTTTATTTTGAATGAATTTAATGATTAAGTTTAAAGTATAAGTTGTGTTTGTTAATTTCCATTTGGGATTTATGAAAGTAATTATATTTTGTTTTAGGTTTGGGGTGTTGGGAATTTCTTATGATACTAGAGGCTTGGGGGTTCATTGTAATTTAGTATCTTAGTCTTTATGTTTGCAACTAATTTTATGGTTCATGATCATTTGAGAGGTTTTATTTTATGCTTGAATTGTGTTTTGGGTGTATTTGTGAAATTTAAGTTACTTGGTGTATAATTGATGGTTTGGTTTTCTAAGATGTTATTGGCTTTGATATATTCTATTATGTGGAAAATTGGCTTTTGGACTATGCAAAAACCCTTAAACTTTTGAACCCTTAAATATGATTTAATCTAGTGAAATAAAAAGCATGCATGTATACACAAATAAGAAACACACAAGTTGACACAAGATTTTTATCATGGAAACCTTGTTAAGGGGAAACCCATAGTGGGGCTAAATACCCACAATAAATAAATACCTTGTTAGAAGTATAAACCTATTGCAATGTATGGGGAAAGCACTTTCATTTAGGATCACTTCCTAGAGCTCATTTCTCAAATGAAAAGCCTTGGGCTACAACCCTGAGGAAGGCTCACTGCCTTACAAACTGATCACCATAATGATCTGAGATTTTGTGAACTATGAAAATGATATCTATCTCATGTCTGATAAAACTCTAATATAACACAATACAAATCCTTATTCAACCTCTTGTTGAACCACTTCTAATCATCACACAATGAAACTCTTCCTCTGCTAGCACCCTCTAGCAGCCACATCCATGATCCGCAACTGAATTTTCTCTAACTCATCTTCTTATATCAAAAATTAGGTCACCAAACTCTAACTCATATTCTTTAAAAATCATCATGCCAAATCTCATGTTCAAATGCATCTTAGGCTGTAACATCCAAATAGAAACCTTTATCAAGCACCTAGAGATCATAAATCTCTCATATTTCACAATTTACTGCTTGCACAACATGATTTACCAACAAAGTTGACCAAGAATAAGAATAATAATAATAATATTATATTGACTAAAAATTCCACCAATCTGATCCTTCTAATCCATGTATATCACCAACTAATCAAGCACATACTTCAAGAACATCCTGTAGCATCCTTATAAACACTCATCTACACAAATCCACCACAACCATTGGATTTGCCAACCCATTTTCACTTGTTCCTCAAGATCACTGAGACAAACCTCTAAGACAATAAAAGTATGCCATGTGAACCTCTAAAGTATTAAAATTTTGAGTTGAGGACACCCGAGTATGTCCCAAACACACTCCTAAGTGTGCTCTGATATATTCCATCTTGATTTAGCACACCAGATACTTTTTTGTCTACCTATCAACACTGTCTGTCACCCCATCTGGCAATCACAAAATGTGACCTTGAATGATACTCAAACCTACATGATATCCTTTGAAACTTGGAAAGAACTAAGTATTGACCTTCATCAACAATACCCCACATGCGCAACCTAATATCTTCAATATCCGATCCTCACCGGACCTTTGAACATCTTTTTCACTAGCTAACCTACAAAAGTTCAATTAGCATCCAGCAAATAGATATTTTAATCAACTTTTTTGACATCTTTGACATGTTGACATCCCTCTTATTCCTCTGATATGTTGACATCAATAATAACACATCCAATATGCCAATTGCCAACAATCTCCCCCTTTGGCATTGATGGTAACATGTGATGGGAAAAACACAGTAATGTAATTAGAAACCAATAGTCTCCCATTTGAGACCCACAATTTACATTATATTTTAGAGTCTCTCTGACTCATCTTCCTCACTAATGATCTCCCCCTGGAAGAAATATTCCTTTGATTCCAATCTGATTACATACTCTTCTCTTTATTAGTTTTTACCTTTGGGATGTAAGTCATTCTACTTCTTCTTTCTTATGTGCAAGTATATAAACTTGTTTCTCTATTCTATTCTTCTTTTTACATCTACTCTAATCTTATCAAGTATCTTATCTGATCTCTCATTTGATCTACTCTTTTTGACTTTAATGGCTCTTATATTGTTTTTCACATCTACTTCTCTCCCCCTTTGACATCAATGACAAATATATATCATCTATTCTTACTCAACTTCATTTGTCATATTAATGTTTTCTTCCTTTTCCTTCTCCTCTTTAGTTACTTTATCAAGATTATTTACCTTCTTTCATACACACCTCTGAGCCATCCAAATATTGATTGTACATCAAGGACCTAACTTCTGCAAACTCATGCATCTCTTAACATCTACTTAATTTCAAAAACTAATTAGGCTTAATTTTCTATGCTTACTACTCCCCCTGAGTAGTAGCCTCCTTACATCAATCCAATTCGAATGATATCTCCTTGAAATATTTTGGATTGATGCACTCTTATGCATCTTAGTTTTGTTTGGGTGGAGCAAGTCCCTTTTACTTTCTTTTGGATCTTACTGAAGTAGATCCCATATCTAGAATCTCTTTGTTCTTCTTCCTTCTTCCCCTCTTCATGTGCTTATGCTCCTTGTCCTCCTTTTCTTTTCCTTCCATCTTCATATTTGTTTGATCATGCTTGTCTACCTTGTCATCTCCTCATATGCTCCTTTTGATTTTGAACATTAGGGTTGCCACAAATTGTAGATCCCCTTTCATTTACTAATCTATCTGCATCTATTTTCACTTCCTTTTTAATCAATGGCCATTTTTGAACTATTCTTGATTTGATTCTCATCTTGCATTTCAAAGGGTATATTAATACTTTGTTCACCTTCTTTTCCTTTGCAAGAATCAGAATGACTTCTATTGGATTTCACAAGTGACTATCTTCAGGATTATTTGAATTTTCATACCTTGATATTAGTTTCTTCTCTTGTGACTCCTGTATTTCTCCTTCTTTTCTTGCATCAGCTTCATCTTAAATTATCTTTGAGGCCTTCTACATCTAATTTAGATAATGTTGATATAATGCATCCTTAATGTTTATTCATTGTCTTCTCTTATATACATTGATCTAACTTTTTTCAATTTGAGTGATCTAGTAATTTACTCTTTTGTTATTCAGATGGAAGATATTATTTTTGCTCTTTGATCGTGATCCAATCTTACTTGTGGAACTATTCATAATTTTGCATCCTTCATCATTGAGGTTAAGAGTGTATCCCTTTTCAACTAGTTGTCCAACACTATGAAGATTATGTATTAGGCCAAAAACATGTAGCACATCATCTATTGTATTTTTTCCATTTAAGGAAACAATACCTCTTCCCTTAATTTTTCCACCATTGTTGTCACCCCATCTGACAATTCTTCTATCATACTCTTCATATTTCAAAAACTTTCTTATGTCACTAGTCATGTGATGTGAACATCCTCTATCTATCAGTCAATCATTCCTCCTATCTACTTGTGAAACTATGGCCTTCTCTTATTCATATGCACAACTTATATAATTCTGAAGAGTAATCTCATCAACACTACTACATTCAAAAACATTTCTAGTGGAAGCATCACTAGTCTTGGTTTTCTCATTAGCACAACTAACATTAACATCATTCATAATATCTTTGGAAGTATTTCTAGCAACATTATTGATCATATAACTCTTACCTTTAGAGTTATCTTCTCTCTTGTCAGTGCCACTCTCATGCTTCTCATATTCCACATATTTGTTCATGTCATTAGTCAAGTGATGTGAGAAATCACTATCAATGATCAATTTTTCTTCTTTGACATTGTGAGAAGATAATGTGTTTCCTTCATTTTGTGTGCCTCATATTTCATCTTTAATCACACTTCTAACAACAACATTAGGCACAAGATATTTAACTATACTTATAGTAGGAATGTTAGACATAAGATTTGCAAACTTAGGTTCTTGTTCTTTAATTTCAAAAAATGCAAGTTCATCTTCACTCTTAACATTATCAAATTCAACATTAGTTACTCCATCATCAACAACATTAGAACACTTTTTATCATCTCTAGGCTTATCATATTTATCCTTAGGAAATATTTCAGGACATCTAGAGACATAAAATCATATCTTTTTACAACAAAATCATTTAAAGGGAATTTTTCCTTTGTACTTATCAGATCCTTTTTATAGCCTTATTGATACCATTGCTTCCATTTATTGAAGCTCTCTCTTTTCTTATTCAAGTTCTCTTAACTCTCTTTCATACTTTGATACTCTTCTTGAAGAACCTTCACCCTGATTTGATCTATGCATGTCTCTTCCTAATATTATAGCCTTGAAAGGTAATTCAACTTTAGGTAAATGATCACCAAACTCACTCATTTAAAAAAGAGACAACTTCCCAACCAGTGTGTCTCTTGTCACATTATCAATAGTTCAAATTTATTAAATAGAAACAACTTTTCTCTTGTAATCAGGTGGCATAGATCTCAACACCTTTGATAAAATATCTCCTTCTTCCAATACAACACCATCACATATGATGCTACAAACTAATTCATTTATCTTTAGGGTACAAGAGTTGATGTTCTCATCCTTATAAATTCTTAAATATTCATACCTTCCTTTTAGGCTTTGCAACTTGGCTCGCTTGACACATGCATCACCCTCATGTAGGGTTTCTATCTTTATCCAAATCTCATGTGTAGTCTCCAAATCCATCACATTTGTATACGTTTTATCTGATAAGGTACTTAGAAATGCTTCCTTTTCTCTAATATTATACTCAAACTGCTTCTTCTCATTTGGTTTATCTGTAGATAGATATACAAGAGGAGTATAGGAGTTCTTTGTGATGGTCCAATAATCCTCTCCAATGCATCTTAAATGAGTGATCATCCATCCTTTCCATATAGGGTAGTTTGTTCCTTCAGACCTAGGATTGTCCTTCTTGTAAGCTGCCATATCAAATCTCCCTTAAGTTGTTAAGCTTCCTTGTAAGGGAGAAATGCTCTAATACCAATTGATGATAATATGGTGGAGAACAACAAAGATAGGGGGGTGAATTAGTTGATCCTACAATCTTAAAACTTCAAACCCTTAAACTCCCAAAACCCTTAAACTTGTGAATCCTTAAATATGATCTAATGAAGTGAAATATAAAGCATGCATGTATACATAAATCATAAACACATCCACACAAGTTGGCACAAGATTTTAATCGTGGAAACCTTGTTAAGGGAAAAACCACAGTGGGGTTGATTGCCCATAATAAGTAAATACCTTGTTAGAAGTATAAACCTATTAAAATGTATGGGGAATCCAATTGCATTCAAGCTCAGTGCCTAGAGATCACTGCTTAAGTGAAAAGCCTCAGGCTACAACCCTTAGGAAGGCTCGTTGCCTTACAAATTGATCACTACAATGATTTGAGATTTTGTGAATATGAAAATGGCATCTACCTCATGTCTTATATAACTCCAATGTAGCACAATGTAGATCCCTATTCAACCTCTTGTTGAACCACTTTTTAAAATCACACAATCAAACTTTTCCTCTGCTAGCACCCTCTAACATTTGCATCCATGATTCGCAACTAAATTTTCTCCAATTTATCTTATATCAATAATTAGGTCACAAAACCCTAATTCATCTTCTTTTCAAATCACCATGCCAAATCTCATGTTCAAATCCATCTCTAACCATCAAATATAAATAGAAACCTTTTATCAACCACCTAGAGATCATTAATCTCTCATATTTCATGGTTTACTTCTTGTGCAACATGATTTACCAACCTAGTCGGTGAAGAACAATAATAATTATTATTATTATTATTGCCAAAAATTCCACCAATCAGATCTTTCTAATCCATGTATATCACCTGATCATCAAGCACACACTTCAAGGACATCCTATAGAATCCTTATAAATACTCTTCTACACAAATCCACCGTAGCCATTGGATTTTCCAACCCTTTTTCACTTGTTCCTCAACAAAACTGACACAAACCTTTGAGATAGTAAAATTATGTCATTCTGACTCAAGTATTAACCATTTTAGTTGAGGACACCTGAGTATGTCCCAAACACACTCCTAAGTGCGCTTTGATAGATTCCTTCTTGATTCAGCACACTGAACCTTTTTCTATCTGCCTGTCAATATTGTTTGTCAACATGTCTTCCAGTCACCAAATATGACCTTAAATGATACTCAAACCTACATGATATCCTCTGAAACTTGGAGTAAACTGAGTATTGACCTTCATCAACAATATCCAACATACACGGATTTATGTCTTCAATATTTGGACCTCATTGGACCTATGAACATCTTGTTCCACTAGCTAACCTACAATAGTTCATTTAGCATCCAACGAATAGATCTTCTAATCAATTCTTTTGGCTTTTATGACATGTTGGCATCCCTCTTATTCTTCAGGTATGTTGATATCAATGACAATACATCCAACATGCTAATTGCCAGCACCTAGAAAATTTCCTATGTGATTATTACCATGATAGTTATATGATGACTTCATTGGCACTCATGTGTATATGTTGAGCATATCAGAATCTTATTGTTGATGATTTGAGTTTTTATATTCTTATGATTTTGATAGTTTTTGGGGAGGTTTTTCTAGGATCATTTTAGGAGAGTGGCTCGCAATGGGATTCATGGCCCTAAGAGGTTACCAAGGTAACCCATAATGGATTTTTTAAACTAGTGATAACTTAATAAAATGAAATGGGCTGGGATAACACATTAATCAAGATAATTATGTTTCCCCTCCCATAGCCTTAAGTGCTTTCCCAAACTAAGGATGGGTTGGATAATTATTGACCATCTATGAGGGCATTGATCTAAAAGATCAGCTTCCTTGTCCTCATGAAAGGTTGTCAATTCCACCTGAGTTCTCACCTATGGGTCAGGGTCTAGAGAGACTTCCAACATAACTTAGATTAGTGGGGAAATATGTGATGGATTTCTCTTGCATGTGTCTTATAATTCCCTTCAATTATTCTTGTGATTCACCTCTAGTATCTCATATGTATCCATTATGGTATCTCATGTGGTATTCCCTTGTGTATCCCATGTGTTGTTGTTTTGGTTTTCTTGGTGGTTTTCATGTTTTTCTTTGTATTATTGCCTATGTGTATGCTTGTGTGGCATGGGGAATCGTGTCTATCTCCTAGCATGAAGGGGTGAGCCTCTGGGCTTCACATGGTCAAATGGTAGTGTCATTTCTTCTCCATCAAGGTTCAAATATGTATTCATGATCTTATTGGATGGACTTTGCATCTTCATTGCAGCTTCATGATTCATATGGATAGATTCCTATTATTGTACATTTGTATCATGCTATGTATCTCTGAGTATATATGTATTGATGATGTATTGTACAATCCTTCAACAGATGGATGTAAATGTAAGTGTAAGCATGTTTAATGATTCATTTCAATGTAATGTTTAGAGTTAGATAGATCAATGTTGGTATTGACTATCATTATGTGCTTATATGTTATCTTTTTATAGATTATGAATATTTGGTTTTGAGTATTAAAATGACTATCGCTTAATGATATTAATCTTGTGAAACATTTCATTATTGCTTAATTGATTTAGTCATGTGATTATATGTTTCTTAGTAGCAATGTTAGTGAACCTAAGAGGATAAAGTCTAATATTTGGTATTTTATACTTACATAGTTTGTTAATGTAATGAATCATTCATTTAGTCACAATTATGTGTAGTTGCAACCATTATGTTAAAATGGGAATTTTTATCATTGTTTAAAATAATTCATGTTCTTTATAAATTATATTTTTATCCACTCAAGTTCCTTGGTAGGGTGTTACACTGAGTGTGCCATCTTGAATCCTCCTTAAGTTGTTATGATTCTTCCAAGAAATCTTGGTATTATGTCAATTGAAGGGAATACAATATACTAAGAGTCATGGAAGGGGGTGAACCTGTATATCCCAATTATAACTTGAATGAACATTGATTATCACTAATAACTTCTTCATGTAATAACCTAAAAATATTAAAGAAAAAATTACTAATCTTCTCAATATTGTAGCAATCAAACAACACAAAAAAGAAAAACCCATAAAAAGAATGCTAGATCTAGATGGAGAATCAAGATGAGAAAAACTATGATGAGATCCATTTCCAAAATATATTCTCGCAAATGTAATAGTTTTTTAGTGCTATAAGGCATTGAGAGGGGGGGGTGAATCAGTGCAACCACAAATCTATATAAACTTTTACTTAACTTGTAGGTTATCCAACATCCAAAAGTAAATATCACATAGAAACATAACACATAAAATATACACACAATAACACCAATCTTTTGTATGGAAACCCTTGTTAGAGGGAAAAACAACACTGGGAATTATCACCCACTAATCTCACTAGTGTACCAAATAATATCTTCCATGTTAAGATAAATTACAACACCCTTCTAACGGTATACCCAGTTAAGAGTATATATAGCCCAGTTAAAAGCTATTACAAAGTCCTTTTAGGAACTACCCTATTAGGGGATTTATAAATCCTTCTGAGAGTCACCTGGTTAGAGGGATTAAATTTCATACCTGTTAGGATCTTGCATGCTCTATGAAGAGTAACCTAGTTAAAGGATTTTAACTCCAAGCTTGTTAAAACTTGCTTTGAGAATGAACTTAATGAAACTGATCTAATTGTAGCACTCTCTTCCTGACAGATCCAATTCATCTCTACTCAAATTTATTCTCTAATCATACACACTTCATCTTCAATGATCATAAACATCACAAAATCTAACCATCTTCTAATCCCTTCAATTCCATCTCTTATATACACTTTTAGGTTGGTGAAATAACCCTAAAATGTGAAATTGATGTCAGCCTCCAAAACCCATACAAATCCATAAGCGATCACACAAACATAGAAAATTGTGATCCATAATGTTGGCTCTTGTTAATACAATTCAAAAAAAAAACAAATATAAACATTAATTTAACATCCACCTTAATTATATATCATTGACAAACCAGTTGAATCTTCTAGTCGATATCACCAGTGTTTCCTCAAAATCTTCAGTTGTACTTCAAATCATATTACACGATCATAGAAGTAGGATAATATGACTTTGTAGATTCTACCTTTACAATTGCTCCATCAGATCTGTTCATATCATCACTTCATGTTGCATTCACCATGACTGACTGTGTTATCAACAAACACTCTATATACTTAGAGAAATTTTTGTGCAATCATCTTCACCACCGGTATACCAGATTCATTCATCCACAAAGACTTTTTTTCAGCAAAGAAAACACTCCAACTTGCATCCCATGAAAATAATCTCTCCAACACCTTCATCAAATGCTAACAATCTCCCCTTTTGGTATTGACGAAAACACATGAAGAAAAAATTGCTAAGTGTCAAACCATGCAAAAAATGTAATCAAAATTTAAAGCATAAAAAATTAAGAGCATAGAAAAACATAAATTTCATAACTATATTGCTCCCCTTTCAAATACTTAGCCAATTTTCATCCTGTACTACTCCCCCTTTGACAAAAATGACAAATGTATACAAATGATATGTAAAAAATAAAATTTTATTGAGTATGGAGTAGCATATACAAGTTACGATCTATTGAATATATCAATGAAGTTTTCTTTCAAAACCTGTAAGTCATTAAAACAAATTTTTTGTAAGTTGTTCATGATAAAAAAAATTCCATGCAGATGGTGAGAAAGTTCTTCCAATCCATCCATAGTGCACATATCAGGGGTAGCCAAAATTTGTTCTACCTCTTTCACTCCTTTCTATAAGATGTCCACCTTAGGGTTTAGTAAATTCTATATTTCAAACAATTTGGCTATCCTCTTTTCCTGTACATCTCTATAAAAATTAATCTTATGGTTTATTCCACTAACTTGTGCTCCAAAATTGGTTACCAAACCATTGATAGCACTAACTTGTGCTCCAAAATTGGTTACCAAACCATTGATAGGATCAAATTTTGAAGTTAATACCCTTAGCTCATGTTGAGATTCACATATCTTCCTATCAACATCTTTCAAAAAGTGTGAAAAATCTGATGTAGAGGTGAGAATTATACCTCCTTCAGTCAAAGCTTCTTTCACTTTGTTTACTATAGCTATCAAGTTTACCTTTTCACATGTAATAGACTAAACTAGTTTCTCAGTCCTTCTCTTCTCATAATCATTCACTTATTTCAAAGTAGTTTCATCCTCTAAAATCTTCATTTTCTCACCGGTTTCTATAACCAACTGACCCAACTATTCAATTGGTGTAGCCTTCTCATAAAAATCTGCATCAAGCACTAAGTCAGACAAAATTTCTTTGGCATTTAGGATTATTTGTGCCTCTTGCTTCAATTTCTCTCTCTTAGATTTTGAATTAATTTCATTTGCAATATCCATCATTTCTTTTGGGCTCATGGAACTTATATCAATTTTCCTTTTAAGTACAATAACATCTTCACCCATTTCAATGACACTTGAAGACATAGACTAGATAGTGGTTACCTTTTCAGTCTCCATTTTGTAGTCTTCTCCTTGTCTACATTTTCTACTTCTTCATTTCCACCTGATGTCTCCATTGTTACCGGTTCCTATTGCTTCTCAAGTGATGTATCTTTTGTCAAATCTTGACTGGGTCCATTGTCCTATGTCTCTTTCTTCAATTTCTATAGCATGTCCTTTGGAGCTTCCGCTGGTTTCTATAGCGTGTCCTTTGGAGCTTCAACTAGTTCTTCTATTGTGTTCTTTTGTTCCTCATGAATCTGTGTGATTGGAATATCACATGTAGTATCCATTTTGTCCCCGAGCTAATCTAGAATACCATTATCAAGTGTGACCTTCACACCATTAATAGTCCATCCATCATCAGTAAGTGAAAATACTTCTTCTTCCTCATTCTCTTCTCATTTTTCCACTTTATGCTTGTTCTCCTCTATACGGCCAAAATTATTCTTTAATATATTTTTCATTTCATCCTATACTGACTAAGAGAACCAATCAATAGTCTTGTAAGTCTTGTTTTATGTAATTCCCCGCCAAGGAACCCAGAAGAACTCAACCTAAACATGCAACTAAGTTTGCAGAATAATTTTTTTTAAAAAGTTAACAATCAAAGTTTACAATGCGGAAGCCAAGAAAAGCATAAACAACTAACATAGGTTACAACTCCAAAGGTTTCCTTGACGTAGATTATGAAAGAGTAATTAATTAATATAAGATAAAGATATGAAACCCAAGATTACAACTGAAATTTAAATACAACATCCAATGCATGAATACATAAATACAATTGGTACCATAAGGTGACCATAACAATAAGCATCCACTACACATGTCGCAGGGTATGTGAATATAATAACAGAAAAGAAGTGCAACATGATAACTCTGAATATCTGAAACAATGATACAAGATCATAAGAGAAAGAAGAACAAGAAAGAACAACTGCAACATGGATCATCCTTAGTGAAGCCTTTTTTCTGAAAGAATTTCTCTACCTCTTTTCTTTCTTTCTTTTCAATGATCGGTCCATTCAAAGTATCAACAACTTCAAGATACTTCTCCCTATAAGTTCCAAATCTCTTAGCATTAGGATCAATAGGATTATTTAATAGCTTATCTTCATAAGCAATAGCTAAATTAGCTTCTATCTCATAACCCATAGGTAAAGTCCATGAAGTCCTAGGGACTATTGCCTCCATTTGACGTGCATCGATATCAACCATAAAACATATATCATCCTTATACTTCTCAATAACATATGATGGAATCCTTTCTCTTTCATACATTCTCTTTTGAAAATCTTTAAAATATCCCCATACTCTCTCTGAAAACTTATTTCCAAGCATCCTAGCACAATTCTCCATTTGAACTACCACTAGTGTACCTTCTACCCAGTTAAATGATCCAACACTAGGAAAGAAATTCTAAAAATAGAAAAACAAACATAAAAGAAATTAGCTATACTTAAACACTTATATTTTGTCTTTCTTTATCTTCTCCATATTTAGAAATAATTGGTCTCTCATTGTGCCAAAAAAATCACACTTTGCATTCTCTTTTACCATCTTGTATGTGCTTTGAATTATTACAGTAGGCACACTATTTATTCTTCTTGAATAGAATAATTTGTATCCGACTACCATGGATGCAAACCTCATCATTTCATCTGCAATATCATTAATGGTCATCACTTGCTTGTCCCATTTAGATTTTTTTAGTTCTATGACCACATCTTGCGGAATGGATCTAAGTTGCAGTATATCTCTGCTAGCATAGAATCATGTTACAACATGAATAGATTTTTTTGTAATCTTATATGTGTTATCTAGCCATATAAACTTTTCATGCACCCTGCTGAGCACATATCTGATCTATTCTTCTTCAAAGTCTAAAGGAAAGTGAACATCATTCTCAAAATCTTTATTTTTTATCACCTTGTGCTCATCTTTCAACACCCAGTCAATGCAAAAATATTTTTTACAATGATCATGTATGAATTTCTCCTAGGTTTTTGATCTTGCAATGAATATAGGATCTAACATCCTCCATATGCATTACACTATAGGGTAGGCTGGTTAGAGCACCCTTTGGATCATTTTCCATTGTTTTATCAAGATGTCTCTTGAATACTGACCTGGGTTTCTTTGAGATCTCGACAATATTGGGACTAGCCATTCTAAAAATAATGAATTAATCTCAAAGATCCAATAAATACATATTAATTTACCACGTGATGACTTATGTAAACCCTCACAATTTTCTTGACCTAAATCACTTCAGCACCTTATGCAGTCACTTCAATTGCTTACAATATGGTCTTACTTCACTTATTTCACTCTTGGCTTAATATTTTGAATGTGTGAGTGCAAAATAAGACTTGAAATCACCTTTTACCTTCCACCGCACTCAAACATTAAATGCATCACCGATAGACAACAAAATAACATGTCTCTACAAATCTTGTTAGTGATCAGCCAAAACTTCATGAATTTTACCAAAACTTTATACATCACTTCAAGACAACCAAATGCATCTAAATTTGCAAATAAAACTTACCACACATGAATCTAGGGGGTCTCCAATTGATTCAACAATGTTTTCTCCCCCTAAGTCAAGGATAACTTAGTTTGATGATGAATTATCCACACCTAATGGAGATGTGGATCCTTCTGATGATTTCTCATCACTCTTTTCATCCAGACTTTATTCATCGGCCTTGTAGTCTCTTCAACATTCACAATCTACTTTCCCTTTTTCTTGTCAAACTGATTAACCGGTTGTTTCACCTTGTTGTTCTTTGATCTACAAAACCTTGCAATGTGTCCTATCTTATGACAATGATAACATACCACACTGATTGATCTCCAAGGTCCTGTATTACCTCTATTGGTCCTCAATCTACAATTGATCACCATGTGACCATAGTTATGAAAAATTGAGCATGTAACATCCCATCAATTCTCATTCTAATAGGGACTCTTTTGGTTTACATATGGCCTATGATTGTTCACTTGTGTCTTGCACTCATTATCTTTATGGCCATATTTGTTGTAACTGTAATAATAACCATGAAAATTTCTTGGTCTAGAATTAGATCTAAAACCTTGAACACTAAATCTTCTATTCTTGCACACATTAGAAGTATGTCCAACCTTATGAAAATTGAAACAAATTGGTTTATAGGGTTTCCTACCATATTTGCTTTGGTTCACCTTAGGTGAAAACTTGTCATCTTTATTTTCCTTCTTGGTTCCAAAAGACTCACCAACCTCATATTTGTTGTAGCCTAATCCATAAGTCTCTCCATGCATTCTTTGATTCTTGAGTTGTTAATCATGTATTAGAATACTCTTGTTGAACTTCTTGAGAAAATTAATTGCAATCTTCAATTCACCTTTCAGTTGCTTATTTTCCTATCTCAACTTTTCATTCTCCATTAGGACCTTTTGATTCTCTGCATTTGTATCATGCAGTTGTGCATGCAATGTTCCAACCTCTTGTTCAGATTTGAATAGCTCATCCTCCTTGGCTTTAAGGGATTCATCTTTGGCTTGTAAAGATTCCTCTTCCATTTTCCCTGCTACTTCTGTTGTCTTCCTAGCTTTCATTTCTTCACCCATTCTGATTGAAAAAAAGTATAACTCTCTTTTAATGTTCTTCTTGTCTTTATGCAACTACATATTCTCCCGAGACAATTATTCTAAAGATTCTTGTGATTCCTCAGAACTACTAACTTCAAATAGTTTTTTAATGAGATCATGTATTTCATTTAGTTGTTCAACAAGTTCTTGTCTCTTGGATCTTGATTGCTTGGGTTGGTCTTTCAACTAGTTAATGAACTCTTCTGCATCTTCAAGTTGATTTTCAAACTCCCTTTGATATCTCAAAATCTCCATATTTGTCTCAAGGATCTTCCCCAATCTATTAGGCTTCTTCAAGGGAACAAAACTTTGATACCAATTGTTAATTCTATAAGGCACTAAGAGGGGGGGGTGAATAAGTGCAACCACATACCTATATAAAATTTTACTTAACTTGCAGATTATCCAACTTGTAAAAGTAAATATCACATAGAAATATAACACATAGAACATCCACAAAATCATCAACACAATAACACCAATCTTTTGTGTGGAAACCCTTGTTAGAGGGAAAAACTACAGTGGGATTATCACCCACTAATCTCACTAGTGCACCAAATAAGATATGCCCTATTAGGAGAAATTACAACACCCTAATAAGGGCATACCTAGTTAAGAGTATCTATAGCCCGGTTAAAAGCTATTACAAATTCTTATTAGGAACTACCTTGTTAGGGAATTTATAACTCCTTATGAGAGTCACCTAGTTAGAGGGATTAAACTCCAGGCCTGTTAGGATCTTGCATACCCTGTTAAGAGTAGCTTGGTTAAAGGATTTTAACCACAAGCTTGTTAAAAATTTCTTTGAGAATGAACTCAATGAAACTAATCTGATTGTAGCACTCTTTGCCTGACATATCCACTTCAAATCTGCTCAAATTACTTCTTTGATCATACACACTTATCCTTCAACGATCATAACCATCGCAACATCTAACGATCTTCTAATCCCTTCAATTCCATCTCTTATATACACTTTTAGGTCGGTAAAATCACACTAAAATGTGTTACTAATGTTGGACTCCAAAATCCATACAAATCCATAAGCTATCACAAAAACATAGGAAATTATGATACAAAATTTTGGCTCTCTAACAAAACAAATATAAATATTAATTCAACTGCCACCTTAATTTCATCACCTTGACAACTAGTTGACTATTTTGGTCAATATCACCGGTGTTACCTCCAAATCTTCAATTGTACTTTGAATCAACTTACACTATCATATAAGTAGGCTAATGTGACTTTTTAGATTCTATATTTCCAATTGCACCACAAGATCTATCCATATCATCACTGCACACCACATTAACCAGGACTAATTATGTTATCAACGAACACTTTGTATACTTAGAGAAATCCTTGTGTGATCATCTTTACCAGTGGTTTACTGGATTCATTCATTCACAAAGACTTTTTTTCCAAAAATGAAAACACTCCAACATGAATCCCATGAAAATAATCTCTCCAACACCTTCATCAAATGCAAACATAGTTTACTTACAATATGAAGTAGGTAGCAACTTGTCTGAGACATCAATCTCTAATTCTATTTACAGACATGAACCTACTAGTTATACCAATTCCCAATACCAATATTTGAGCACCAACTCAATAATAAGGGTATTAATCTCAATAATAACAAAAAAATTAATTACCAACCTCCAAACTAAATACCCAACTTGCACTTGATATGATCAACTTTCAAAACACTCTCCCACACTCCCAACAGTCTTTTGATGAAACCACACAATGATTGGGATGTAACTCACATTGCATGAATCCAAATTCACATAAATCATTGACATGTACCAAAATATTACATTGATACATATTACATAGCTTTACAAAAATTCATGGCAAATCCTAGATCGCTAGATATATACACTATTATTACAATTACATCCATAAGTTAGTGTAGAATAAAATGTATACATCTACAATTTAGCCACAAACATTGACCTCAGTCAAACATGTAATAATCTAGATCTAATATCCCACATGATACTCTAGAAGAAAGAACAAGCTATGTATTCCTCAATGTCACTGTATCTAGTCTCAATGGTAATTCACACACTATCTTTGGTGAACACATGCTACAACTCTTTGGTGCGTCAATCCAAAACAACACCATAGTTATCCAACTCACAAAGTGACTATTATCTCACTTCTAACCTTTTGTCCCCAAAAGATGAACTCTAAAAACTCTAGAATCTGATGGAGCATTTGTATACATATTCTCCTTTCAAAATGTAGGTCATGACTCACAACTATGAAGGAATATAGATCATAACAAGTTGTCACAACAAGCCCACTATATGGCTAACTTACCTCATACAATTTAGATCACACTTCTAGATCACCTTAACTATCTAAAATAGATACAAGATAATAATGCAAACATGCCTCAATTGATTTCATCATCATTGCTAATCATTGTACTTCTATAACTCAAACGATCAAGGATAGGCATGCCAAAAGTAAAGTGACCAATTTTGTTTGATACTCCTTTGACATCAATGACAACATATGTTCAACAACTTGGGGATATTACAAGAAGCTTGAACATGAAAAAAAAAAAATTATAAGGACATTGATGGACTAAAACATATTCTTAAAAATAATCACATTGACCTACCTTTCAAAATGTGTGAGTTAACTTCTTCTTCTTCTCAATCAAAATAATCTAATAAGTAAAAGGTACAAGATTTTTTTTATATTGTAGTAGGTAATAAAAAATGATGAGCTCTTTGTGCTTCTACAAGTCTTGGATTAGGGAGATAACTTATATTGTGAAATTTGATTTTTAAACTTTTGGTTACTTGAACTTTGTTATTATCATATGTGATCTAGTTGTTAAGACTTTCATTATATCTCCTCCATATACAATTTCATTTGATAGTGCATTTGTTGCTATATCTATGGCTACTTATGATTCATTGCAATAAGATATTAATTTTCTTCCAGATGTGCTAATTGAGATGACTACTTGATATAAATTTCAAGTTTTTTGGTGGATTTGTATCTTAAACATTTGGAAGACATTATTGATGATATTCATCTTCTCTTTGATGGAGATGATCCTTCTTCATTTGTTGAAAGGTAACATTTCTACCCTCTTTTTCTCTACATGATCATTACTCATAATTTGACACAAGTTTGGTTACTTTGGAATATAATTTGGATAAGGTGTCTTTGTCTTTAGAGGAGATACTCAAGTCTTTGGATCTTTTTCTTAATTCATCTTCATTGGATCCTAGATTGTTATTTTCAACAATGTGGTCAATAACCTATGAATTGGAAGGGGAAAATTCCAACATCAACAAGTGGAGACTTAAGAAATTTTTAGAGGCTTTGTACATATTGAAATTTCTTCCAACATATTCCTTCCAAGATTTGGGGGACTTCATACATACACCTTTGGTTTTGTTTATTTCCAAGGAAGGGAAGTTTGATTATCATTGATCATCTTATATATCCAATTTCAAGCATTGAATAAAACATTGATGGGGGACTACACGGTGTCTCTCTTTCCCTCTAATGTGTATGGGAGGCGGGGGGGGGGGGAAGGGGGATATGAATTTTATCTTTGTAATGTAAGTATTCCTTTAGGTTATTGATAAATTATCTACTCATCACTTCTATCACTTGTACAAGATTTCTTTTTCTCTTTTTGGAGGATTTTTTGTCCCACTAAGTTTTTTCTTTTACTCCACTTTTTTTACATTATATTTGTAGGTGGGTACCTAAAATGGCCTAGTAGTTATAAACCATATTTTCATCTTTAAATTATTTAAATTTGTTCATGATTCTCCATAAGTTACACTTTAAGGCGGTGTTAGTGTAGACATGGGTGTTTCATATCCATTTTCTCCCTTGCTAGTTTGAACATGATATATTATGTAATTATTTCCTAGTTAGGAATTTTTCACACATGTTCACATTTTAAGTTACTTAATAAGATAGGAGTCTTTCTAGAAGGTCTTAGATTTCATGTGATCTTATCCTATCTTATCAATAGTTATTGCATTACATAGGATTAAAGAACTTTTCATCATTCTAGTTAATCCTATCTTTCCATCTTTCCTTTATAAGCAAGGTCTTGTATGTATATTTCATTATATTATATTGCATTTCATAGATTATGTATGCACATCATTGATCACTGCATCCATTATTATAAATTTATGATTTTTTTCTTCTCTCTTATAGAAGGTTATTTGGTTCTTGAAAATGATCCTAAAATCTTGAGTCTAAGTGAATCTTACATATAGGGTTCTTCAAATGATTTCACTTTAAACATACCAATTTAATCCTGAATAAAGATATAATATCTAATGATGTGAATTAAAATATTTTTCCATCATTCTCTACATGACTAGCCTAAATGGTAAGGTTATAAAAATCTTCCGATGTAGTATTTGACATTCATCTCCTTTCAATTTAGGTTCTACAACTTCCTAAATAAACTTATAATAGTATACTAGTAACAATCCGACCTTCAACATCATAACCATTAGATCTCAACATTTTATTTATCTTTGATTTTTTTTTCTCTTCATTTTTACACAATCCTACCATAAGGTGACATGACCTTTAATCCAAGTGTAATAACACTTAACCTTCTTAAGATAGTCTAATGAATCAAATTCATATATTTTTCCATATATGTAGTCTAATTCATAGGGTTCTTAGATCCTAATCTTCTATTTTAATGAGGGGTAGCTAATGTTTGTTTACTACTCATCCTTTTAATACATCTCAAAAAAACATTTTCAAGTCTACCCATCATTTTCTTCACATAAATATACTATTCTTCATTTTTTTTCATTATTGTTAACATCTTCAACATGCAATTGTTTTCCTTATACTTAGTTCATTCTTTTCCACCCAATTGTAACAACTCACAACATATTTATTGTGTCTAAAACTCTATTATCCCTTCATTTTCATATGTGTATGGTGTTTTCTCTTCATAATACCTTATATTCATAAGGCTTCCTTACACCAATTTTTTTTTGTCTAAATCCTTTTAAAATAAGTCTATAAGGAAATTATTTCTATAATATCAGTCTCTTTGTATAGTCTAAGAATTAAATACAATAAAAGATAACCTAATAGACTAAAAAACTCCTCGATAACATTGTATGTAAATAATAATAATAATAATAATATATCATATTAATTCTATGCGGTTGAAACCTACCTGTGTGGACCAAGCTCAGACATGCAAACGCTCAAGATATAAATCATTCAAATGACATTAACATATCTGAAATTTAAAACTCTACACTAAGCTCTACCACAACCTCAAATGAGCTGAAACAAGTACACCCAAGACTTGTTTGATTTTATCTTAGAGATATTGTGGGTGTGCTCTCCCAACACAATATATTAAATCCCACATGATTGATGGATGAATCTTAATGATGCAAACTAATGGGAGATTTAATAGCTCAAGAACTATTATTAGGAACTAGTCTCAAGCATTCAATCTGATGATGCAAAGTAGTAGATATAAACTTGAATGTAAGATCTAAAATAAGATTTGAATATAAACTAACATCTAGTATTGAATGCAACTAACATCATTAATGCTATAAATCCAACTACCAAATATGTTAGCAATAAATCTCTAAATTCTCTAGAAACAAAATAACATTAAAACTCTAATATACAAATGATGGTTGAAATGCTCTTGGCAAGGCTCCTATTTATAGGATTTTGGAGCAAGATGAGGAGGCTTAGGTGATGTGGCATTTATGTGGAATTCATATAGAAGACACATAGATTTTACAAGTCATGCAAAGGTCAAAGTTTCTCACACATGTGAGCAACTTGGAGATGTGACGGGTCAAAAGGCACTTAAGAGTACCTTTTTAAGAGAGGTGTAAGAGGTGTCATAGATTTGGTCCAATGAAACACTTTTAGAAAGGCCTTGTTTAGGCAATTTAGGAAATCTTTGAAAAGGTGATTTTTGAAAATTTTCTCACACATGTGTGAGCAAATAATTAGCAACTAATAGGTGTAGGAATCTAAAAATTTTCCTAATTAACCTTAATTAGTGAATAGGCTTATTAAGTTGAGAGTGATGTGAGTAGGGTAGGATCTAGGTCTAGATTATAATTAAATAAAATAAGATTTAACTTAATCAGGGTTTAGTAGAATATAGTCATGTGAGGAATTAAATTTATTTTAAAAAGGGGACTATGGAGGGAACATACATTAAATTTAATTTAATACATTAGGGGAAAATTATTAAATTAAATTTAAATACTTAGGCGATGAATTTATTTAATTAAATAAATTTAATTAAATAAATAAATGAAAATAATAAATATAACTAATTATTTAAAATTTATTATAATTGTAATACCCCAAAATGGGCTATAGGTTCATTAACCTCTTACATCAACAATTTGATCGAAATCGACATCAAAGTCCTAACCTAAGGCACATCTGCACACCAGTTTATCAAAAACCTAATTGATTATCCTAAAATTTTGCATCGGGGAATATTCCTTATCTATCCTAATTTATCCTAATTATCTTTAATTTAATAATTATTTGGCGATAAATGTCATTATTTATCCTAAAGTTTGATTAATTGAATATTCTGAATATTTAATTAATCAGATTTAATTCTGCCACTTAATTATTTAATTAGATTTAATTCTATTTATTCCTAAATTGTATTATTTCATTTTGACAATAAATCTAAAATCTCATGACTAATTGATTAAATTCTTGTTTAATTAATTAATGTCAATTGTCAATATTTAATAATATAGTTTTGAATAAAAGTTTGATTTAATAATTAGTTAACCCATAAATCAATTGTTTTAATTCAAAAATCAGTTAAGCTGAAAATAAATCACTTTATTTATTAAATTCATAATTAAATCATGCACAATCAGAAAAGCAGTCAACTAGAAATTAACAATCAATTTTAAATTTAGACTCAACATTTGATGAGGAGTTGAAATTTGATCTAAACTCTATTTTGATTTAAACACTGCGTTTGCATGATTTTTGTGAGTTAATTATCTCTGATTTCTTGATAACTCAAAAATTAACCTAAGTTTATCAAGAGTGATTTATGGTTTTTCTTATGCATCCTCAAGCCCTGGATTTCTATAAAATCAAGGCTCAGCTCTTCATATCTCATATCTCTCAAATTTGCACAATTACTCTAGCAAATTTTCAACTGAAGAACAAAGCTTTTGCGACAGGCAATTTTGTGAGATCATTTCATAGTTTTTCATAGCTTTTGCATATCTTTGCATTCATCTTCATAGCATTGTTAGATTAATTTCATATCATTTCATACATTCTAGACTAGTTTCATACAGTTTTTCATATCATTGCATAGAAAATACAAAAAGATAGATTAATTTGCATTCATATAGTTTTTCATTCTTTTTCATTCAAATCCTTCGTTTAGGTGTTGCATTGTCACTGATCTTAATTTCAATTTGAGAACACCATACTCACACCTACTAGAAGGCAGTAAATTGTCTGGTTAGCTTAGTTTAAATTATTTACAGATTTCTGATTTCGCTAACCTCTAATGTTTTACTGAAGTGTTGTGTCTGCAGCTAGGTACAATTTTCACACACACATTTCTAGCGCCCACCATGGGGCCCTAAAACGGGTTTCCCTTTTATTCTATCAATTTTCTATCTTTTTTTTATTATCAAAACTACAATTTTTAATTTTGTATGTACTTTCATACATCCCTGTAAGGATTCTCACCTGAGATTTTTCATTATATCACATGAAGTTTTGTTGGTTTCAGCACTTCCTCACGTGGGACCACATCCTTCTTCATGCAAGACCGCATCCTGACTCATGCAAGATTTTACATCCAGTGACAAAATATGCAGATCTGTACTTTCAGATTATTGATTTCTGACACTTACTATTTGTTGTTGATTTGTCTTGATTCTGTACTTTTGGAGATAGCGTAATACCATATCGTAGAGTTTTTAGATGTGTGCTAAATTTTGGATTACAAAGCATTGGAACTGAGGTATTATACTATGGTCTGATAACACTTCAATTTGGATTAAAACAAACATCTCTTGTGTCTAGCTTGTGTGACTTTCCAACTTTTATAAATCAGACTTCATTTTGGGCTATAAAATGAACATAGATTTTCTTTCTGCATATCTGTTACACATAGTAAATAGGCCCTATGAACACTATTTGTGGATGATCTTGAGAGATCGTGCTTCTTTCTCTTTTTTATTCATGTGAATCTCTTCTTGACGAAGGATCCCCTTGTAGGTAGGGAGGATACTGAGATTGTCTTGCCTTCTACTAGATTTTTGAGTCTTCAACTTTTGATTGATAAATTCTCTCTCTGGAGAGATTGATAGACCATAAGCGGTTGACATCATAGATCTTTGTGAGATAATTTTAGTCTTAGCGTGTCGGATTAATCTATCTACTTTGTTTTGGTGAAGTGAAGAGGCTAGGGGATTATGCTCTACTTCCTTTTTGGATAGTACCAGAAACCTAGATCCTTGAATATGATCTAGTCTTCCTATGGTATCTTTTGTGAGTCACCTTTAGAGAGGGTTAACCGTAGTGGACATTCCCTTTATTGGGTCAACCACATGGATGGAACTTCAAGTGGTAATATCCATTTTTGTCATGGTAGCAGTAGCCGCTATATAAATATCCTTGTGGAGGAAATATTCACAGGTGTGGTCTCTTGTTGCACTGTCAAATCTCCCTAGCAGCTCTTGATTGATTAAATTCTCGGACTGTGTCAAAACCCTGGTGCACCTGGTTTGGAGTTCTCCCTCTTGAGTCACAAAATTTGCAGAGTCATACCATTACTACAAACCCTAGTGAGGCCAAATTTTTCATTTTCTAGGAATATGTGCATTATTGAAAAACTTTTTGGAACATACACAAGTAGCATTTCTAGGGATTAGCACAATAAGTCACTATTGCTTGTTCATGCGCAAGGTTGCTTTTTCCCTTGTTCATTGTTTTTAGATGATTTATTACTTCCCTTGCTTTCTATTTTGTGTTCTTGATATCTTCTTGGTTACTTGAGATGAACTATCGCACAAATCTTCAAACCTAGATAGAGAAAATCTTGCAAATAAACTAATTCTAAAAATTGAAAACATTGCAAAATCTAAACATAAATCCTTTTTTGGTGTAAAAACTAAATATTCTGTTAGAGAACAGCCAGTGCTATGTCTCAAAACATGTGCCTCAAAAACTATGCCAAAACTATCAAACTTTGTTCTTTTATCGTGCAAGATTTTAGTTTTCTGAGCATTCCCTCGCGTGAGACAACATAATCTCGCACGCAGCCTAGTACTTCCTCGTGCGGGATAGCATTTTATCGCTTGAGACTATCCCCAAATTTTCAAAACAACAAGCCTATTCCCATCAATTGGTCAACTTTCTATCAGATCTAATTTTTGTCTGGGATCCGTATGCCTATATTCCTGTTGCACATTGCTTGAAACTAGATGTCTAGAGTTGAGAAACAAATCCTAGAATCTGTCAAACAAATCATTGTGTCAGGAATAGAGTAGAAACTATAAAAAATCCATTCATTTTCCTAAAGTGGTCTCTTGAGTTTGATTTAGCCTTCTGATTTATCGATTTGAGTCTTTTTCATCTTGTGTCAAAACCTTGTCAAAATTTATCTTCAAATTTAGTCTTCATACAAAATGGCTAAGTGTTGTGAGCTCATGTCTGCCATCTTTTGGGCATCTACCCATACTACTAGGGCACAGTATCCTTCATTTATGTCCAATCTAATCTTCAATCAATCCAATCTTGACAACGTTGCATCATTCGATCTTCTTGAATCAAGTCATTCTTCAGTTGTCTTCATCTTTCTCTCTTGCTTCACCCCAGGTTAATGGTGGAAACTAGAGCTTCCTCACACAAGAAATCTAGAGAAGCACCTCATACCTTACCTTTGTCTACTCACGTGGGTCCAACCTTTGAGGAACTATACAATTCAAGTCTTTATGAAGACGATGGTCTCGGTAATCTTCGATTAAAAATTGGTTACATACCTCCCCCTCCATCAATCCAAGGAGGCAAACAATAAACTCCACATCAATCTATCCCATGGAGCCCTAAAACTCCTAAAATATCTCAAGGAGGGACAAACCATGGGTCTCAAGGACATCACTCTCAACATGGTGCGGATCAAGAACCCACACCTTATGAAATTGCTCGATATCAAAATGATGATGACTTCAAGAAAATGATGAGGCATTTCTTGAAGGAAGATAGAGAAACATACTTCCTAGAGTTATTTCATCAAGGAGCTAAACTTCCTCCCAACTTTAATGTTGAAGATATCATTACGCATGAGGAAGAAACTCTAATCACCGCTATGATGAAACAAATGCATGCCATGCAAGTCAATCTTAACAAACTTGAAAAAGAGAAGGAACCTAAGGAGTTTTCCATGGAGGCACTATGCCCTTTTCCATTTGATAAAGACTTGTACATGCCGCCATTCCCTAAAAGAGTGGAGATGCCTAAATATGATAAGTATGATGGAAACTATGATCCTCAAGATCATGTCAAAGAATTTTGTACTCAATCTATGGATTTTATGCATGAACCAACCTACCTAATGTGTCTTTTCCCTTGATCTTTGGGAGGGTCAACTATTCATTGGTTCTCAAAAATGCCTCCTACTATCAAAACTTTTAAAGAGTTAATCAAATTTTTCTATCGGTAATACTCCTACAACATCCAACATCTGGTCACTATGATCGACATTTGCAATCTGAAACAGAACTCAGGAGAACTATTCCTAACTTTTCTCAAAAGATGGAGGAAAAAGTTTTCTCTATTTGCTAGACCCATTCCAGAAACTGAGAAGCTGGAAATCTTCATCAAAAATATTCTTCCAGAACTCAACTACCATTTGCAAATGAAAAATCATACATCCTTTGATAAAATGGTAGAAAATCAAAATTGAGAAAGTACTTGTACTAAAAGGAGACATATCACTTCAAAAAGACAAGTATGAATCTGGATCTAATTCTAGAGACAAAGGCAAAAATTGGAACAAGAATAAAGGCATTGTCACAGAAGGCGTTGTTGATAATATATGTGCCCCATCTAAGGCACCCGCTTTCAATCTCACTATTGGCTCCCAAGCTATGAAAGATTCTAAAGCTAAAACAACAGAATCTAACAAGAAGCCATCTAACTGTATACCTTGGGCTACCGATCCTAAACACAAGTTTACTCCTCATGGAGAGTCCTTAGAATCTGCCATGAAAACTCTATTGGCCAACAACATCACCTTCTTGCTTGAGATCGGACCATTTGATCCTGAACCTAAACATAAATGGTGAAAAGAGACCAATTTTTGTTACTTCCATCGTAATAAGGGTCTTAAAACCAATAACTACATATGCTTGAAACACATCATACAAGACAAAATTGATAATGGAGAAATTATAATTGACAATCATAAAAGCAATAATGATCATACAACATTCACAGAACCATTTTCGAAACATAATCAAGGAGATTCATCTTCTCAGCCTAATGTGGGTGCTAAGGTCAATTATGCCTACTCTGGAAACAATGTTGTCATCAATATGGTTGAACCATGCCTATCTGAGCATTGCAATGTCACCACAATTGTAAGAAAAGATAGAGATAATCAATCAGCAAATCTAGTTACTCGATCACAAGCTCAGGCGCATCTACAAGGACAAATCCCAGATTCATCAAATGTCCCTAAGATGCCTTTCAATCTTTCATCTTCTTCTAAATAGAAGGCTACCTCTAAATCATCCAATCCTAAAGACATGAGGCCTACATCATACAGTATTGTCCAACAACTCCAACATACAAATGCAAAAATCTCCATGTTTGATTTGCTTCGGATATCTCCAGCTCATAGAGCCATTCTAGACAAAGCTCTGCTTGGATCCAATGTTCTTGACAACCTTGATTTAGACAGATTCCAGACTATGGTTGGTCATCTAACATCTCCCTAGTATATCTCCTTTTCAGAGGAAGATGATAACTCCTTGAGTCATCCTCATAACCAGCCTTTGCACATTGAAGTCTTGATCCAAAACTATCATGTCAAACACGTGTTGATAGATGGGGGTGCTGGTCTCAACATTTGTTCTTACAGCTTGATCACACACTTGGGATTATCTGAAACTTCTATTGATCCTAAGAAGAAGATAAATATCAAGGCATATGATGAGCAAGAAATATCTTCCAAAGGAACTATTGTCTTACCTATTAGAACATGACCTATTATCAGAGACACCATATGTCAAGTTCTTGATCTACCTTTGGCTTACAACATTCTTCTAGGGAGACCCTAGATACATTAAATGAGAGCTATTCCTTCCACATACCATCAATGTGTGAAATTTCCTTATGAAGGAGTAGAGGTGATGATTCCAACTGACGTATATACAACTTGCAATGCTTTGAAAGAAAGTGCTAATAAACTTGATCCTAATAACAAAGAATCTTCTACTAAGCAGCTAGACATTGCTTCAATCTCTAAAATGGAAGACATTGCTAAAGATATCAATATCAAGGATAATGGTATGGGAGAATACACAATGGAACCTATTTTATCTCTTACATCTCTCTTGTTGTCCCCAAAATCTTATGGACAACCTTCTGACAAAGTGAAACCTACAGCTAAAGAATCCCATGTCATATTCAATGGAAGCTTTATCATAGACCAAGTATCTAAACAAGAATTTGAGGAAGATGAAGTTGTGCTTGCATGGTTATACAAGGATGAGCCTTAATCCCAATCAGTCCAAAAATGTGACTCCACTTCAAGAAAAATTCCTTAGAAGTCATATGGGTGAGGGGACAAATTGATCACAAAAATGGGATATACTGGAAAAGGACCTCTAGGACTACAAGGTAAAGGTCTTCTATCACCTCTTGGCCATCATGGTCAAAAAAACAAGAATACAACAGGTCTAGGATATAAGAAGAAGCCTTTATATCTTAGCAAGAACTCCCCACATGTCTTAGAACATATTGAACCAACAAAGGAGGAAGCACAACAATCAGACAGTGATGATTCTGATACCACCACTGAGCTCATTCCTTATGAGCATTTGCCTAAAGAAATAAAAGACATCCTCAAAGCTGAAGATGGTCCAGTAAAAAGAATCAATGTAGTAGAAACACAAGAACCTACTATAGAAAAAAAGACAGTTGCACCACAAGAACCAGCTGATATTAAAGAAGACCACACAAACAAAGAGGAAGGTGGCAGCTATTCTGAGATAGATTCTCATGAGTATGAATTCAAATTAGAATTTGAGGGTAACCCTTCTTGGGGTATTCATCCTGACTTTACACATGTTCTTAGATTTACTAGAGGCATAGATGAAGAATCAAATGACTATGAATGGGGAGTCATTCCAAAGGAAGATGAGCTTATCATAGAAAAACATATTGATGTTATTCACCAATATGCACCTAAACCCAACGTAGGTCTAGAGAGAAATGATGAACTTAACGAGTCTAATCCACCGATGCCTGAAGTGGACTCCCACAATGAAATTGAGCCTATTCATGAATTGAACATTTTGAGTTGTAATATCACCTTCGAACTTGAGAGTCGGGTTAGGACCAATGATGATAGATCCATATCAATAAACACTATTTCCCAATCTTTCACCACTTTGACTATCCAACATCCTGAACTTCTTGACCAAACCTCCACAAATCTGAGCCAAGGTATCTATACTTTTCCAAATGACTATGCCCTTGCTTACTACCTCAATGCAGTTGAGCCTATGATGACTTCCATCTGTGAACCGAGCATTAGCATGATGGAGTCAGACATCAAGTATCTTAGTAAAAAAAAAAAGAATAAAAAGAAAAAGAAAAAGAGTTCTGAGGGTGAAAACCACTTTGTGGCAGTCTCAGAACCTACAAAAGTAAAAATAAAAGACATATCCAAAGGTGAAAACCTCTCTGAGGAGCCTAAGGATGAGATATTTGATGTCCTTCTGAGTCATTTACAAGATAGATCTCCAGTGCTAATTGAGCCCACTCAATCTATCAACTTGGGAACAACATAGGAACAATAGAAGAACCACAGTTGATCCATGTAGCACAATCCTTATCAGAAGAAGAAAAGAAAAAATTTACCACATTCTTAACAGAAAAGAAGATCAACTTTGCATGGAAATATTCAGATATGCCAAGGTTGGATCCTGATCTTATAATGCACCAATTATCTATAGCTCCAGGGGTCAACCATGTTAAGCAAAAATTGAGAAAGATGCATCCACATGTTGCACTCTTGGTCAAAGCTGAATTAGAGAAACTACTAAAAGTCAGATTCATTTGTGTTATTGATTATGCTGAATGGATCTTAAATATTGTACTTGTACCAAAATCAGACAAGTCTATAAGAGTATGCATATATTTTAGAGATGTAAACAAAGCCTGCCCTAAGGATGATTTTCCACTACCTAACATTGATATGATAGTGGACATGACTGCGGGCTTCGAGATGTATTCTTTAATGGATGGTTATTCTGGATATAATCAAATCAAAATTGATCCAGAGGATCAAGAGAAAACTGCTTTCACATGTGCGTGGGGTACCTTATGTTGGAATGTCATGCCATTTGGGCTTAAGAATGTAGGTGCTACATATCAAAGAGCTATGACATCTATTTTTAATGACATGATGCATCGAACTATGGAGGATTATGTTGATGATACTTTAGCAAAATCTATGATAAGATCCGAACATCTAAATGATTTGAGAAAATACTAGATAGAATGGAGAAGTTTAGTCTCAGACTGAACCCTAAGAAGTGTGCTTTTGGTGTCACTTTTGGAAAGCTCTTAGGCTACATTGTTTCAAAGAAAGGAATTGAAATAGATCCAGCAAAATTTAAAGCTATCATGGAGATGCAACCTCCCAAGAATATCAGTCAAATGAGAACATTACAAGGGAGAGTACAATCTATTAGATGGTTCATATCTCAGCTAGCAGACATATCATAGCCTTTCACAAAGACATTACATAAAGGTGTGACATTTGCATGGAACGAGGAATGTGAAAAGAGCTTTGATCATATCAAGAAATATCTATCAAATCCTCCTATTTTGATGCCTCCTATTCAAGGGAAGCCATTGATCTTATATGTCTCTGCTATAGATACATCACTAGAGGCATTGCTTGCACAACATGATGATAACAAGAAGGAAAGAGCTATATACTATATCAGTAGAACATTGGTGGCATATGAGAAGAACTATTCTATGATAGAAAAATCTTTTCTATCTGTGATCTTTGCATCACAAAAACTAAGACATTACATGTTGGCTCATACCACACATTTGGTAGCTAAGATTGATCCATTAAAATACCTACTAATAAAAGTTTCCCTCACAGGTAGACTAGCTAAATGGGTGATGTTATTAAGTGAATTTGACATTGAATATGTTGAAAGAAAAGCTATCAAGGGCCAAGTTATTGTTGATCAATTGGCTGACACACCTTTGTTTGATGATACACCAATGCAAATGGAATTCCCATATTCCTCTATCATGAATCTTTATTCTAGAGCATGGAATTTATTCTTTGACGGCTCCTATACACATAATGGATCTGGAGCAGGCATATTTTTCATCACTCCTCAAGGATGCTCAATCCCTAAAGCATTCAGAATCAAGTTTCCTTGCACGAACAATATTGCTGAATATGAAGCTCTTCTTAATGGCATGAAGATAACAATTAAGTGGAGAGTAACAACACTACACATTCATGGAAACTCACAACTTGTCATACACCAAGTCAATGATGTGTATCAAACGAAAGATGAAAAACTAATCCCATACAAGAGAATGGTAGATGATCTAAAGAAATATTTCATATCTATCACCTTTGAGAAAATACCTAGAACAGAGAATAAGGCTGTTGATGCTATGGCAACGCTATCTACTTTACTACAGCAGCCCGAACATGAGCTACACTATGAGTTCTTGGTGGAAGCTCTACCTTATCCTGCATATGATTCTTCTGATACCCGCATGATCTACACTATTGTAGGTCATGATTCATCTAGATATAAACACCTTTTCTCCTATCTCCAAGATCAAATCATTCTCAATACCTTCAACCACCATGAGAAAAGATACCTTATCTGCAATGCATCCTGGTATGTCATCATTGGTCACGATTTGTACAAATGAGGTCTAGATGGTACACTACTTAGATGTTTAG
The DNA here is from genome assembly GCA_027943335.1 of Chamaecyparis obtusa. Lineage (NCBI taxonomy): Eukaryota > Viridiplantae > Streptophyta > Pinopsida > Cupressales > Cupressaceae > Chamaecyparis > Chamaecyparis obtusa. The sequence continues at coordinate 1,416,699 of BSBK01006048.1, forward strand.
AATAGGAAGAGTCTCAACGTGCATTAGAGGAAGTCCATGAAGGTATATGTGGGTCACACTCAAACAGTTTAACACTAGCTCAAAAACTTATTAGGGTTGGGTACTATTGGCCTGAAATGGAGAAAGAGGCTATCAAGTTTGCTAAGAACTATCAAAAGTGCCAAGTACATGGAAACTTAATTCATGCACTAGGGAGAGATCTAATTCCCTTTACTACACAATGGCCTTTTCACCAATGTGCATTTGATCTTATAGGATCCATACATCCTCATTCTTCTAATGGACATACCCATATAATTACAGCTATAGATTATTTCAAAAAATGGGTAGAAGCAGTCCCCTTGACTCAAGCGACTGGCAAGAAAATTTATATGTTCATCTTGAACTACATCATATGTCGATATGGTATTCCACACTCTATAGTCACAGATAATGGCGAACAATTCAAGAATAGAGACTTAGATGATCTCTGTGCCAAATTTAAGATTACACAACATTGGTCATCTATCTACTATCCTCAAGGGAATGGACAAGTAGATGCTTCAAACAAAAATCTATTGAAAATCTTGGATTGTACAGTTAATAAAACAAGAAGAGACTGGCATCTCATGATCAATCCAGCTCTCTAGGCTTACAAAACAAGTATCAGAATCCCACTGGGGCTACACCATTCACTTTAGTTTATGGGTTTGAAGTGGTACTACCTATTGAGGTTGAATTCCCATAACTAAGAATCATAATGCACGGTCTAGTAACTGATGATGACTACAAAGTGTCTAGGTTGCAAGAACTTGAACTACTAGATGAACATAGACAAGCAGCATATGATAATCTCAGAGTATATCAGAAAAGAATGTCTAGAGGTTACAACAAGAAAGTCAGACACAGAGAATTTCAGGTTGGCGATCTAGTCTTGAGAGAGAATCCTAAAAATCAATCACATACGCAAGGGGAAGTTTGAACCCAACTGGCTAGGTCCCTTTGTTATCACTGCTAATTTTGGCTCTGGTGCCTATCAACTCTCAATGACTAAAGGAGAATAGCTCTGAGAACCAATCAATGTTCTCCATCTGAAGAAATTCTACACCTAAGGCATTCAACATTCAAAAATGTCCTAAAAAAAATCTAAAAAATCTGAAAAAGTCCTAAAAAAAATGAACATCTTGGTGAAAACCTAGCAATAGGCACCTTGATGTATCACAAAAAAAAAAATAGAAAATATTAAAAAGTAAAAAAAAATTTAAAAAATGAAAAATACAAAAAAAAATGAGAAAAAGAAAAAGTGCCTTGGTGAAAACTTGGAAACAGGCGCCTTCGTAGCAAAAATAGAATCTTTGCCAAGATGGTGAAAACCTGGTAAACGGGTGCCACTTGTTCAAAATGCTCCATCTATCAGAGCAATCTTGGTCTTTCCCAGCTTTCAGTCTTTCTTTAGTTTGTACATATCTCCTGGTTTGTTTTTGCATTCCTATTTTTAATAAGTCAGTCTGTACACCAATCAACTCAAGCATTTGTATCCTATCAATGTTCAAACTTGGGGGCAATCAATGTCACATCTTATGATCTCCAGTGTATCTTAGATGTGTCATATCCAGTCAGAGTCCTTTGAACCTTCATCGATTCAGTCTGTCTGTCTCCTGTCCAAATAGGATTTTGTAATCAAACAATAACACAAACTGAAAATAATCTATGCTTCACATGCTTTTATCTCCTTGTATGCTTACTCATTTGCATTGAGATTTTTTCATATTATGTCCTTTCGAGCTCTTTGATGATGTCCTTTACAGGATTTAGAGAGTGATGACTGGGGGCATAATCTTTTCTTTGTCTTCTACTTGTATGTGAAAATCTAACAACTTTGGAAATTCTAGATTGAAATGGTGTCCACCTGTAAGAACCTCTATCTCGTATTGGATGGCCATGAGTACCTCGACCATTGATACCCAGAAAATTCAAGGAAGTCTGATCTAACTATTGTCTTTTTGAGTGAATTCTTACTCCTACTATGAAATGTGATCTTACCTAAGGATGTGAACAATAAAGGGTCACTACGGGTAATTCACACTAGATTTAGAATGATCTCTTGACTGCTTGATGTGTTTGTACCGCAAGGTGTATTCAGGTCATCATGATGTCTATGTTTTGATGCTTATACAAATTGCTATATCAAAATGGACATGATATTCAGGTCATCCTGGCACTTATGCCTTGGTGATTATATCTAATCTGACATTCCAAAAACAAAATCAATATTCATATGTCCATGGTTGTCTAACCAGTGGGTGTTGTATTGATTCTTGCACATACAAATCAATATTCATATGTCTATAGTTCCTGAACTAGTGGGCATTGTATTGATTTATCCGATTACCTAAAAAGTTCAATGATGAAAACAAATTGACACATGATCAATGACTAGGTCCTAGGTCTTAGGTTTGCATTTCATTCTGCATGTCATTTTGCACTTTGCATACTTGCATGATCTCACAATTCCAAAATCAGCTTGATACTTAAATGATTCTCCAAAACCACGCGAAACATGATACAAGGACTGAGTATTGCATGAAGGTCTTCTTAATAGATCACCAAGCAGGTACCCTTGGCTAATTTCAATGTTCTGAACCCATTTTCGGGATCAAAATTAAAATTTGAGATCATTTATATTATTAACTACTTGCATAATCAACATTCAATCATCATAGAAATCCAAAATTTAACTTAACTGATTATCTTACATCAAACTATCAAAATTTCAAATGATGCAGAATGTGTATAACCACTTCTCAAATCAATTAACATGCTTCTAAACCATTCAACGCTGACTTTTCTTGTCAGATTTCAATTTTCATCCCGAAGGAGGCATGGTATTACACATCAATCAAGTCTGTTAATCAAATCTTTCCTTAGTAATCAAGACAACAACCACATCTAGTTGTTGATTCATCTAAAAGACCTCATCGCTTAGGGCACATTTCTTGGGGCATATCAAATTCATCAAGATCCATATCAATCTGATATCCTAATCTATCTCGTAAACTGTATTATCTTTCCGTAACCATCATTTCATTAGTGTTATTTCATTGGTTCTTCATAACTGAAGGATTTAGATGTGATACCAATATTGATTCCTTTAGACATTCAGGTCTGGAATCAGGTCACTCACCTCTTCATAATCATAAGGTTCAGAATCAGGCATTTTGACACTTTTTTCGTAATCACCGGTTCATTGTTGCTATAGTTAACATTATCTTTGGTCAATCGGGACCTAACATCTTCAAATCTTTAAATTGGTTTCTGTCTCAGAATCAGTTCATCTTTCAAATCAATTTCATACATCTACATCAAACAAAGACTAATCTTTGAACCACTACGCTTCGCATAGTAATTCAAAGAGGGGAAAAATGTAATACCCCAAAAATGGGCTATAGGTTCATTAACCTCTTACATCAACAATTTGATCAAAATCGACATCAAAGTCCTAACCTAAGGCACATCTGTTGGCAATTTGGCTAATGTAGATGCATAGATGTTGTCATTATGGCAACATATGATCTCTATTAAGAGCGCAGAATCTGGAATGCAAGTATGGCAAGTTGAAGGAAGAAATTGTCTGAGTATGGATACAGTGATCCTAACAGAGCACCCGATGAAGATTTAGTTGGCGACGTCCACTGGAGAAATATTTTTGTTTGCACAGTTAACTAAAGCTTTTGTAGATTATGAGGATACCCCATCTTAGTGCGCATAAAGTTTGGAGCAGTACGGACAAAGTTATTCGAAGTTTACCGAAGACAGTTTTTGTAGACAAAATAGTTTTGGAGACAGTATTAGCGAAAGAGTTAAGGGATTATTTTTGCTTGTCAAAATAATGACTTAACATTATGAAGGGATGACATCCTAGATGTTTACTCTTGGATAAAGATTTTGGAAGCTGACCATATAAAGTTATTAGCTCTAATAACTCATATATTAGGCATACTTGAAATGTAATGAAAAATAGATGTGAGATGTAAAAAGAAAGAAAAGATAACTTGCAATAGTTGTATATTGTGATAGCAACAAAGACTATTGATTCGAAGTTGTAAGCAATACCATATTATAGTCAGAAACATTTTGTATTACCTGTTTGGGCAGTGAGCTCAGCTGGTGATCAAGTTTTGTAATCTAACTCCTAACAGGGTTAAGGCTTCTAACAAGGCCTAAAGTCCTTTAACCAGGATAGATCTACTATATATTGTAAATTGACTCCTAACAGGGTCCAATATCCCTAACAGGATACTTTTGATTAGTGATCTTTGTGGTTACCATCCCCATCGGGGTTTTTCCTTGGCCAGGGTTTCCTCGAGAACATATCATGTGTTATGAGTTCTTTCTATTTACTGCTATGTTTGTTAATCAGCTTGATAATCTTTGTATGCACTAAAGTAATTTGTTATATCCATAATTGGGCAAAAGAAAAAGTTTGTGAAATACTGATTCACCCCCCCCTCTCAATATTTCCTATTTCTAAAAATTGGTATCAGAGCCCAGTTACTCGGAGAAGGAACATTCAAGGAAAGCTTAGTAGCTTGAGTAAGATCTCTATGGATATGGATCAACTTCAAAAGAATCTTGAAGAAGCTCTTGAACAAATTGATATGCTTACTGATGAAAGAAACTCCTTAAGAAGAAAATATGAAGATGCAAAAAATGCTATTGACAAATTAAAAGGTAAGATTGAAGATCTGAAATCTAAAAAGAAATCTGATATGCTTGTTGAAGATTGTGATGAATTAGAAAAAGAAAATGAGATCCTTAAGCATGAGTTGAAGATAGTAAATCTGAAGCTTAGTATGAAAGATGGAAATTTGAGATCTGATAATGAAAAATTGAAAATTGAGAATGAAGATCTAAGGTCAAGACTTGAAAAGGAAACATCTGAATCTGAAAAAGTAAAAGTGCAGTATGTGGAACTTGAGAAGGATAATAAAATTGTGAAAGGTGAATTAACTCAATCTAAACAACAACTTGAAAGGCTATATTCAAATAGTGATAAGACTAGAAAACAAATTTCTTTTGAAGAACCATTCTTTGATAGGACTAGATTTGGATTTAGTATGTTTAGAACAATCCATGAAAGTAAGAAGCCAGATCTGAAGACATCTAAAAGTGTGGAGGAAATAAAGCTAGATGAGAACACATTGGAAGATCCACCTAAAGAAGAACCACCTAGAGAGAAAGAAGAATCAAAGCAAGAAGAATCAAAATAGGAAGAATCATCTAAAGGTATGCAAAGAGAATTCAAAGGTAGATGTTTTGCTTGTAATACTATTGGGCACATGAAGAGAGATTGCACAGGTAAGGAATTTAAACCTCTTAATGGACATTGTTATAATTGTCATATTTTTGGACACAGAGCTAACGAATGTAGAAGACCTAAAGTAATTATGAATAATTATGATAGAATGAGTGGGAATACTAACAATGCAGATAAGAAATCTATTGAAGAAATGAATCAAAGAAAAGTGGTAGTATGTTTTAGATGCAACAAAGTAGGAAACATTGCTAGAAATTGTAGGTCACATATTAACCAACAAGGACAGAGATTTGGAAAGAATGGAATCATTTGTCAGATATGCAACAAGTTTGGACACTCAGCAAGATTTTGTAGAATGAACAATGGAGGTTATCATCATAACCCTAACCCTAGGAACAATGCAAGAAGGAATGAAAATGCAGGAAACAAAGAGAAAGGTTGATGTAGCAATAAAGATGAAGTAAAATTTGGTAAAGGCACAGATCAAGGAGGTATAGTTAGCACTGAAAGTAGTCAGGAAGGTAATGTAACTAATGGTAAGGATGAATCTTTACCTGACCCTTCTTTAAGTACTTAAATTATGTAAGTTTCTGTAGTTTAGGACTTAGGATTAGTGTAGATTAGGAATTTGAATGAGTTAAGTTTTTCGTAGTTAGATATAGGTTTATTATGTTGAACTAATGCTATGGTTAAGTGTGCAAAAGAAAATATTGTGTTTTGCGAGGTCGCAGAAAGTTTTATGGTTGCAGGTTTGCAGAATCAGCTTTTTGAGGTTTTAGCGGAAAAATGAATGAATGCGATGTCAGATCGAGTTAATGTGAAGTGTTATAAGGTTGAAATTGAAGTTATCATGATTAAAAAGTGATTGAAAAGAGATTTGAAAGAAGAAAAAGTGAGTTGAGAAGGATTTGAAGAAGTTTGAAAGCAGTTTGTAGCGACAATCATACCGAAACCCTAGATTTGCAAGTTGAGGTATTTTTTGATCTTTAATTAGTTGATAAGATGGATATTTCTATGGTTCATAATGTTAAGGATAAGAATAGACCTAAGATTAAGAAAGAACCAGTAGAACCAACTGAAATTGATAACAGTCTAGCATTATCATCCGTACTAGACGGAGTATTGCACATTGAGAATGTTAAAGGATATTTAGGTTGCAAGTTTGAAACTTTGGAAGATGCAGATTTTAGTGATGATTACAGGAAATTGTACAATCAAGACATGTCAGTTAAACTAGCTTATGGGCACCTAGAGAATAATGAAATTATCAAATATTCCATGAAGTATGAATTTAATGATGAGGAATGTACCAAGATCATTTTAAGTAGAATCCACAATGGGAAATTCTGGATGGAGGATAGAGTTATTGATATAACTGCCAACCTAATTCATGATGTTACTGGATTATCTAAAGTTGGAGAGATTCCACTAAATGAAAAGAACATGAGAAAGATTTTTTTAGACAACACTGGATCTAGTTATAATGGTAGAGGAATTGTGATAAGTAAAATTAAGCAAGATGATGTTAGGTACCTTTGCAAGATCCTAACAACTAAATTCTATGGTAGTTCAAGGGAAGATGACATGGCTGCAGGAATGGTTCATGTAGCTTATCTTATGTGTATTGAGAAGAAACAAGTAGACCTATGTGAAATTTTGAAAATTCAGTTATTTGAGAACTTAGAAAAGATTAAGAAGGCTAAGTACACACAGTTTAGGTTTTCATCTCTGATAACCTATATGTTTTTCCATATTTTGAGAAGATTTCCTTACACAGTTGATTGGAGTGACAATGTGAACAAATGGAAAGAATAAATTCAGTCTACATGAAGCACCTTTTCGATAAAGTTAATGATAGTGTGAAGCTTGTATTGAAGACTTTTTAGAATATTGTTAAGAACAAATCAAGGATTCCTCAATCCTTAGTTGAAAAGCATAAAGATGACATTTGTTTTATGGTAGACACTAATTTCACCTATATTGAAGCAGTTGATCCTAGAATGGAATTCATAGACCCTCTTGGCTATGAAATATCTGAAGCAGAAACAGTAGGATATGTGAATAGATTGTTAAAGTGTGAGTTGGATGGTCATGCAAATAGGTTTGGAACCTATGAAGAGAATTTCAACTCTGCAATAAGTTTGAGAGAAAAGAAGCAATCTAGTAAGAGAGTTGAATCCACTATGAAGAAAATACTGAAAGAATCAGGTATGTCAAGTCATGAGTTTGACATAGCTAAGAAGACTATAGAAGCCTTGAAGCAAAGTGAAAATCTTGTAATTTCACCTGAGACATCTAGTGCAAATCCTGTTGATCCTATTACAGTAAAGGTAAAAGTTGAAGTACCTGAAAAAGATGAAGGAGATAAATCTTTTTCTCCTATTCCTAGCAAAAGAGTAAAAGTGAGTGCAACAGGACACGGCAAGAGACAGAAAGTAATTGTACCACCTGTACCTAGAAATGTAGCAGTGATTAAAGATGATGATGTACTTTCAATCAAGAAGAAAACTTGGAGACCAAGAATTGAAAGAGTTAATGAAGATATATTGAAGCATGGAGACTTCACTAAGTTGAATAAATTCTATGATCTATATGGATCATTTGACAGATTGAATTTTGAAAATGCAATTATTACACATATGATTGTGACAGATAAGAAAATTAGCACTATTCATGGTAAAATCCCAAAATATTTGTATAACAGACTTGTGAATAGAAAATAGAGAGCACAAGAAGAGGACATAAAGATGAGAGAACATGTAATCAGACAGTTCTATGAAGTTGAGGATGAAGATCATTTGAAGAGATTCTTGAAGTCTCTTGGAACTTTATTGAGAACTAAGAGAAGAACAATCCTTATAATAGGAGGCAAAAAAGAGGAAGTACAGAAAGAGACAGAGCAAGTAGTAATGCAAGTTCTTGCAGATATAGTTGTAGAAAAGCATGTTGAATCAGACCCTCAGCAGAAGCAATCAGAGGAACCGCATGCAGAGGAAGTTGGTATTGAAGAAGTTTCATCTTCTTCACATATCAATATTGGCAAAGAATCAATGGACATAGAAGGAACCAAAGTGACACTAGAGTTAGATGATGATGTATTTCATGATCTAGGAAACATTGTTGATAATTTGGCTTTAGAAGAGCAAGAGAAGATTACAGAATCAAAAAAGGATACAGAGGTAGTGGAAGCACCAGCAGTATCAGAATCAATTCCAGCAGTACAGACAGTTAAAGGTAAACAAATTTTGACAGAGGTCACTACCCCTAGTGCACTTGATAGTAAGAAGAGACAAATTAGTTCAATTTTTGAAGACCTTGGAAAAGAAGTTGAAGATGATGATCAGCTTGAGTTCATCACATCTCTTAAAAAAATTATTGGAAAGAATAAGAAGGTGAAGGACCTTGAAGGAAAAGTTAGAGTTTTGACAGAGAAACTTGAGAGTGTGATCAGCACTAAGGTATCTGAATCAGATCCACTTGAGAAAGCTAAAATAGTAATAAACTCTTTTGACTCTGAATTTTCTAACCTAAAGGATATTGCTAGAATAAAAGTTTAGGAAGACTTTGAAGCAGAAATGCAACAAAATTTTAAGTGTAAATATTCGAAATGATATTGGTAGTTTGGATGTATGCATAAAGAATTTGAGGAAACATTTTGAGATTGGAAAGAGTTTGTATATACAATGCACAAAATCAGAAATCCTAACAGCTGAAGAAGATAAGAAGATCAGAGAGAAGATAGATGCAATTACAGCTGAAACAAACACCTCGTCAAGCCCAAATGTAAAGATAAGTTCTATAGAGAAGAACATCAGGAAGTTAAATGATGAAATCAAAATGTTAGCAGAGGAGAAGAACAGAAAGATGCTCAGGATTAAATTCTTGAGAGAGCACATCTCAATCAAGACCTCAATTGTTGAAGACCAAATTGAGCAGTGTCTTTCAGCAAAGACATCTTTTCAGAAGTTTAGCTTCAATTCCCTGCAAGCTTGTCAGACAGCAACATACAGATTGAGTACTCTACTCAATGTTGTTGAATCCATCAGGAAGGTATGGGAGAAAGATTTTGAATCATGGAAGTTAGAGTTTGGTGACTATGTTGCAAGCCTACCAGCTTTGCAATAACTGATAACAAGGTATAAAGTTTTTTTTGAAATTTTTGTACACCCTATCTTTATCATTGTTGTCAAAGGGGGAGAGATAGCTAAAAATTGAATATATTATGAGGAAGGATACTCATAGGGGGAGCTATTCTATGGATTACAATATTGTATATGTGTTGTATAACTTTTGGCCACAATTTTGTGTGAATACTTTGAAGTTTTATTTGCACACTTAGCCAATTTTCCCATATGTTGCCACCAATGACAAAGGGGGAGATTGTTGGCAATTTGGCTAATTTGGATGCATAGATGTTGTCATTATGGCAACATATGATCTCTATTAAGAGCGTAGAATCTGGAATGCAAGTATGGCAAGTTGAAGGAAGAAATTGTCTAAGTATGGATACAGTGATCCTAACAAAGCACCTGATGAAGATTTAGTTGGCGACGTCCACTGGAGAAATATTTTTGTTTGTGAAGTTAATTGAAGCTTCTATAGATTATGAGGATACCCCATCTCAGTGCACATAAAGTTTGGAAAAGTACACACAAAGTTATTCAAAGTTTACCGAAGATAGTTTTTGTAGACAGAACAGTTTTGGAGACAGTATTAGCGAAAGAGTTAAGGGATTATTTTTGCTTGTCAAAATAATGACTTAACATTATGAAGGGATGACATCCTAGATGTTTACTCTTGGATAAAGATTTTGGAAGCTGACCATATAAAGTTATTAGCTCTAATAACTCATATATTAGGCATACTTGAAATGTAATGAAAAATAGATGTGAGATGTAAAAAGAAAGAAAAGATAACTTGTGATAGTTGTATATTGTGATAGCAGCAAAGGCTATTGATGCGAAGTTGTAAGTAGTACCATATTACAGTCAAAAACATTTTGTATTACCTATTTGGGCTGTGAGCTCAGCTGGTGATCAGGTTTTGTAATCTAACTCCTAACAGGGTTAAGGCTTCTAACAAGGCCTAAAGTCCTTTAACCAGGATAGATCTACTATATATTGTAAATTGACTCCTAATAGGGTCCAATATCCCTAACAAGATACTTTTGATTAGTGATCTTTGTGGGTACCATCCCCACTGGAGTTTTCCCTTGGCCAGGGTTTCCTCGAGAACATATCATGTGTTATGAGTTCTTTCTATTTACTGCTATGTTTGTTAATCAGCTTGATAATCTTTGTATGCACTAAAGTAATCTGTTATATCCATAATTGGGAAAAAGAAAAAGTTTGTGAAATACTGATTCACCCCCCCCCCCCCCCCCCCCCTCTTAGTATTTCCTATTTCTAACAACATCTGCACATCAGTTTATCAAAAACCTAATTGATTATCCTAAAATTTTGCATCGGGGAATATTCCTTGAATATTTCTTATCTATCCTAATTTATCATAATTATCTTTAATTTAATAATTATTTGGTGATAAATGTCATTATTTATCCTAAAGTTTGATTAATTGAATATTCTGAATATTTAATTAATCAGATTTAATTCTGCCACTTAATTATTTAATTAGATTTAATTCTATTTATTCCTAAATTGTATTATTTCATTTTGACAATAAATCTAAAATCTCATGACTAATTGATTAAATTCTTGTTTAATTAATTAATGTCAATTGTCAATATTTAATAATATAGTTTTGAATAAAAGTTTGATTTAATAATTGATTAACCCATAAATCAATTATTTTAATTCAAAAATCAGTTAAGTTGAAAATAAATCACTTTATTTATTAAATCATTCACAATCAGAAAAGCAGTCAACTAGAAATTAAGAATCAATTTTAAATTTAGACTCAACATCTAATGAGGAGTTGAAATTTGATCTAAACTCTATTTTGAGTTAAACACTTCTTTTGCATGATTTTTGTGAGTTAATTATCTCTGATTTCTTGATAACTCAAAAATCAACCTAAGTTTATCAAGAGTGATTTATGGTTTTTCTTTTGCATCCTTAAGCCCTAGATTTCTATAAAATCAAGGCTCAGCTCATATCTCTCAAATTTGCACAATTACTCTAGCAAATTTTCAACTGAAGAACAAAGCTTTTGCGACAGGCAATTTTGTGAGATCATTTCATAGTTTTTCATAGCTTTTGCATGCCTTTGCTTTCATGTTCATAGCATTGTTAGATTAATTTCATATCATTTCATACATTCTAGACTAGTTTCATACAGTTTTTTGTATCATTGCATAGAAAATACAAAAAGATAGATTAATATGCATTCATACAGTTTTTCATTCTTTTTGCATTCAAATCCTTCGTTTAGGTGTTGCATTGTCACTGATCTTGATTTCAATCTGAGAACACCATACTCGCACCTACTAGAAGGCAGTAAATCACCTAGTTAGCATAGTTTCAATTATTTACAAATTTTTTATTTCACTAACCTCTAATGTTTTACTGAAGTGTTATGTCCGCAGCTAGGTACAATTTTCACATGCACAATAATGTTATTAAAGAACATTAATTAATGTTAAATATCAAGAGACAATTTTAGGCATCTACATTTTGTCCCTTTTTGATGTGGTGTCAAAAATGGTATCACGCCAAAGAAAAAGAAAATTGATGCCCCATAGAGAAAAAGGGGTTAAGTCATGTTGGAGCGACAACAGCAAGAGAGTGCCCCCTCAAGAAAATAACGTAAAAAATAAACTTTTGGGCAATTTTCTGTAAAAAGGTGGACGAGAATAAAAATTAGTAAGAAAGAAGGGAAAACATAAAATTACATGACTTGTCAAACAAAAGGGGAAAAATGGGACCAAAAAAAAGGGACCAAGAAGGATCTCTTTCACACTTCCTATTATAGAAAATGAGAGTGGGAGAGTGACAGGTAGATAAGAGAGAGTGATTACAGCTTGGGGACCATGTCTAGACCCATCATAGACTAACCAATGTGGAGCCAACGGTAAGTTCCTAAACCGTGCTTTGTACTTTCATGAATTTTTGTATTTATTACGTATTATTTCACATTTAATGTGGGATTTAATGTAGTCAGTACAGAGACATCAATTGTCTTAAGTTGATTAACATCTGTGAAGACGGATAATAAGGGATCATAGACAATGATCATTGGATCATTATCTGCAGGGATGACCAAAAGGGATAGGCAACTGGGGGAGACCAAAGAGTCGATCGTCGATCAATGTCTCCCTAGATCAGAGTGTCTTCTAATCTACATCTCCGCTACAAATCAACATTTGTGTCGATTAGGGTGAAATAGGTAGAAAACGACCCATTTCTCGGATGTGGGAAGGTTAGTGACTGACCAGGGGGGCCTTGCAGATACAATACCCCAATCCAAACTGGGAAAGGGGAGAAGAATTAGGATTAGCTTAGTTAGACTAACATGACTAGACTTGGATTGGATGCAAATGGTGATTCCTCTATTTTCTTCATAGGAGTGCTAGCCAAATACTATGGAGTTGGCATATCAGTTGATGGTGGCTGAGTGGGGCTATGTGACATTCTACAGACTATATCATGTACAATAGCTAACACAATTGAGAGTGCATAATGCGCTCATGAAAAAATTGTTGGATAGGTGGCATAGTCCTCCCTTGACCTTCCATCTACCAATGGGTGAGATGACCATCACATGACTTGATGTGTGGAGGATCTATCGAGTACCCATTGGAGTGATGATATCATAGTATGTACAAGAGGGCTTAGAGCCCTACATGGAGGTCTGATCTATATGACCTTTTGACCATCTCCATATATCATGATAGTGGATTCCTTGGAAGAGGGCAATGGTAGCATGACCACGGCTACCATGAGTATCTCTCTACATGGTTGGGTTGATAGGTGGATGCATGATGCCTAATCATGTAGGACAAGGATTTCCTCTGGGCTGGGCTAGAATACAGAGTGCGATGATGGAGGAGGGTGAGAGATAATGTTTGGGATATACCATCCTCAGATAACTATATTATGATTTACATATATGTGTACTAGAAGTACCTTTATAGGATTAGTTTATCACTATTTAGATCAAATTAAGTTAAAATACAACAATTAGTAAGCTATTTCAAAGAAAATAATGATAATAAACATCCTATAGATCTCTATTTAAGTATGTTAATGCTAAGCTCTCAACAAGCTTCCATTAGTGAGAACCTTAAAATGAGAATGAAGCTAAATGATAATGAATTCAAGCCTATTTTACTCAAAACAATGCTCGAATTATGCTAAAATGCCTTTCTAGCTAAAATTCTCAATAATTTGGATGCAATTCTTAGATATGTGGATCCTTTCTCCTGATTTTAGCCTTGCTTTGATAGATTTTTGCAAGCATAGGGGGTGGAGTTGATTTAATCATGGTTAGATTAAGGTTTAGTCCATGGTTTCAATTATGGGGACAATTTAAATGGTTTGTCCTCAAAGCTTGGGACAATGAGACAAAATGAGTGGTCAAGATGCTCTCACCTTATGAATGATTGAGATTCAATATGCTTTTGATCCTTGTGAGTCCAATCCTTAATTCCTATTGGTTGAGGTATTTTCCTCCCATGTGGTGGGTGAGGAAAATTAGGAATTAATTAATTGAATTTAATTGAATTCTTTAGCCATGTGTACCCCTTAAGTGGGTTGATTTGATTTTTAATTGAACTATATAATTAATTAGATCAATTGCATAATTAATTAATTTATCAAGTGATTTATTTGATTTAATTGGCTTTTGATTTTCAATTAATGTTGGATTTTGGGCTTGATTTCAATTAATGCCTTGATTTTTCCTTAGTTTCTCATTTGATTTGATGTTGACCAATTTTAGGTGATTAAAAATACCCCTCTTTGAATCTATGTGCGAAGCGCATTGGTTCAAAGAATGTATGATGTCCTGATGTAGATTTTTTTTTTTATTATTTAATTTTGATGATAGATGTGGATTCTTGATAAATTCCTGATTCATTGATAGTCTTGATGGTCATTTCAATGATGGATCCTTGATATGATGCATGTTTTGACCTGATTCACCGATTTCGATGCCCCACTGATGAATGCAAAAAAAATTACATTTAAAGATTGTGTGACTGATTTGATTATGTTGATGATGATATGAGTGTATGCCCCCTCATAAATGAAATGAAATTTGTTTATGGTGAAAAATTTTGCATTTTTTATCAATTTCGTTGAATATTTTCAATATTGCATTAATTTTGATTTCATTTTTTATATTGTCTTTATGATGATCTAGTGACAAATGCCCCTGATTTGGCTTATTTAGTATTCAATTTGGGCCCTAGGTCAATTTGTTTTTAAAAAGCACCCCTTTTAGGTCAAATGGCTATATATAGGGGTGAAAAATCAATTTTACTATTCATTTTCACCTCTCCATTTCACTTTTCACCCTCTAACTCCTCTGAGCTACGACAATGGTGGTGCCATACAGGGAGCATAGATTTGAGTGCAGTCAATGATATAAGTGGCCATTGGACTATGGACCTCCAGTGAGTACCCCTTGAAACCTCTTTTGTTGATTTTATGCATTTAATTTCAAAAAAATTGGATTTTTCTAAGTAAAAATATTTTTTTTTCCAATTTTTAATGAAATGGCGCATACAAATTTATTTTAGCGCATCCACAGTTTTCTGTAGCATGTTTAAACATTTGAGTGGCATGTACAACCAAGAATCCTAGGTTAGGATTTCACTTTTAAACATTTATGTAGTGCGTATGATTTATTCTGCGCATTTGCATTTGAAACTTTTTGTAGTGCGTATAGGTATTTCTTGTAGTGCATATGCAATTATGTAGCGCGTATGCAATTATGTAGTGCGTACACATTTTTGTAGCGCGTTTGATAGTTTAAGTAGCACTTTTAAATATTTTAATGGTGCATTCTCCTTTTAGCGCGTACAAGCATTTTAGTAGCACATACACCCCTTTTTGCAATTTATTAGGTCTTTCAGTCAGTTTTCTTGCTTGGTTGATTGCATGGTCAATTGGCTTGGTTGATGAGTCTTGTGTTGAAACAAGTTATTTAATGTCAGTCCTGATCATGTGATGATGAATTTTGATTGTCAATCCTAATTGGTTGGTCGATTGTGATGATGAATTTTTTTTCCTCTCTGAGTAGAATTAGGAAAATTGATAGTGGTTTGATAGGTTTTAGGATGTCGGTTGACTTGTGATGATTCAACATTTGATGATTTTGATTACTGATGTGATGTTAACTTGCTTTCGCAGGCTTCCCTTTGAAATTTAGTCATCTGATGGTTGTTTCCATTACCTTTCGAGATGATCGATGATCTCAGTAGATAGGAGTGCCAACTGATAGGGCATTGTGGACTTTCCTTCTTGCTTTCCATACCTCGATTCTAAGTTAATCAAGGATTTCTCATAGCTAAGGTAGAGAGGTGGCACCCTGACCATAATACCTTTCACTTGTCACTAAGGGAGATGACTATCACTCCCGAGGACATGTACAAATTACTTCAAATTATGGCACATGGAGAGATCATATACTATGATCAGGTATACGATGGGACTGTATGTAGATGGTTGTTCAGTGACCCAACCATTGGTGATGAAAGCATCTTATGGGCACAGTTCACCTCCTTCCTGGTTCTTCCCGTAGTAATTGGAGTACTAGTCAGTAGATTCTTGCTTCTTGACCGAAGGGGTCACAACTTTGCAGTTGGATGGGGCCGCATTTTAGAGGATATGATTAGCCATCCTCAGAGGTTTGACTGAGGATTGTGTGTATTGGTGCAACTCTATCATGTGTTGCATGATGTGATTTATAGATGTGATGTTTCACTTTTTGTGGGGGCAGTTTTATTACAACTATGGACATGGGAGCATCTCCCTGTCACATGCCCTATTGTAGTGCGGCAGTGAGATCCTCAATGGCCATTCACATCTATTTATGAGGGGATGGTTTTCCAAGTGCATCTTGGAAAGTTAGACTATTGGAGATATATCATAGATGATCTGGACCAGGTGACATGGAGGTCATATCTTGGATGCGAGCCATGGGAAGAGGATGCAATAGAGCTCCCCTTCATGTGTATGCCCTAATGGATGATTGGGAGTACACCATTGATTATTGAGCAATTTTTCTTCTATAGGGTTCTTTAGTAATATGGCCGACCTCATGGCATGCCATAGGGACTAGAACTTTATGCTAGGGTACAAGCATATCGATCCCTTTTGGGTCCACAGATTGACTACAAGACTGCACGTGATGAGCTCTTAGGCTTACCTCATTTGGCCTAGGACATGAGGGAGAACATAGTTGATGCAGGGATGACCAATGATTATGCCTAGTGGTTCCTTCAGAACCCATTTCCATAATTTACCAATCTCACAAAGCTTGTTCCTAGGGTTGATGATAGATCTGATGATGATGACAGTGGTGATGGTGGTGGGGGAAGAGGAGGTCAACGTGGTAGATGAGAAGGTAGATCTAGGCAAGGCAACAAAGTAGTTATTCCTATTTTTATTTCCCCAGCTCCTGTCAGAGGTGGTGTTCGCGTGCGTGGTGGTCGTGCACATGTTAGAGGTGGATTGTTTAGAGCATTGCACTAGGTTCATCAAGTTAGATTAGGTGGATGGGGCCAACATAGGGTTAAGGTTTTCAAGCAAGTAGCCCCTGATCTAGTAGCACATATAGGTGCATAGGTTGGAGTACATATTGGGCCACAAATTCCCTAGATCCCATAGGTCATACAGGATCCTCCTTCTCAGGCACCCTATGTTCAAATGCCACCAACTCAGACACCACCCTCATAGGTAGTACCATCATAGGTAGCTCCTCCATAGGCACTTGATAGGTTGGCTTCTGATGTTCAGTCACTACAGGATTATGTGACCTAGATTAGACAACACATCACCCAACGATGATGTAAACCTTTATGGTTGTGATGAGTCAGCATGGGTTGCAGTCTAGTTCAAGCTGAGGTCCTGCTCTAGGTCTTGATGGTCTAGGCACAGATGGTGTTGGAGGTAGTGCAGGCATAGGTAGTTGATTCATATGATGTGCCCTATTGATTAGATACCATGTATTTTTATGATTCTTTGATCAAGATATTGTATATTATATTCTTTTATCATTTTCCGCTCATCATTGATGGATACTCTATGCTCTGAACTTCAATTTCATGGACCTTGATGATACCATGGACTTTGTTTTACTTTGATGGACTTTACTTTATATGATGTCATCATGTGTTGGATTTGTTGTTCAGATGATTTATGATATACAGTACTATATGATCTATGTCTATATGCTTTATTTTTATGTTTTTCAGATGTATATTATGATATGAATGCACTTGCTATGATTAGTTTATGCAAGATGGATGTCTTATTTATGACATAGATTAGATGGATGCATTTATTACATGGTTTAATGATTAATGATCTCTAACAATATATTTAATGCTTCAATGTTTAATGCTATGCGTTGATATAAATGGATGGAAGGATTTGAATGCTTTATGATATATGGATAATGTAATGCAATGATGTGAAATGTGAGATGGAAATGAAATGTAAATGTAATGATTGTAATGTTTTAATGATTAATGTAACTTATGGATCAATGTACCTAATGATAGATGACGGTTAATTAATGCAATTAATCTAATGGATGCAAAGTAACTTAATGAATGATGAAGTAACCTAATGATATGTAATGATTAATGGTTTAATAATGGACTTAATGTAATTTGATGAGGACCTAATGATTTATGCACTTATCTTAGTTAATGCAATTTAATATTTAAATGCAATGAACCCTAAATGAATGCAACTTAATGGTTAAATATGATGATTAATGCAATCTAGTGATATGAACTTTAATAATGCAATCTAATGCAACTAAATGTAATGAACCCTAATGATGAATGAAATCTAATGATGAATGGAATCTAATGCAATGAGACTTTAATGATGAATGCACTTTTAAAAATTAATTAAAATAAATGTAAATTATATGATGGATTCCACTTAATGCAACGAATCTACAATGAATGCCTATTAATGCTACTAAAATGTTTTTGATTTTATGATGCAATTAATCTAATGCAATGCAATGCACCTTAATCTAAGGTTGATTTTTTATTTTTCAATTTCCAACACATTCTATCATATAAAGTAATGATGAGATTTTTCAAGTTTAGCTTAACTTCGCTCCCTTTTTCCTTTTCAATACTAGTTTTTGAGAAAAGAATCCATGCAAACTAAATGCATTTAATCTAGTATGGATGCAACTAGCTGTCATTATTCAAAATTAGGAAGCTTATTTTCATTATCGAGTAATTTTGAGACCTGAAATTGGTACAATCATCATTGGTTCAACCATGATGATATGAATACCTTTTTCCTTCTATGTTGCTTGTCTAAAGCCGATACAACTTTCACTAGTTAGATTCAACCATGAGAGTCTGAATACCGCTTTCATCAGATTCAATGTTCCAAGTGGATTTTGGAATTATGATATAGAACATCAAAATATCCAAGGCATCTTGTTGCGTTAACAAACAAAGATCTTGGTCTCGCCATATGTACATGTCCTCGATGATTCTTTGATGATCATGTCATTAGAAAAATAATACATATTTTAAAACCTTGATATTAAGACACTCATGCAGAAATCAATAAAATATCATGCTTTTATCATCTCTTATCTGGTCCAAGGCTTCATCTATTTGCTAAAAAGACATGATTTCACCAATCAAGTAATCACTTAGAAAAAAATTTGTCCTATTTTTCAAATCCATATTTCAAGTATAGTTCCATCCATTTCATATTTGATTGTTCATTTTAATCCTGATAAAGGTAAGGTCATTGTGAGATCATGGATCAAAAAATTTCTTTGTCGAATAAACATTTGGATTAGGATTTGGGTCGATCGTCTAGGTGTTTTCTCATGATTTGATGCATTGATTTGTGTTGATTGATGTCTGTTTGATGAGTCCTTCTTTCTTTTAGGATATATTTGTCCCCAGTTTTATGTCATTGTGTTGTTGGACTTGGACACTTTTTAGATCTATGATGAAAGCTTTAGGTATTTGCAAATGCAACTCTGGGATTTTATTATGCAATTTGTACAAATACTGGCGAATGCAATATCTACAAGAATGACCAAGCATGAGACTTGACTTGACTTTCAATGGTGCCTGTTTACCAGGTTTTCATCGATTGAATTTATTTCACTTTTTCTCTTTTTATGCTTTTTTTTCTACTAAGGCGCCTATTTGCTAGGTTTTCACTAAGACACTTTTCTTTCTTTTTCAATTTTTTTTGCATTTTTCTCTTTTTCAATTTTTATTTTTTTTGTATTTGCTATCATCAAGGTGCCTATTTGCTAGGTTTTCACCAAGACAACATCTTTTTTAGGGTCATTTTTTAATGTTTTTGGATTTCTTCATGCTCCATTTTCCATTGTTTTTTTATTTCTTCAGGATCACTCTTTGTTGTTTTTGAACTTTTTTGCATTTCTGATTTTTTTCTTCTTTTCTGTTTTTCAATGTTTTTGAGATTTTTTAGGATCACTTTTGACTATGTACAATAAATAGGATGCTTCCTCATATGATTTTTTGATACTCTTTTGCTTTATACTCTTTCATCTACTTTAGGTGTAAAACCTTTTCAGGTGTCTATTGTTGATGGGTTCTTGTAGTTCCTCTCCATCACAATCAGCTAGCTTGTATGTACCCATTCCAAAAGAAAAAGTAATCACAAAAGGACCTAACCAATTTACTTCTCATTTATCTTTCTACCTGATTTTTAGGGTTTTCTCTAATACCAAATCACCTATTTGAAATGTCCTTGGTTTAATATGTCTATTATAATTTCTTGACATTTGGTTCTGATACACTTTGAGATGATCAAAGGCTTGTTGTTGTCTTTCGTCAAGTAATTCCAATTCTTGTAGTCTAGCAACCCTATAGTCTTCTTCACTTAGCAATCCATGTAATGAAACCCTTAAGGATGGGATTTCAACCTCTAATGGTAATACCACTTTAGCTCCATATACCAATAAGAATGGTGTACCTTATACTGGCATTCTCACATTTGTTTTATATGCCAATAGAGTAGGATTTATCTGAATATGATAATCTCTCCCTAAATTGTCAATTGTCCTCTTCAATATTTTCAAGATGTTCTTATTAGTGGCTTTTATTTTCCCATTCCCTTGTGGGTAATATATTGAAGATGAATGGTGTATCATATGAAATTTTGCACACAATTCTTTCAAGTCTTTGTTCTTGAAATGTTTAGCATTATCAATTATAATTTCTTGAGGGATGCCATACCTACAAATTATATGATTCAATATGAACATGGAGATTTTTTTTCCCATTTCGGTGGATAATGGTACAACTTCGACCCATTTGGTGAAGTATTCAGTTACAGTTATAATGAACTTGTGACCATTAGATGAACGTGGGTAAATCATCCCTATTAAGTTCAACCCCCATTGATAAAAGGGCCAACATGTAGTCATTGGATGCAATTCCTGAGCTGGAACATGAATCAAGTTTCCATGGTATTGACATTTTTGACAAGTCTTTGCAAAATGGCATGCATCTTTCTCCATAGAAGGCCAATAATATCCTATCCTTAGAAGTTTCTTCACTAAGGTTAACCCATTCGAATGTGACCCACAAATTCCTTCGTGGATTTCATGTAAGGCTAATTTTGATTCCTCTTTATCTAAACACCTTAAAAGAATTATGTCTAGACTCTTGCAATACAATGTGTCAGATATAAGGGTGTAACGATAAGCTTGTCTTATGAAGTTCTTTTTCTGGTTTCAGGTTTGATCCAAGGGTAAGGTTTGGTCTTTTTAAGTACGTATAGATGGATCCTTACCAGGGTGAGTCATGTCCCCCTAATAGGAAAATTATGTAAGAATTGGAAGGGTCAAATGTGGGTTGTCCCATTTCTTCTACCAAGAATTCATCTTTTGCACTTTGGTCTGGTAGTTGGAGGAGTGAAGCCAATGTAACCATGGCATCCGCTACTTTGTTCTTTTCTCTCAGCACTTGCTCAAATGTGATCAAGGTGAAATATTTCTTGAGATATTCTATCATATTCTTGTAATGTACCGACTTGTCATCTTTAGTTTGATATTCATCAGTTATCTGATTAATGACTAATTGAAAATATTTGTATATCTGTAATTTTGTCTCCTTCCATTCTAAGGCCAATTTGATGTTAATGACTAATGCCTCATATTCAGCTATATTGTTTGTGCATAGAAATAGTAGCTTATATGACTTAGGTATTGTTGATACTTGGGGTGTAATCAATAGTATTCCCACTCTTGAGCCATGTTGAGTATAAGAGCCATAAAAGTATAATTTCCATGTTTTTGCTTCAACATTGATTATCTCTGAATCTGGAAATTCCACTTGAATAGGATGTTCACCTTCTAATGGTGCCTCCACTAGTTGATCTTATATTACTTGGCCTTTGATTTCCTTTATATCTACATACTCTATATAAAATTCACTCAACACCATGACCCGTTTGGCCAATCTTCCCGTCAAAGTTGTTTTTCTTAAAAGGTACTTTAGTGGATCAATTTTTGCTATGAGCTTGATTTTATGAGATAACATGTAATGTCATAGATTTTGTGAACAAAAAACTACCACCAAACATGCTCTTTCTATGAAAGTGTAATTAAACTCATGCTTTACCAAGGTTCTACTTATGTAGTAAATAACCTTTTCTTTTCCATTTTCATCTTCTTGAGCCAAGAGTGCCCCTAAAGAATGTTCTATCGCTGAAATGTACACAATCAAGGGTTTTCTTGTTATTGGTGGCATCAAAATTGGTGGATTCATCAGGTACTTTTTAAGTAATGTGAAAGCTTCTTTACACTTATCATCCCATCTAAATATCATGTCCTTATGCTAGAGTTGAGTAAAAGATTGGCATTTTTCCGCTAATTGTGATTTGAACCTTCTAATTGACTAAATTCTCCCTTGTAGTGATCTCATTTGGCTCATTTTCTTTGACTTTTGCAGGATCTACCTCTATTCCTTTTTTTGAGACTATGTACCCTAGTAACTTTCCAGATTGTACTCCAAAGACACATTTCTTTAGATTGAGTCTTACTTTGAATTGCTCTAACCTTGTGAATATTTTCTCTAAAATTGGTAGACGTTTCGCCCTTGAGTGGGATTTTGCAAGTATGTCATCTACATAATCTTCTAGGAATTTATGCATCATATCAGGAAATATGGTAGTCATGGCTCGTTGATAGGCCACTCCTACATTTTTAAGACCAAAGGCCATAACATTCCAACAAAGTATCCCACATGCACATGTGAAAGTTGTTTTATCTTGGTCTTCAAGTGTAATTTTGATCTGGTTGTAGCCGCTAAATCCATCCATGAGAGAGAACATTAAGTGACCCATTTTTAAATCCACTATATCATCTATACTTGGTAAAGGGAAGTCATCCTTCAGACATGCAAGGTTGAGATCTCGAAAATCCATACAAATCTTAATGGACTTGTCTACTTTTGAGACAAGCATAATGTTTGATATCCACTCGGCATAGTCGATTGCTCTTATGAACCCAACTTTTAATAACTTTTCTAACTCCACTTTGACAAGAAGTTATATGTGTGGGTGCATTTTCTCAACTTTTCCTTATTGGTTTTACGCCTTCTTTGATATTCAAGTGGTGCATGATCAAGTTTGGATCTAGTCTCGGCATATCATCATAAGACCATGCAAAATTTACTTTCCTTTCTTTGAAGAATTTTATGAATTCCTCTTTTTCTTCGCTTAATAATTATGCTGCTGGATATATGACTTTTGGCTCTAATTCGATTCCAATGTTAATCTTTTATGTTGGTTCTGTCAAAATAGGTGACCTCTCCTCGTAATGTTTGGGAAAAGTATCCAACCTCTCTTCCTTAGGTGCCACAATTAGGTTTTCACCTTTGGAAACATTCTTTATTTCTTTCTCTTTTTGGTCTAATACGACCACCTTGTGGTTTTCACCATTAGACTCTTTCAATTTTATACTTTTTAAATTTTTTCTCTTATTTCTGAACTGAGAGATTTGATACTTTCCTTCATCATTTCTTCTTGATATTAGTTGGTATAAGAAGGTTCAACCACATTTAGGTATTGAGTCACATATTTATCATTTAGGAATGTGGGAAGGGTAATTGGTTCCATTGAGTGCCATTCAATGAGTTCTAGATATACAAGGGATAAGGGATCAATGCTTTGACTTGGGTTGATAGTACTTAGGGACATGATTTTGTTAGAAGACTTGTACACAAGTATCACTTAATTCTATAACATGTGCTTCTTCTAAGTGTTCTAGAGAACTTGGGTCAAAATATTCCTCACTTGAATCCTCTTGGGTTCCGTGTGGGTAAAAATTTCATGGGTTGAACCTATTGCTAGGTCATTCTATTATAGGTGTCCATGATGGTGCATAGGGTTCTCCTACCCATTGAGAGTCTTCAGCTTCTTTATTTGGTACATTTTATTGAGCCTCTTGATTAGAACTTGAATCTTGGTTAGAACTTGACCCCAAACTTATCTCATGTTCTTTGCCTTTATTAGGAGCATAAGTGTTGACTACATCCACTTATTTATCTTGGCGATATTCACTTGATAATGAATCTCACTCTCATTTTTTTTAATCTTTATCACTTTGTGAGTCTAATTGCAGAATTTGGTCATAGAACCTGAGGTATTTATTTTGAGTGTATCCTTGTTCAAGATACCCCAATCCCGACTTCTCCTTGCTATCCATCCAAGATATTTCTATTGGTTCAATCAACCCTTCATTTCTTCTACCCAAAGGTCCTTGTCCTTTGTAACCCATCTTTTGCATAATGTGAAAACCTTTTCCATATTGTTAAGTAGGAATGATAATGTTTTGGATTCTTTTTTCATGAGCACTTGAATCATCATCTTTATATAGCCACTTCAAAATTTCATTATCCTCTTAGTCCAGGGAGGAAGAAGTACTAGCCCTTACAAAATGATCATTGTATTTTTGAGGTGGGTGCAAGTTAGAATTTTTTCCATGGGACTTAGGAGATAATGGTAAATCCATTATAGACTAATAATATTCTCCCACACCTTTATGTTTGATCTTGCATTTTTTTTCAAAGTTTTTCATCATGGTATTCATCTTTTGGTAATGAGCCTCCTTGGCATGAATTTGAGTAGATTTTGCATGGCTTTCTTCTTCTTCTTTAGAACTTTCCTCACTAACTTTCTCTTTTCCCTTAGTTGATGTAACTAAGTTATTGGTAATTTTATGGTTTTCAACAATAGTGTCTTCTTCATCTATCCTTTATTTTCCTTTTAATGAAGGAAGGTCCTTCAAACTTTGTCCTTGTTCTATATGTTTTGATATAGAGATTTCTGCATTATGAGGTACCAACAAATCATTTATGGGTTTGATATTGTTACAATATTGGAATGGATTTAGGTCTCCACTCACCATGACTTCCTTCCTCATATATGTAAATTTCAAGCACTGATGGTACGTTGAGGGTACCGCTTGCATTTTGTGTATCCATGGTCTTCCCAATAGAATGTTATAGGTCAATTTCAAATATAGTACTTGGAAAATAGTCTCCTTTTGCATAGGACCTACTCAGATAGGGAGTACTATTATTCCTTTGGAGGATCTCTCTTCATCATCATAATATTTTATGGTTATTCTTCTTTTAGGGTCTATAGATTCCTCAGAATACCCTAAGGATTTAACAAGGTTCAAAGTAAAAATGTTTAGACCAGCTCCTCCATCAATGAGGACTATTTTAACCCTATGCTTATGAATCAACACCTAGATGTACAATGGAAATTTTTGGGGATGATTTAAGGACATATCATATTTCTTGGAAAAGGGTAAACAATTAGGTGCAACTAGATGTCCTACCATATTTTGAAATTTTCCCACATCTAAATTCAAGGGCATATTGGTTTCAACAAGAGCTTTTTACAAGATCTCTTTATGAGTAGGTGAGAGTTTTAGCAACTCCAAAATATAAATTTGCATGGGAGTCCATTGGAGTTGATCTACCAAATTATATTATTTTGATGAGGACGATGTTTGATTCGGTAAAATGATTCTAGGGGAACCTCCTGGTAAGGTGATTTTAGATGTGTGCCCAATAGTCACAACATTTTATGCTTCTTCCTTTTTATTTTCCTTCACCACTATCACATTGATTGCATTTCCATACCCACTCAAAGAGTTTATGGTGTTGTCATAGGTATGGTCAAAGTTTACTTTCTCATTTCCTCTTTTGTTATTTTGATTAGTATTTGATGTTTCTCCTTTTTTGTGGTTCAAGAAAGGATTCTTAAAGGTCATGTGGTCTTCGTTGTTTTGAGGACCTTCAACCTTTATATTTCCATCATCTATTAGGTCTTGGACTAAATGCTTAAGTTTCATGCATTCATTGGTTTTGTGTCCCTTGTTTCGATGATACTCACAATGGTGTGCATCATTCCACCAAGTGGGTTTAACTTGAGGTTCATATGGCCTTGACTCAGGTAAAATAATGATTTTATTAGACACAAGTGTTCTCAAAGAATTTTCCAAGGGTTCATCTAAGAATGTGAATTTTCTCTTTTGAAATGAAGGAAAGAAAGGCTTAGGTTTGTTTATATTCTAGTTGTTGAAAGAGTTTTTTTGTTGTTGTTGCAAGGAACCTTGGTTGTTTGGTTGACATTATGTGTTTGGTTTGACCGGCTTGATAAGTTAAAAGGGGTAGCCTTTAGGTTGTGGGCTTCTACAACCCCATCATTTACAAGGTTCTTATTTTTGTTTTTCAACCATAACCTTGGTTTATCATTATTGTTGTTGGCTCCCTTATTATTATTATAATTATTTAAATTATTGTTATTGCTGGTGTTGGTATAACTTTTTTTTTCTTTAAATAGTTTGATCTCTCCTCTTTTTACCAACAATTCTTCAATTTTTATCACATTCTCAATGATCTTTTCAAATGTGGGGGGACACTGAAGTTGAAGTCTATAGTTCATTTCCACGTTTAGGTTGTTCATGAAAATCTCCATCTTCTCCTTTTCAGGTATACTTCTAGGATACCTCACAAAAATTATTCTCCAACTTTGGAGAAAACTTAGAAAAGGCTCACCATGTTTTTGTTTTGTGTCTCATAGGTTAAACATGGTGATTTTGTGCTCTATATTATAAGAGTAGTGAGTCATGAATTTGGAGGCTAGCTCTTTGAAAGTCTTGATGCCTTATGGTAACTTTTAAAACCACTCCATGGCTTGGCCTCCTAGGCTTCTTGAAAATAACCTCATTAAGTAAGTGGTATCGTGCATGAACTCTATACTCAAAGCACAAAATTCCCTTAGGTGGTCTTGTGGGTTAGATTTACCCATGTACTTGTCGTATCTATGGAAAACCATGTTGGGTGAGAAAGGAACCACAACCAAATTTTGATCAAATGGAAAAGGGAAAAAGGCCTCAATAGAGAATGGTTTTGGTTTGGCCACTTTCTTCATGGTGTCAATTTGTGCTTGGAATATTTTAAGTTTCTTGTTCATCACACCTAATGGATTCTCCTCTTCCTCATCTTTCTTTAAGGTTGTGGTGTTGAAATTGTGAGGAAGTTTAAACCCTGATTGGGCTAGATTAAGGAAGTATCCTTCCTTATTTCTTTCTAAAAGTTTTTCCATTATTTTAAGGAATTCAGGCTCTTGGGAAGCCCTATTGGCTTTATCTTCAGTTGTTTCCTTTGGTCCTTGTTTTCCTTGGTTATTTTCTCCTTTTTTAGTTGCTCCTTGATCTTCATTATTTCCCCATGGACATAGTCATAAAATTTGGTGCTTCTAGCCATTGGATTGACTCTTTCCTCAAATAGGTTTGGGAGACTATCTTCTTGTTCTTGAGTTTCGATGAAAGAATTTTAAAATATGAATTTGGGGACCTCTTGTGTTATCAAAGTGTCATCTTCTTGTAAGGATATTTTCAATTTATGTGATCTTGTAAAAACCGGCATCAAAAAAGGTTTGATTCAAATGGAGTACGCCTATTTGGTGATTGTTCTTTTGAGAAGATTTTTAAAAGTGTGAGATGATTTTCAATGGACATTTATTCCTTGTTATATGTATCTTCAAACAAAGCAATCACAAGTACACTTTTCTTTTTAACCCTCTAAACACAAAATGTTTGAAAGTGTATCAAACATTATCACAGGTTTTTAACAAGTAACTTCAAGCAATCTCAAATTGGTTCATAAACATGGCTCTAATAGGTATGATTTCTAAGTTAACAAGGTACTAGTAATGATTCCGTTCAAAGGAATATCAAGTTTCATCCCACAACAATTAGGGGCTTCCCACCACCGGTATATCAGAGTTTTGCACAATCCCGAAAGACTACTCGAGGAAGTTCGATTCTTGATATCCTTTTGTCACTCACCCCATTAAGGATGAATGTGTTTTATTTTATAGTGGGTTATATTATTGTGGCAATGAAATTGTATCCCACTTTTGGATGTCCCTCTCACTGGCCTCGTTAAGGAAAATTCTCAGGAGGCGAGCCCACTAAAATTCTAGCATGTTCATTTGAAAATGAATAAATGAAGTGAAAAGATAGGTTTAGGAGTTTGATTCACAAAAATGTGAAGACCATATCCCTACTATTCTCCACTTCCAAGAACAATTAACAATGTTCAATTTACCAAGCCTTCTAATCTAATGGGAATTGAGTATTTCTACTCTCCTCCACAACTAATAGGCTTTAAATTTAGTGCTTGTTTATTCCTTAGCCTTTCTTTTAATTAAGAAATCTAGTAGGTTTGGCATTTCGATTCACTTGAAAAGTGAAGAGAATAGGCCTACTAATAAATTCCTCAAACAATAATAGGCTTTTAAATTACTAGATTCAAAGTGAAACTGCCACAATTTAAATAAAAATTTAAAGGGATAAAGGTTTACCTTTTTTCGAAGCTAGCAAAGGCTAGGGACATCTTTTTTTAGTTTTTTAGTTTTTAAGTCACCTAGTGGTGATTGTTCCAACTCCTTTGTATCTCCTTTAAAATTTTTAGTCCAACACAACCAAGAAAAATGAAGAAACTCAAGCAAAATTGAATTCTATGCCTCTTTTTTCAACTTTAAACAAAAATGATCACGACATGAAAACCCAATTTAAGGAAACAAATTTTGATGTATATGAATCAACAATATGCAAATATCTTTCGAAATATTTACCTTCATGCTTGGAATTCTCTAAAAAGTTGTTTATATGAATTATGTTCTCTCTTTTTATCCTTTTTTCTATGGCTTTATCTTCTCTTTTTATTCAAGTCTCTAGTTTTTGGACTCTTTTATGATCTACCATCATAAAAACACAGAGAAATCATTTCCAACTATCAGATT
Organism: Chamaecyparis obtusa; assembly: GCA_027943335.1. Lineage (NCBI taxonomy): Eukaryota > Viridiplantae > Streptophyta > Pinopsida > Cupressales > Cupressaceae > Chamaecyparis > Chamaecyparis obtusa. The sequence goes on from BSBK01006048.1 coordinate 1,445,481, forward strand.
AAGAAAATTTGAAAAATAGTCAAACGCATTGCAAAAATGATTAAACACGCTATTTAAAAGCTCAAACACACTACAAGAAAAATTGAACGTGCTACTTGTAATACCCCAAAAATGGGCTTCAATACCATTGACCTCCTACATCGACAAATCAATCAAAATCGACCTTAAAGTCCTAACCTAAGGCACATCTGCACATCGAATAATCAGAAAATTGATCATATCTCAATTATGCATCGGGGAATATTCCTAAATATTCCTAATCTATCCTAGTTATCTCTGATTAAATATTATTTGGTGATAAATGATATTATTTTATTTATCCTAAAGTCTATTAATTGGATATGTTGAATATTTAATTAATTAAACTATATTTAGCCACTTAATTGTTTAATTAGATTTAATTGAATTTATTCCTAATTAATATTGTTTTTATTTGACAATAAATCAAATTTCTAAAAATAATCGATTGAATATTTATTTAATTGATTAAAATCAAATTTATTAATTTAATTTTGAATAAAGTTTGATTAAATAATTGATTAACCCATAAATCAGTTACTTGATTGTTCAAATCAGTTAAGTTGAGAATAAAACACATGGAAAGTTAAATAAACTCATAATTATCTATGCACAAATCAGAAAAGCGGTTAAACTCAAAATCAACTATTAAATTTAATTTGTTATCTTTTTAAACTCAACATGTGATTGTGAGTTGAAAAGTAGATTGGAGTGATCCAAACTTCTAATTCGAGTTAAAAAGCTGATTTTGCATGATTTTGTGATATAATTATTTCTAATTTCCTGATAACTCAACAATCAATTCGATTTGATCGGGGAGAGATTTTTGGCTTTCCATGACTTCTCAAAACCCTAGATTTCTATATAAATAGGCCTCAGTCCTTTACAAACAACCGTGAATTTGGAGAATCTTTGCACGTGCAATCTGGAGAATTTGGAGATTGTGCAATTTTTGAGATTCTTTGCTAACCATTATTTTCTTAATTTCATAGCATTCATAGCATTAATAGCTTAGATTTCAATTCATCCTTCATCCATTTTTATCATTATTGCATGGAAAATCCAAAAACCTAGATTAAATCTCCATTCATTTTCATAGCTTTCATCATTCAAATCCTTCATTTAAGTGTTGCATTGTCACTGATCTCAGTCAATTTCTGAGAATACCATACTTGCATCTACTAGAAGGCAGTAAATTGCCTAATTAATGATATACTCGTTTATTGTATATTTTCTAATTATTAACCCATAATGTTTTACTGAAGTGTTGTATCCATAAATAGATACAATTTTCACACACACATTTCTAGTGCCCACCGTGGGGCCCGACAATGGGTTTCCATTCTCATTTTCATCATTTTTCTAACATTTTCAATTCAAGATTCAATTTTTAATTTTTCTTCTATACAATCACGTACGACATTTGTAGATTATCATACTAGAAACCTATCTCTCGTACGACATATGACATTTTGCATTGTCATATCAGTTGTTATGTATTGTTGTATTGGCCTTGGATTGTCAGTGTGCAGGTACCTAGATTCATATCATGACTGAAGTGTCATATGAGAGTATGTATATTGTCGTCCGAGTTTTGACTCCAGTTTTCAATTGTCGTATCAAATTTTTTGATCAATTTTTGAGACATTTGATTTGAGATTTTGACTAATGGCTAACACTGACATTTGTTGTTTACTGGTGCCTGATCATTTTCACAACCTAACACATCTTTGTAGGATGAAAGATAAAGACTTGAGCAGAAAAACCCATTCTTTTAGCATGTTCTTATCTTGACTTCTAAACCCATCTTTTGCAAGAAACCCTTTCAGAAAATTGCTTGTCGAAGATGCTCAATCAACAGAGATTTCTGACAAGTGGTTTTGCAAGTTACCAAAGCATCATCGAGCAAATATTTTGTTTGATTAGTATTTCATTTTCATAGGCACATAGCTAATTAGGTACATGCGCCTATTGCCATTGAGGTAGATATTGAGTGGATTATGCTCTTCTCCTTCTTAGGAGAATTAGAAACCCAGAAGGTATCTTCCCTAGTGCCAATTTGTGTACTATATCTGGATTAAATCTACTTGATGTGTTTTGGATAGGGAAAAGAACAAGGTTAGGGGATTATGCTCTTCTCTTTCAGAGAATCAGAAACTCAGATCATGTGGTCCCCAACCTCACATTTTCTTTAATCCTCTAGAGGGCCTACCAGAGAGGTAAAAAGCTCCTAGGAATGACCCAAGTGGGGAAAAGTCTTAAGCTGACTCTTCCACCCCACTATAAAATTTGACACTTTCTTGAGGTTAAAGCCTCAGAAGACATGGCTACGCTTGTTCCTTGGATTCATTCCATGAACATGCTTTGATTTTGTGTAGAGCAGAGCCGCTTAAATCTCTCTTGTGAGACTACACGGATCAGAGTAATCATAGGGTTAACAACCTCAATCCTGCTTGCGGGGCTATGGGAGACAGTTGTAAACGGATGCCCTGATTAAACACCTAAGCTATTTTTGCTACCAATCTTCTTCCGAAGGATTTGTAGTGCTTGTGTGAGGTGAATAGTAATCACCCCAAGACACTCATCATATTGAGCCCTCTTTGACGCTTGAACTCGACTAATATGGGCTTCAACATCCATTGCGTGTTGTTGGACCTACATATTTTGAGGAGTCTCTGAGTGTGTTCCTAATTTAATGAGAAAGTAATACATCTCTTCTCCTAGCTAGGGTAAGGTAGGTCTGATTGATTCATTGAGTCAGTTCCCTCATGTTTTATGTGATTTTGAACCTATTGCTATGATAAACAACCTCAGACAATCCAATACACAAATCTTCAAAACTGGATAGAGAAATTTGCAAACCAATTGAAACCAAAAACACTAAAAAGATTGAAAATTTTGGAAAATTGCAACAAAATCCTTTTCTAGTATCAACTGTCATCCAGAACCTCCAATTGTCATACGACAATTGTGTTTAACCTGCAAGTGTCATACCAAAACCCCCCAAGTGTCATACAGGAATCCATACGGAGTCGTACGAGAATTGAAAAAACCCTCAGCAAAAGAAAATCCTAGTGTCAATAGTCATATGAGCTTCTGCAATTATCATGCCAGACCTCATTTTGTGTCGTACGAGCCTAGATACTGTCGTACAATAGTTTACCCAAAATTGCCAGAAAGACCAAATGTTGTCATAAATTCAATCAACTTGCAACTATTATCCAAATTCTATCAGAATATTCACTGTGTCAAGAACAGACCAAAGAAACAAAAAATTCATCTTATTTTCCCAAAGTTATCCATTTAGCATGATTTTTCATCTGATTGATCAATCTGAGCCACATCTTGTCTATGTCAAAAACCTTGTCAGAACAACATCAATTTGTCATCTTACAATGGCTAAGTATTGTGAATTCATGTCCACCATCTTTTGGGCATCTACCCATACATCTTGAGCACAATATCCCTCATTTATGTCCAATTAATTATTTTCAAACCAATCTTGACAAGGTTGCATCACCTGATATCTCCTAATTCAGATCATTTTTCAGTTATCTCATCATGTTCCCTGGATTCACCTAAGGTTAATGGTGGAAACTAGATCCTCTTCATACAAAAAACCCAGAGAATAACCAAAGATCTCGCCTTCATCTTCTCTTATCGTTCAGACATTACACCAACCTTACGATACAAATCTTTATGAAGAAGATGCCCTTGGCAATTTGCACCTGAAAGGGGGTCACACAACCCCTCCCACATCAACAAAAAATCTCAATCAAAGCATTTCCATGTCTCCAGGTGGAGCTAACCAAGGCTCACAAGGTCAAAAATCCAATCATGGTGAAGATCAAGAACCCACACCATCAGAAATTGAACAATTTCATGATGATGACCTCTTTAAAAGAATGATGAAACACTTCTTACAAGAAGAAATAGAGGCATATTTCCTACAACGGGCTCAACAAGGAGCCAAACTTCCTCGAGACTTTAATGTTGAAAATATTGTAACACAAGAGGAAGAAACCCCCATCACAGCTATGATGAAATAAATGCATGCTATGCAAGTCAAGCTCAACAAGCTAGAAAAGGATAAAGAACTTAAAGAATTCCCTATGGAGGCCCTATGCTCATTTCCATTCAATCAAAGCTTGTACATGCCACCATTCCCAAAAAGAGTGGAACTACCCAAATATGAAAAATATGATAGATATTCTGATCCTCAATCATGTCAAGGAATTCTACACTCTATCCATGGAATTTATACACAAACCAACATACTTAATGCATCTCTTCCCACAATCTTTGGGGGGAGCAGCCATCAATTGGTTCTCTAAAATGCCTCCAACCATCAAAACTTTTGAGGAGTTAATCAAACTATTATATCAACTATACTACAATATCCAACATCTAATCACAATGATCGATATCTGCAACCTAAAATAGAATTCAGGAGAACCCTTCCTGACCTTCCTCAAACACTAGAGGAAGAAGTTTTCGCTCTATGCCCAACAAATTCCAGAAAATAAGAAACTAGAGATCTTCATGAATAATCTGGTTCCAAAAATCAATTATCATCTTCAAATGTAGAATTATACCTCTTTTGAAAAAATGGTAGAAAATGCCATTAAACTAGAAAATGTACTTGTTCATAAGGGAGACATATCGCTTCATAAGGAGAACAAGTATGATTCAAGTTCTAGTTCTAACAACAAAGATAAGGGAAAATTTTGGAACAAAAACAAAAATTTCATCACAAATGGTGTTGTTGATCACATCAGTGCTCCACCCAAAGCACCAACATTTAATCTCACCATTGGCACCCATGCCATAAAAGCTTCAGAAATGAAGGTGACTGAACCTGCTAAAAATTCAACTGACTATAAACCATGAGTTACAAAACCAAAGCGTGAGTTCACTCCTTTGGGTGAGTCCTTGGAATCTTCCATGAAAACTTTATTGGCAAACAATATCATCACATTACCTAAGATCAAACCATATGACCCCGAAGTCAAACCTAAATGGTGGAAAGAGACCGATTTATGTGATTTCCATCAAAATAAGGGTCATAAGACCAATAACTGCATGCATTTGAATCATCTCATTCAAGAAAAAATTGACATTGGAGAAATTGTGATTGACAACCACAAATCCAATAACGATCATACAACATTCACGGAACCTTTTCCGAAGCACACTCAAGGAGATTCATCTTCTAAACCAAACATGGGTGCTAAAGTCAATTACACTTACTCTGGCAATAATGATGTCATCAACATGGTAGAACCATGCATATCTGAACACTACAATGTCATCACCATTTTCAAAAAGGATAGAGATAACAAGAGGGCTAATGCAATAACTCGATCTCAAGCTCAGGTAACTCTCCAAGGCCAAAACTCAAGTTCATCAAACATCAAGAAGGTTCCATTCAATCTTGCATCTGCATCTAAACAAAGGACTACTTCCAAATCTTCAAATTCTAAAGAGTCCAAAGCGGTATCATACAACATCATCCAACAAATACATTACACTAATGCCAAAATTTCTATATTTGAGCTATTACGGATCTCTCCTGCTCATCGTGTAATTTTGGACAAAGCTCTAATTGGCTCTAATGTTCCTAAAGATCTTGATCTTGACAGATTCCAAAAAATGGTAGGTCACTTGATGTCCCCTCAGTACATATCCTTTTCAAAAAAATATGAAAACTCACTGAGTCATCCACATAACCAACCCTTGCATATTGAAGTCCTAATCCAAAACCGTCATGTCAAACATGTGTTGATAGATGGAGGTGTTGGTCTAAACATCTATTCCTATAATCTGGTTACACAACTAGGATTTTCATAATATGCTATTGATCCTAAAAATAAAATCACCATAAAAGCATATGAAGAACAAGAAAGGAATTCCAAAGGAGTCATTGTGTTGCCTATCAGAACAAGACCTATCATCAGAGATATCACCTATCCAGTACTAGATCTCCCATTGGCCTATAACATTCTTCTAGTAAGGCCTTGGATTCATGAGATGCAAGCTATTCCATCAACATACCACCAATGTGTCAAATTCCCCTATGATGGATTTGAGGTCACTATACCTGTAGACATGGCGGCATCTTGCAATGCTTTAAAGGAAAGTGTAGATAAACTTGTTCCACATAACAAAGAGTCTTCTACCAAACAGGTTGACATAGCCTCTACATCTAAAATGGAAGACATAGAAAAAGAAATCAAGATCAAAGATATAGGCATGGGAGAATACACAATGGAACCAGTCCTATCTCTCATATTTTTCCTGCTTTTGCCTAAGTCTTATGGATAACCTTTAGAGAAAGTAAGACCTACTACCAAAGAACCCCAGGTTATCTTCAATGGGAGTTTCATCACAAAGCAGGTTTCCAAACAAGGATCAGATGAGGAAGAGGCTATATTAGCCTAGCTATATAGAGATGAGTCTCAATCATAGATGGTTCAAAAATATGACTCTAAAATACCTAAGACTCCCACAAAATCATATGGCCCAAGTCACAAAATAATGTCTAAAATGGGATACATTGGAAAAGGACCTCTAGGAACAAGAGGAAAAGGCATTATCAAACCAATTGAACACTATGGAAGGACAACCAAAGATATAATAGGCATAGGGTATCATAAGAAACCTTTCCATCTTAGTGGAAGCTCTACATATGTCCTAGAATAGATAGAACCAGAAACAGATACTCAGCAAAATGAAGAATCACAACACTCAGATAGTGATCATTTAGACACAACTAATGTTTTTCCTTATGAACATATACCTCAACATATCTTAGATCTTCTTGAAAATGAAAAGGAACCTAAAAGAATCAATGTGGTAGACACACAAGAACCTACTACTAAATAAGAGATAGTCATAACATAAGAACTGGCTGATCCCAAAAACAAACAAGAAGAAGAAGGTGTACCTCTCAAAATAGCTAAATAGTTGGGACACTCCAGTGATTTTGAGATAGATTCCCATGAATATGAATTCTTCTCAGACTTTGAAGGCCACCCTACTTGGGTTATTCATCCTAATTTTACACATATTCTTGACTTTTCCATGGATCCAGATGATGAATCAAATGACTGTCAATGGAGAATTATTCCAGAAGAAAATGAGCTTATAAAATAAAAACACATAGATGTCATTCACCGATATGCACCTATGTCGGAAATGAGTCTAGAATGAAATGACAGACCTCGTGAGTCTGATTCACTTATCACTAATGCAGGATCCAATGATGATGTTGAGACACTTAACAAACTGAACATTCTAAGTTGTAATATCATCCTTGAATTTGAGAGTCGTATCAGAACCAATTATAACAACACTATATGTGTGAATACTATCATCCAATCATTTCCTATGCTTACTATCCAACATCCCAAGCTTATTGACCAACTATCCAATCATCCAAACCGAGACATCCACACTTTCTAGACTGACTACACTCTTGCATGCTACCTAAACGTAGTAGAACCCATGATGACTTCCATCTGTGAACCTAGTGTTAGCATGACAGAGTCATACATCAAATATCTTAGTCAAAAGAATAAAAGCAAACAAAAAAAGAGTTTTGAGGGTGAAAACCACTATGTGGCAGTCTCGGATCCTAAAATAGTAAAAAAAAGACGTATCCAAAGGTGAAAACCTCTTTGAGGCACCTAAGGATGAGATATTTGATGTCCTTCCAAGTCATTCATAGGAAAGATCTCCAAATTTAATAGAACCAACTCAGCCTATCAATTTGGGCACAACAGAGGAACTACAATTGATTCATGTAGCACAATCTCTGTCAGAAGAGCAGAAACATGCATTTACCACATTCTTAACAGAAAATAAAAACAATTTTTGTTGGAAGTATTTAGATATGCCTCGATTGGATCCTAATCTCATCATGCATCATATTTCTATAGCTCTAGGAGTTAAAATAATCAAGCAAAAGTTACGTAAAGTGCATCCTCATGTAGCACTCCTTGTCAAAGCTGAGCTAGAGAAATTGTTAAAAGTTGGATTTATCCAAGTCATAGATTATGGAGAGTGGATCTCAAATATAGTTCTAGTATCAAAACCAGATAAATCTATCATAGTATGCACAGACTTCAGAGATGTAAAAAAAGCATGCCCTAAGGATAATTTTCCACTACCAAACATCAATATGATAGTGGACATGACTGCAGGCTTTGAAATGTACTCTTTAATGGATGGTTTCTTTGGATACAATCAAATCAAGATAGCTCCAAAATATCAAGAGAAGACATCTTTCACTTGTACATGGGGTACTTTCTATTGGAATTTAATGTTTTTTGGTCTTAAGAACGTTGGTGCTACATATCAAAGAGCTATGACGTCTATCTTTCATGATATGATGCATAAAAACATGGAAGATTATGTTGATGAAACCTTGGCTAAATCAATGAAACGATCTGAACACCTAGCTGACTTGGTTACAATACTAGATAGAATGGAAAAATTTAGTCTCAAGCTAAATCCTAAGAAATGTGCCTTTAGTGTCACTTTAGGAAAGTTTCTAGGGTACATCGTTTCAAAGAAAGGTATTGAAGTAAATCCAGAAAAAGTTAAAGCAATCATGGAGATGCAACCTCCTAAGAACATCAGTCAAATGTAGACCTTACAAGGAAGGGTGCAATCAATCAGATGCTTCATATCTTAGCTAGTAGATATATCACAACCTTTCAAAAAGACATTACATAAAGGTGTGACTTTCATATGGAATGAGGAGTGTGAAAAGAACTTCAATCATATCAAATAATATTTGGCAAATCCACCAATTCACATACCTCCTATTCAAGGGAAGCCATTAATATTGTATGTCTCTACTATAGATACATCACTGGGGGCATTAATAGTGCAACATTATGAAAATAAGAAGGAACGAGCTATTTACTACATCAACATAACATTGGTAGCTTATGAGAAGAATTACTCCATGATAGAGAAAGCATGTCTAGTTGTTATCTTTGCATCACAGAAGCTAAGACACTATATTTTATCTCATACTACACATCTGATAGCAAAGATTGATCCATTAAAGTACTTATTGAGCAAAGTTGCCCTCACGGGTAGACTAGCAAAATGGGTAATGTTACTGAGTGAATTTGACATTGAATATGTTGAAAGAAAATCCATCAAAGGAAAAGTTATTGTAGATCAATTAGCAGAAGCTCCAATCTTCGATGACCAACCACTACAAATGGAATTTCCTGATTCTTTTGTCATGCACATATCCTCCAAAACATGGCGCTTATTCTTTGATGGATCCTATACACAAAATGGATATGGAGCTGGTATATTTTTCATAACACCAAAGGGTTACTACATTCCAAAGGCATTATGGATCAAGTTCCCTTGTACTAATAACATAGCTGAATATGAAGCTTTTCTAAATGACATAAAGATAGCAATCGAATGGAGAGTAACAGAACTACACATTCATGGAGACTCACAACTGGTCATACACCAAGTCAAAGATGTATATCAAACAAAAGATGAAAAACTCATTCCATACAAGCGCATGGTAGATGATCTAAAGAAATACTTCATTGTAGTCACATATGAATAGATTCCTAGAATGGAGAAAAAGGTTGCTGATGCTATGGAAATGCTATCATATTTACTACAGTAGCTCAAACATTAGCTACACTATGAGTTCCTGGTGGAAGCATTGTCATTTCCCTCCTATGATTGTCTAGAAATCTGCATGATCTGCACTATTGTTGGTCATGATTCCTCCTACTACAAAAACATATACTCCTACCTTTAAGACAAAATCATTCCCGATACCTTTAACCACCATGAAAAATGTTACCTTATCTAAAATGCATCACTGTATGTCATCATTGGTAATGATCTATACAAATGAAGTCTGGATGGTACACTTATTAGGTGTTTAGAATGTGAAGAGTCACAATACGCATTAGAGGAAGTCCACAAAGGTATTTTTGGATCACATTCCAATGGTTTGACATTGGCTCAAAAACTCATTAGGGCAGGGTACTATTGGCCAGACATGGAAAAAGAAGCTGTGAAATATGTTAAGAATTGTCAAAAATGTCAGGTGCATGGTAACTTGATTCACACACCAGGGAGAGATTTGATTCTCTTTTTAGCACAATGGCCTTTTCAATAGTGGGCATTTGATCTCAGAGGGGCTATTTATCCACATTCGTCAAATGGTCACACCCATATAATCACATCTATAGATTACTTCAAAAAATGGGTAGAAGTAGTTCCTTTGACACAGGCCACTGGCAAACAAATCTCTATGTTCATTATGAATTAGATCATTTTTCGGTATGGTATACCGCACTCCATCATCACAAACAATGGAGGCCAATTCAAGAACAAGGATCTAGATTCCTTATGCTCTAAATTTAAGATCACTCAACATTGGCTATCCATTTACTATCCACAAGGGAATGGACAAGCTAAAGCATCCAACAAGAACTTATTAAAAATCCTACACTGTACAGTCAACAAGAAGGAAGAGACTAGCACCTGATGATAAATCCAACTCTTTGGGCTTATAGAAGAAGTATCAAAATGTCCATTGGGGCTACTCCTTCCACTTTAGTATATGGGGATGAAGTGGTACTACCTATAGAGGTTGAAATCCCATCACTAAGAATCATAATGCATGGTCTGGTAACCGATGATGATTACAAAGTGTCTAGGTTACAAGATCTTGAACTAATAAATGAGTGCAAGAAAGTCATGTATGATCATCTCAGAGTATATCAGAAAAGAATGTCTAGAGGCTACAACAAGAAAGTCAGACACAGAGAATTTCAGGTTGGCGATCTAGTCTTGAGAGAGAATACTAAAAATCAATCCCATCGAGAACGCAAGGGGAAGTTTGAACCCAACTAGCTGGGTCCCTTTGTTATCATTGTCATTTTTGGCTTTGGAGCCTATCAACTCTCAACGACTGATGGAGAACAACTCTGAGAACCAATCAACATTCTCCATCTGAAGAAATTATATGCTTGAAACATTCAGTCTGTGAAAATGTCCTAAAAAAAAGTATAAAAATCAAAAAAAGTCCTGAAAAAATGATCATGCTAGTGAAAACCTAGCAATAGGCACCTTGATCATTCACAAAAAAATCAAAAAATGGAAAAATACAAAAACATTAAAAAGATAAAAAATACAAAAAAAGAAGAAAGGAAAAAGTGTCTTGGTGAAAACCTGGTAAACAAGCGCCTTGGTAACAAAAATAGAATCTCTTCCAAGATGGTGAAAACTTGACAAACTGGTGCCACTTGTATCAAAATTCTCCATCTATCAATGCAATCTTGGTATCTCCCAGCTTTCAGTCTACTTTAGTTTGTACATATCTCCTTGCTTTTGCATCCTATTTTCAATAAAGTCATTCTTTGCATCAAACAACTCAAGCGTCTGCATCCTATCAATGTTTCAAACTTAGGGGCAACTAATGTCATATCCTACAGTCCTCAGTATACCTTAGATGAGTCATATCTAGTCAAATTCCATCAAAGCTATATCCGAGTCAGTTTGTCTGTCTCCCTACCAGAAAATGATTTTGCACCTAACAACAACATAAACAAACTACAACGACAAACAAAAACAATCTTTGCAACATGCTTTAATCTTCTTGTATGCTAACTGATTCACATTAAGATTTTTGCATATTATGTTCTCTCGAACTCATCAATGATGTCCTTTACAGGATTTAGAGAGCGATGACTATGGGCATAATATTTTCTTTGTCTTTTGTTTTTAAGTGAAGATCTAATTACTCTGGAAAATCTTGATTGAGTTGGTGTCCACTATAAGTGTATCCACCACAATTGGATGGCCACATGTACCTCAACCATTCATACCTAGATGCTTCAGGGAAGTCAGATCTAACTTTGTCTTTTTGAGTGATTTCTTATTTCTATTGCGAAACACAACATTACCCAAGAACATGAACGATAAAGGGTCACTGCGGGTAATTCACATTAGAATCAAAATGACCTCCCCGCTGCTTGGTGTGTTTGTACGCAAGGGGTATTAAGGTCATCACAACGTTTATGTTATGATTCTTATACAAATTGCTAAATCAAAATGGACATGATATTCAAGTCATCCTAGCTTTTGTGCCTTGGTGCTTATATCTACATCTGACATTCCCAACTAAAAGTCAATATTCATATGTTCATGGTTGTCGAACCAATGGACATTGTATCGACTATCTGGTATTACCTAATATATTCAGTGATGATAAAGACCGACATATGATCAGTGACTAAGTCTTAGGTCTGCATTTCATTTGCATTTTGTACTCTGCATGGTTGCATATTTCATGATTTAAATTCAGCATGGTGTTTGATATTCTCCAAATTTCACTAAACACATCACAAGGGTTGAGCATCACGTGAAGGTCCCTACACCTAATCAGAAATCAGTCATCGTTATGGGGTACACATCCTTTTTTACAATGGTTGAGAAATTGTACTCTTCATGTACCTACACAAATATCATGTGAATCACTACATAACATCTCATTTTCATAAACATTTCACATATTCATTGCATACATACATGTGCATCCATCCAAAAATAAATAGTCATACATTTGCATTATTAATCTACCATCTATCATTGCATATTCATACATTTAATAGTGAAAGGGAAATATTTCATACATTGGCATCACATGATAAAACATCATAAATCAAAATAACAAGTGCTATGAAGTCAAAACCACTAGAAACTGATCTCATATATATATATATATATATATATATATATATATATATATATATATATATATATATATATATATATATATATATATATATATATATATATATATATATATATATATATATATATATATATATATATATATATATATATATATATATATATATATATATATATATATATATATATATATATATATATATATATATATATATATATATATATATATATATATATATATATATATATATATATATATATATATATATTGTACAAGGGGTGCACCAAGTGCATATGATACAAAAAATGAGCTTCAATGAGCTATCTGGAATAAATAATCAAAATGTCAAAAATGAGGAACATAATATATCAGCTATTAGCCTGGTCCTCGGCATCAAGCGCTGCTCCTCCTCCTGCTGGTGCATCAAGTGATGGCTTGCCATGTGGCACTCTAGCTCCCTCGGATGCTAACATATACTCAAAGTAGGAGGTAACTCTCTGCCTGGGTGGCACAACAAAAAAATATGTTGAAACGTAATAAGCAGCCCACCCTGTCTAAATGATCACCTCAGCCTGCAATCACCTGACCTCTGCATTTCGCTCCCTCAGCTGCCTATCACGTTCTCACAGTTGGACCTCTAGAGATAGGCTATGGGATCTCTAGTCCCTGAGTTGGTGTCGTATCTACCTAATCATGTCCTAAGGTGTCTACCTCAACCCAGGATTTTCCTCTGCCACTACCTCAGCCTCCTCCATGGTCTCATCAGCACCACCACCTATATTAGTCTATGCCTTATGGTGTCGAATCTGAGCTCCTAAATCAAAATTGGGTTCCTCCTATGCCTCATCCATGGGTGTGTCCTGATGCACACCTAAGACATCCTCTGTAGCTACTGTACTCCCTATAATACCTACAATACCACCCTCACCTCTATTGTACCGACATTGTAAAACTTCCAGTGTAGCCAATGGAACCTCCTGTAGTCTAGGGGCAGGCCTAACATCTCCTGTAGGGTGCGGTGGTAATCCTGCTGCTCTCAGCCTCAGAGGAATAGGTTGTGGCATCAGGATCTGCACCTCCCTATGTCTATGTCCTCTACCCATAGGGGCAACTGTAATATCCTCTGCCTCCTCCATCATGGGAATGAGCTTCGTCAGATCTGAGAACCACTTGATAGTATGCTCTGCAATATGTGTTGTGTAGGCATCAGTCACTCCTCCATTTTCTACCTGAGCTCGGTAGTCCCAATCCCTACTTTGTAACCCACTATACTCAAGACTACACACTACAAATGATAATCTCATGGACCATCCCAGTTTGATCTCTCACAACTATTATGTGTATGTTGCAAACTCTTGGGGCTCATCCAGGATGAGGTCATACTACCTCCATACTCTCGTAATAAAAAATCACTCAAGGACACTGGTAGAGAGCCCTATCAAAATCCAGCTCTGGCAGAAGTAGCTGAATTGAACCATCACCGTCAGCCACGCCTCTATCCGTAAGTATGGCCTCCAGACCATAACTATCATATCATCGAGGACTCCTTCAGTACTTTGTGTGGCCCATCCTCACCTGTGTAAGGAACCTAGAGGACCTATAAATAAGTGGCTCCTAGTCCTACCTCTCATCCCCACAAATGGGCCTGCAGATGGGAATGTGCTCCCATGCCCAGATCTAAAGTACTATGGCTCCGAAAATGAATGTCTTACCCTCATGGTAGACAATCTCATGCATCTCCATGAATATGTGAGCCAGAAAACACTAACACCATCCAAACTCTAACGGCCCCACCATCAATTGTTGAACCATCGGTGCCTAGCCCATTAGTAAACCATTCAGCTGACGGTCAGACATAATGATCTCGCCGATCATGTCGACAATAATGCACTCGAACCTATGATTTTTCCCATAGCGCTGCACTAGAAGCTCCCAAGATATGTGGTGAGCAATCTTCTCATCTACTCTGAATAATGTATGGAACACCTATAAACCTATATTCTTGGTACTAAGATAGTCTGGGCGAGGGCCATGAAACAAAATCTGAAGAATCCAATAGACATCCTTGGGTGTAACTGTAATCTCCCCTGTTGGGAGATGGATTATCTATGTCTTTGAATGAAAATTCTCTATGAGCATGGTGATCAAACTGTGGTTTAGCCGAATGTTAGGTAAACTAATCAAGTACTCGAACCCACAAGCGACAAGGTGAACCCTCATAGGATTAGGAAGTGCTAGGCATAGTCTCTGAGTAGCAAGATGTGAAATACGGACATGGACATTAGGGTACCTAACCTACAAAGCATATAAAATGGGATGAACATCAATAATTCACTAAAAAATAAGGATACATGCATGCAAAATGAGAAAATGAGCATATCAGAAGGTGCATTAAAGTCTATGGAATTCAACTAGACAATCAAAAATTTTGAAAAATTTGCCTAAGGATCTCAAAATTGCTCATTATTTTACATACGACATTTCAAAAAATTAAAAATTGGTGCCAATTTTCGTACAACAATATACAACTGTCCATACAACATTTGATGGGTATACGACATTATACATGATCCCGCACGATAATTGAGGGACCCGATGAAATGTCGTATGAGAGATGGGTGTCTCCCATATGACACTATACAAGCACAAACACGATACTATAAATGCACTTGAAATGTTGTACGACTCCCCATAGGTTGTCGTACGACATCCCGTGAACCAAAAGTTAAAAAATTGATAAAACGTGCTAAAAATCCTAAAAAGAAATAAAAACGTGTCAAATTGAATTCACAGAGAGGCACAGAGGTCCACTTACTGGATTCCCGTACTGTCTGGGTCTCTGATACCGCCTAGAGCATTGAAACGATGTGAAGACACTAGAACTTGCATTTTACTCTCAGAGGGCTCCACAAGGTTTCTAAAGTCAACTATTTGAAATGAATTGAAAATGACCCTTTTGGCCTTATATAGGTTTTGGCTGAATTTTTCAAAGTGCTCTGCTTTACGTGAAAATTACACCCCTGGCTAATTTTGATGTTCTTAACCCATTTTCGGGATCAAAATTGAAATCTGAGATCATTTACATTGTCAAAAATGCAATTTAAAATTTTTGGACCTAGGACAGTCGACTGCTTGCATAATCGACCTTCATGACATCATAGGAATCCAGTATTCATCTTAACTGATTATCTAACATCAAACTCTTGAAATTTCAACTTGGTCAACCATGGTCAACTCATGGTCAAACCTAGTCAAATTTTGGTCAAATGGACCCCTAAATAATGCAGAACATGTCCCCGAACATGTACAACTATTTCTACAATCGATTACATTGCTTCTAATCATTTAACGTTGGCTTTCTTAATAGATTTCAATTTTCATCCCGAAGGGGGCATGGTATTACACATCATTAATCAAATCTGTCAATCAAATTTTCTTCAACAATCAAGACAAACAACCATGTCTAGTTGTTGACTCTCGAAGTCCTCGTTGCTTGGGGCATATTAGATTCATCAAAATTCATATCAATCTGGTATTCTCTTAATCTAGTAAATTGTATCAGCTCTTCATAACCATCGGTTCATTAGTGTCATTTCCTTGATTCTTCGTAACTGAAGGGTTCAGATTTGGCATCCTTTCAATTCCTTTGGACAATCAGGTCTGGAGTCAGCACAATCACTTCCTCATAATCATAGGTTCAGAATCAGACGTTCTAGCACTTCTTCATAATCACACATTCATTGTTGGTACTATTAACATTATCTCGATTCTTGGTCAATCAGAACCTGGATCAGCATCTTCAAAACTTCCAATCAGTTTCTGTCTCGAAATCAGTTATTCTTTCAGGATCAATTTCTCCACCACATAACTGAGTCCATATCTCATCAAAAATAGATTCATCTTTGAACCATTGCGCTTCGCACAGTAATTCAAAGAGGGGCAAAATGTAATACCCCAAAAATGGGCTTCAATACCATTGACCTCCTACATCGACAAATCGATTGAAATCGACCTTAAAGTCCTAACCTAAGGCACATCTCCGCATCGAATAATCAGAACCCTAATTAATCCTATCTCAATTCTGCATCGGGAAATATTCATAAATATTCCTAATCTATCCTAATTATCTCTAATTAAATATTATTTGGCGATAAATGATATTATTTTATTTATCCTAAAGTCAATTAATTGGATATGTTGAATATTTAATTAATTAAACTATATTTGGCCACTTAATTATTTAATTAGATTTAATTGAATTTATGCCTAATTAATATTGTTTTTATTTAACAATAAATCAAATTTCTAAAAATAATCGATTGAATATTTATTTAATTGATTAAAATCAAATTATCAAATTTAATAATTTAATTTCAAATAAAGTTTGATTAAATAATTTATTAACCCATAAATCAGTTATTTAATTGTTAAAATGAGTTAAGTTGAGAATAAAATACATGAAAAATTAAATAAAATCATAATTATCTATGCACAAATCAGAAAAGTAGTTAAACTCAAAATCAACTATTAAATTCAATTTGTTAACTTTTTAAACTCAATATGTGATTGTGAGTTGAAAAGCAGATTGGAGTGATCTGAACTTATAATCCGAGTTAAAAAGTTGATTTTGCATGATCTTGTGATATAACTATTTCTAATTTCCTGATAACTCAACAATTGATTCGAATTGATCATGGAGAGATTTTTGGCTTTCCATGAGTTCTCAAAACCCTAGATTTCTATATAAATAGGCCTTAATCTTTTACAAACAACCGTGAATTTGGAGAATCTTTGCACGTGCAATCTGGAGAATTTGGAGATTGTGCAATTTTGGAGATTCTTTTCTAATCATTGTGGTACATCCCATTAGATTTAAAAATGTAGTATGTAAAAATGCAAATAAAGAATAAGCATAAGAAAACTAAGCCTATTCCTACATTATCACATACACCTCAAAAGATATGGAGAAAGCATGTAAATGATGAATATAAATAAGAAATAAGAGACAAACTTAGCCTATTCAACATAAAAATAATACAAACCTCCCAAAATGAAGAAAGTGTTTGATGATTTGTTATAGATGGAATGTGGTTTCTCACAACCCTATAGCATAATAATGTATAAAAGGATTCTTATGGAAATGAGGAGGAAAGCTCTTAATTTATACGATTTTGAAAGCAATGGACGGTTGGGATTCAAATTTGGATGAAGGGATAGGATTCACAAGATCAATTATGTGAATGCCATGTGGAGGCCAAGTGGAGGCCAAGTGGACTTAGGGTTTTACTATTCAAAGGGTAAGAATTTATCACACATTTGTGATCAACCCTTGATAGTGATGGGTCAATGAAAAGGTGTAAGATGGTTAAACAACCAAGGTTTCTCACACATGTGTGAACAACTTTGGCAAGTGATGGCTCAATGATAATGGTCAAAAGGTGTGAGAGGGTGAGAATAACAAGGTTTCTCACACATGTGTGAGAAAATTTAGTTCACATGTGAAGGGAGACAAATGTGTAAGAGTGTGTAAGAGTGTATAATATGTGTAAGAGTGTGTAGGAGTGTGTAAGAGTCACATGTGACTTGGGTTTGCCAATCTTTTTTATTATGATTGTGCAAATAATTAGGGAGTGATTAGATGGGAGATTAAGATTAATTATTTGGCAAGTGGGTTGGTTTGAGTTAGGGGGATTGGTTAGGTTAGGGAAGTGAGGTTAGGTGAGGATTAACATTAGGAGCCAAGTGCTCAAATAAAATTAAATGCAATATTTAATTCCAAGTGAGGGAAGTGAATTAATTAAGTAAACATAGTCATTTACTTAATTAAATGCAAGTTTAAGATGCAAGGGATTTTAGGATTGTACAAGGTTAGTGTAATTAATTTAACATTAATTAAACTCTAGGGATAATATACAATTAAATAAATGTAAATTCATTTAATCAAGGGTAGAGGATAAAGATGATTCTAATTAAATAAATGTGAATTTATTTAATTAAATGTATGATAAGGCTAATTTTAATTAAATAAATGTAAATTTATTTAATTAGGGATAAGGATTAAATAAATAATGAATATTCATTTAATTGGCTAGGATAAGGGTAATGGACAGATTTTGGTGTCTACATTTTGCCCATCTTTGATGTAGCATCATGAAGTGATGTTAGATAAAAGAAGATTAAAACATAGTGGATGAAAGGGATAATACTAGTAGCATGATTCCCCAGTTACTGAAAGGATGAGGAAGGATGATGAGGAAGGAATGGTATGCCCCTTGAGAGGACATGAGGGTTTGGAGAAAACATGTGTGCTCTCGAAATGGAAAGAAGTATGGAAGGAAAGGGAAAAGGGTAGGGGTGATGAAGGAAGAATAGAGAAACTTAATGTTGAGATGGTGTGAGAAACCAAGGTTTGATATTTTACTTGACACTGTACATCAAGGGATGAGGAACCAAGATGACAATGTGTCAAGTATGTGGAAAAAAGGTCCAATACAACAAAATTCCTTATGACACCATGATATGGAAGATCATAGTGCCTTGTGACAATAGGATGCAAAGACCATGATAAATGAAAAAAATTCTAACACATACAATCAACAAGAAAGCATGCACAACAAACCAAAATCAAACCAAAATTTTGCTCCTAGTCAAGTTGAAAACCAATTGATGGATTAATTTAATGATTGATGATTGATTTAGGATGAAAAAGTTAATGATAAAAACAATTCACATCAGATCCATTAGATTTCCACAATCCATAATATTAAGTGCTAGTTTCTGGATTCAATTGTGTATTCCTTTTTTGCCATCAATGTTTCGGATCATACTACATGATCCATCATCAGGATGCTAGAGAGAAAAGAGACATGAAATGATATGTTGCAGATCTAGCATGTAATAAAAAGAGGAGGGAGAGAGGAAGAGGGGAGAGGGAAGAAAGGTGCACGGAAATCCATAATGACAAGACCTTTCTTCCCTCTCCCCTCTTCCTCTCTCCCTCCTCTTTTTATTACATGCCAGATCTGCAACATATCATTTCATGTCTCTTTTCTCTCTAGCATCTTGATGATGGATCATGTAGTATGATCCGAAACATTGATGGAAAAAAAGGAATACACAATTGAATCCAGAAACTAGCACTTAACAATTCACATCCAAAGGATTGGAAAGGATACATCCCATGATGATGAGTTCATGAAAAATGATTAATAGATTATTATCTTATTTGGGTGAAGATGATAGATCAATGAAAGATTGGTTTGCTAGATTACAAGATTTGATTACATCGATTAGTATTGATTGCACTTGATTGGACTAATTTGGGATTTTTGGATTATAGAAATTTTTTTATTTTATTTTTATTTATTTTGGATGGGTGGATTGAAGAGAATGGTATTGGAAGATAAATCATTGGATAAGATCATGACAATTAGAGAATAAATGGATAAGGTATGATAGGATTGAAAGAAGAGAAATTGATTGGATTAGAATATATATGGATTTGATATGAAAGGATTGGATATATAGATAAAATGGATTGGGACCAATGACAAGGGAGAACCAAAGCATGGTAAAGGAAAGGGGGATGGAGAGATTTTATGAATGGAAGATAGGGGGATGGAATGTATGGATGGATGGAAGATAGGATCGGGGGATTTATGGATGGAGAAAAAGTGGATGAGGCTCCAAAAACTAAGTAGAAAAGGAGTTAAATTCCCCAAACTAAAGGTACAAAAATGGATGGAAAGATGTTAGATGAAGGTGTAGACACCTAAAAATCCTTTAGAAAATAAAATTATTTTTATTTTTTGAAAACCCCTGATGACATCATCATTTATTAATTATTTAATTAATTAATTAATTGATTTATTTTTATGTCATTAATTCCTCCTATTTTAATTAGACACATTTAATTAAAGAAACCCTCCCCAAACCATTCAAATCAAATTTGAGTGATTTTCCCCCATTTATTGAATCAATATTTGGTAAATGATGTCACATTCCCTAAATAAATGAAATATTTATTTAAAGCCTCAAAACCATAGAATCTTCTAGACATTCCTAAACCCTTCCAATCTTTCCTACACTTCCTTAAACATTTCCTAAACCTATTTAGGATATTTTTCCTACATTTCTTAGCCTAATCCAAGTCTCTTTGACTTTTGGTCAAACCCTTCCATTAATGAGCCTTACAGACTCATTAATATCCTCTTACACACTCTTTAAGGCCTCTTACTGCCTCATTAAGAGACCTATGTCTCTTCTTCCACTCTTGTTCCCCTTGCACACTTCCCTAGTGTTTCTCACACATGTGTGAGCAACCTTAACCCAAGGTCAAACCTTACCATACCCCTAACCTTACCTCAGACTCTACCCCAAACCCTGACTCTAACCCTAACTCCTCTTCCTAACCCAAGCCCTTCCCAAAATCCTATAAATACTCCTCCTTCCAAGAGAAAATTATTAGCTTAGTTTTTATCTTCATGCATTGTTATAATGGTAAAATACATCTAGACTTAGCATAATCAATCCTAATTGTTAGATTTTAGTTATCTTTCAAGCTTTCATAAAACATCTTAGCTTAGCATAATGGATTAAACATAGTTTATTTAAATTTTTTCATATAATATAGCATCATATCACATCTCCTTTGTTTAAAATAAATCTTATCATAAGTATCATGTAGCTTAATTTGCATCTTAACTTCATTTTGGTTCCTTGGGCTCTAGGGGCAAATTAGGTCTTCCATACCTGATTATGTGCCAATATAGAGTATCCATGGTCCTTTAATGATCAAAATCCCCCCTAATCATCATTAGGGATATTCTCCATGTGATTCAAGAGCACACCCACATCCCTAAAGTGAGAGCAAATCAAACGATGGCAAGGTGCTCCTGTTTCAGCTCTATCTGAATGTCCTTGCGAATAGTAATTTTCTATATGTTAGGAATATGTTTTTAGGATTTTAATAACTAATGTTTTAATTTCTACACCTATTTTGAACATTAGGTTTATTCTGTACACATTTTGGCACGACTGGTGGGACCCTACATGCCTTCTAAACTGCATTTTTTAGGGTTTTCCAAGCAAAAAACTCACTTTTTTAGTAATCTCATCCTATTTAGTGAGGATAATCATATGAGTAAACTCACTAGTGTACTTACTCATATGATAAAACACCCAGACTCGTACAAGGGTCACCCAGTACTCGTATGGGAGCTTTCTAGGTGTTTTTGGCTTATTTTTGGCCTACTGGCCCTGTTTGCTCGTGCCAGGGTACATACCAACTCGTATTGGCCCTACACATCACTCATATGAATAAAGGAATTAAAATACCCTTCCCTATTTACTCATATGGGAAACATGGGCATGTGTAAGGCCTTAATCAGGGTTTTAGTTGATTTTTTAGGTTTTTGAGGCCTTTCTAGGGCTTCTTGGCTCCAAATTTTTAGTTTTTGACCCCATCTTTTGTAGGTGCTCTAAAAATAAAGTAAAAAATCAAGAAAACCTAAGGCCTTAAGTCTCATCAACTTGTTTGGATAGGTAGGAACTTCAATCTTTCATTTGGTTGCTTAAAACGAACTTCAAATGCACTCTTGAATGCCTTAAGGGAAAATCTACAAATCTTGTTCCTAATCATTTCCTAATCAGTCCAAATAAACTCAAATTGTCCCAAATCAGTCCTAAAACACTCAAAATCACTTCTAAGGTCTTTCAATTGGATAAAAAGAATCTTCACGCTTTTAAATCTAGGTGTTTTTTTATCTTCATGCAAAGCTATGAACACTTCATCGTTTGGTGCATAAAAAGAACCTCAAATCTACATATCACTTCAAAATGAATCCTAAGAAATCATAAATGCATCCTAATTGGTCCTAATTCAAAATCTTTCATCAATCAAAGCTAAAATGAACTTCATTTTCAAAATCTCAAAGTTCTTTTACGTTTCATGCAATCTAGGAGCAAATCTGCATCTCATTTTGAATAGTTTCCTAAATAGTCTAAAAGGTTCCTAAACCTTCCTAATTCATTAATAAAGAATTGATACATGTAAAAACACTTTTCTTGTTGCAAAATCTTGAATTTATTCTAAAAATTTCATGCATCAAACCAATCTAGGAACACTTCTTTTTGGGTATAAAACTAAAATCTAAAAGCACAAAATCTTGAATACCTCTAAAGAAATCAAAGTTCAAATAAAAAACTCATGTTTCTTTGAATCAAAAAGCACAAATCTTGAATTTCCTAAGTTACAAGCAAAAATCACTTCATTCTATTTTCATTTCAGAGCTCAAAATCCGGTTTCTAAAAGCAAGCACAAATCTTGAATGCAAAGGCTAAAAAACTTAAAAAATCTATTTTCAAAGCTTTCTTATTTTCAAAAGAACAAATCAAATCTTAAACACGTGTTTGCAAGAATTCATTTCAAAATCACTTAAATCAATTTTGGAAAGAACCCTTGCTTTTTTTGCTTTCTAGGAGTCTTCAAAATCTGCAAAATCCTTGATTAGCTAAGCAATGTGAAAGAAGTTGAACTTGGACAAGTTCACCTATTTCACTTTTAGAGAAGCTTGTCCAAAGAGAAAAGTGCTTCCTCTTTGGAGAATGACTTCAAACCAGTACTTCCCCAGCTGGTATAGAAATAAAGCATTGAGAAAACTCTCGCTTCATCCCCTCAAGCTCAGGTGATGCGTGTTGATGGTAGCCTAAGCTAGGTGAATATCCCTACTATTTTGGAATGGTCAACTAGGCTTTTAAGTGAGTCATGTGCATACAAACAGATTGGGAGGACTCCACAGATCAAACTAAAAACTTTTTAAATCAGAGGCTTCTCGATCTACTCCTAAAAGTATCAAAATCTTTGTGCAAGGACCGATCCAAGTGGTTTCTTGGATCACCTTAAGATACTCACCATCTGTATTCCTTTTTGGGATATCAAGTTGTGGGAAAAGATTTTGATACTAACCAGTCTTCTAGGTAGATCTGCTTGATATGTTTTCTGAAGTTTCAAACTCAATGCAAAACATATGTTGAAACATACACAAACAAAGAGTTCTATACATCAAATCCATTGCCATATCAAATCAAAATCTAGAAGTCATCCGAGCATGTAGAATCCTATCATCCTAGTTGTCCAAATCATGGTCTTCCAATCACCTTGCATCCAATATTGTCCCCCTATCCTAGGTTAGCAGAGTCATCTTGATCATTTCCCATCCCATGTTTGTCTTCCTCCAAATTCAATCTTTCCTCCTATCCTAAGTCAAGTCCAATCCTAGTCTAAGCTTCTCAGTAATCCTAGTCCAAAGCCTTAGTCTTCCAATCCATCTTCATCCTTCATCCCTATCCAACTCATTTTCAAGTCAAAATATCTCTAAGATATTATGATGAGTTTGGTTATTACATCCCTTCTCCCACTCCATCCTATCCTGATGATGATGAAAGTCTTGTTGATCATGATGCATACTTTGAAAACCTTAGCCATCATAATGATGAGAGTCTTGTAGATCATGACAAGAATTTTGAAAACCTTAGCAAGATTGCTCCAAATATCCCCCAGAATCTAATAATTCCTCCAAATTATCCTATCATGCCTTCATGCATATCCACTAGCACTCCTTACCCTACCTTTGACAAGGGAAATCCACTATCCCATTCATCCACACCTTCTCCCTATCTTGAGCCTACATATCCTCTATAAGCATCTTTCATACCTCCATCTCCTTCTACGGGCGTATCCCAATCACCATCTTTCCATAGCAACACTCCAAGCTACATCCCTTATCCAAATCCTTCATCTCATTATCCTCCAACCCACTTTCAAATACACAATCCTAGTCTTCCAATCCCTTATCCAAATCCTCCATCTACTTATCCTCCAACCCAGTTTCAAAACCAAAATCCTAGTCTTCCAATCCATTATCCTAATCCTCCATCCTATCTTGATCCACCATCCACTATATCCTATTCAAATCTAGCATCTTCGATTCTCGCCTCCATTGTTGCAAAACCCCTTTCACAAAAAGAATACATCCCTCAATCTGCTTCATATTTCATACCTCAATCCATCATCCCTACCTCATCAGTTAGCCAAACCAATTCACAAGCTTCCTCTAAACCTACCTTTCTAAACTATATAGTCATGCCATCCTCCAATTCCTCTTCGAAAAAATCATCCTCTCAAGCCAGTTCACAATCTTACACCTCACCTTCATGTGTGAACTATCCTAGCCCTCCATCTTCTACACATTCTAGTCCATCACCTCCTCCAATCTGAAAGTCTCCAAGGAATTTCATAAGGAATCTAGAAAAAAATATGTCTCCTAAAGTTCATGAGTCATGCCATCTCAATCCTTCATGTGAGGCCATCATTGATGAGGCCCATCAACCTCTCACATCTATCCCACTCATTGATCCTTTTCCATCTCCTAGCATCATTGAGTCCATTCCATATGTTGACTTCATCCAATCTCTATCCACATCTCCTCCTCCTAGAATTATCCAAAGCACATCCAGTTAGCCTCATAAGTTCACCCTTCGTCCTATCATCACAATTGTAGAAGCTCCCATCCTTTCATTTATACCTTCTGAAGCATTCACCCTTCTTCCAGTCATCACAATTGTAGAATTTTCCAACCTTTCATCCACTCCATCTGAAGAGTCCATCCATACATCTCACATCATCCTATCTACACCAATCCTAGCATGTCAAGATCTTGTCCAAAAGCATGTTGAATTACCCATAGATGAAAATCAAGATCCAATCCCTTCACTTCCTCTATTGTATGTTCTATTTCTTCCATCACCCCCAATCCAAGATCCTACAACCCCTATTCCTCCATCTCAAGATCCATTACCATCCTCAAATCCCAGTCAAGATCCCATCCTCTACATTTGAGGATCCTCCAATCCAACCTATCCCACTACCATCACTATATCCTCTTAGTCAACTTACATTTATCAATGGCAGTCCACTTGAAGTAGAAGAAATCAATTTCATATCTCCCACTACAGAACCTAAAATTGGATGTTTATCTTATTCCCCAAGTTAGAAATATCCTTTCTTGGATAAAATGCTCAATAAATGTAATTATCAAGGCAAAGGCTTGGGTACTCATGAACAAGGAAATCTAGAGCCCATTCAAGACAAGAAACATCCAAAATCATGTGGTATTGGTCACACATCTGAAGAAGGCACTTCCTCCAGAAATGTTGAAATAGCTAAAGAAAAATTCAAGCATCCTTCCCAAAACACCACTACATCCTCCCATCGTCCCTTCAAAGCATACAATGATATTCCTCCTCCTCCATCATTTCACCCCAATATAACCAATCACATTCCTCCTTCATCCTCTAAATCCATTTTGGGTCCCTATGTCCCAAAATCTACCATTGCATATCCTACACATACCAAATCCATTTTGGGGCCTTACATCCCAAAATATCATCCCCCATCTTATCCTACTCAACACTTCATCCAAAATCCAAACATCCCTAGTTAGGATCAACAAAGGCACACTCCCATATCTCATATCTACCAATCTCCATCCATATTTCCCCCATCTCACATACCTCCTCATGTTCCTTCCAATGCTCCTCACAATTTGGATGCCACATCAAACATTCATAAAGGGAAATATCCACAAAGATTCAAAGATTTCCATGTCCACTCTAAAAGACATGATCAAGCAAAGAAAAATCCAATCAATAAATCTAATGCATCCCAATGGCCATAAAGGCCCACCAAAGCTAAGACAAAGATGATGTGGATCCCAAAGAAAAAAGATGTAATGCATCGAAAAGAAATATCCACAATGGCATCCAAGGTTTCTAATCCACTAGCTACGCATTCCTCTACTCCATATCCTTAATCTATTTTGGGTCCCTATGTCCCAAGATATCCTAGAAAAAATCCTTCATCCTATCCACATCTATCTTCCAAATCCCTTCCACTTCATCCACCTTCTTCACAACATGTGCCAATGTTGGTCCTAATAGCATCTCCCTATCATGATCACTTTCCATCTTTCTATCCAAACACTTTCTATCACCATATCTCCCATCTCCCCCATCCCATCCATGCCTTTGCATAATCCATCCATCCTAACAAAGTCATACCAACATCCAGACAAATTAGAAAGTTAGCAAAAAATTAGAATATCAGCGAAAGATCAGCAAAAGTCAACAACAAATCAGAAAATCCATAAAAATTGGAAAAATCAAGAGAAAAATATCAAAAAGGAAAAAAGAAAAGAGAAAAAAGTGTTCATCCAATCGTGAAAACTTGGCAATTCAAGAGCCTTGGACAAGTACCATGATGAAAACCTAGCAAAGAGGCATCATGCGTAAACCCCCTAGTTCCTATCTGTAATTGGGGGCCATTCCCTTCCATCACATCTTATCCAACATCTCCTCCATCCCATTTTTCTCTCACCTCCTTCATCCTCCTTTGGATCTTGATGATAAAATAGAGACCACCAGGTACACATGCTTTTGGACACCTTCTTGGTATCCATCACCCTTTTTCATCCACCTATCTTCTATCCAAATCTATTCTTTCCGAGCTTCTACCTAGCATCCTCATTCTCTTTTTGGCATATCTTCCATCCAATCATACCCCATCCTACTGCCTCTAAATGAATGAACTATCCTAAGAAGGGGGCGTCTTATTCCTTGGAGACTTTCCTCTATCCAATCTTCCCAGGCATTTCCTTTATCCAAATCTCCTAGCATTCCTCTATCCAATCCTCAAGCAAATCCTCCATCCAATCTCCCAACATACCTCTATCCAATCCTCAAGAAAATCCATCATTTAATCTCCCAGCATTCCTCTATCCAATCCTCAATAAAATCCACCATGAAATCTCCCCAAGCATTTTTCTATCCAATCCTCAAGAAAATCCACCATCCAATCTCCCATCATTCCTCTATCCAATCCTCAAGCAAATCTTCCATCCAATCTCCCCAAGAATTCCTCTATCCAATCCTCAAGCAAATTTTCCATCCAATCTCCCCAAGCATTCCTCTATCCAATCCTCAAGCAAATCTTCTATCCAAATTTCTTAGCAATTCCTTCATCCAAATCCCTCAACATTTCCTCCATCTTTCCATTACTTGATATCTTCCCTTGTCATTGGTATCGAGATATAGGCTATCCCCTTGCAATCCAATGCCATCCATCCATATCCGAACATTTTCTAGCAATCTTCCAACATCTGCAAATCTTATCCACATCCTCTAGCTATCCAAAATCCAACATCCAAGATCAAGCCAACCGATCCAATCACATCCTTAGTCTTGTTGCAAGTCTTGATCTCAATCCAATCATCATCATTGGGATGCATTCTTCCCAAATATATTTCATTTCAGGGCACATCATCCCTCATCATCCTATCTACCATCAATCCATCTTGGCTTTCCAGCCCAGCTAGGGCATCATCTTGCATATCTTTGCAGCGTCAGCTTCATCCCCAAATTCCTTGCACATCCTATCCTAAGTCTTGTACCATAGCATCATTTGTGTCTCCACCTAAGCTCATTTTTATATATATGTCTTTAGGTCTCATCCTCTATGTTATTCATCCCTTGAGTCACTGTGAGCTATTTATATAAGTACTTTGGAAATCATCCCTTGGTCCTCTTTTGAGGTTCGAGTATCTTACCTATCTCTTTTCATAGGAATCCTTATCTGGTTACCCATCATCTACTTCGTGTCAATCCTTTGAGTTTCTCAATCCTTATCTTAAATTAGAATCAATCCCAGTGCTACCCTTTGACATGAACTTTATCTAGGGAATCTTGTACTTGTCTTTGTAGGCCTCATCATCTCAAGCAAGAGATTGGCGTACAACTAGTGAGAATCTCGTCATTCTGAAGATCATCAGTCTATCTTAGGTTGACAATCTAATCCTCTGATCCTACATCAGGAAGTAGCAACTCATCCATGACACTTCACAATTTTCCACCAATCACACCAGGTCTGTGATGATGTGTCCTTCCTCAGGTTCATACCAACTCTTCCCACCATCGGTCCAATCAATCATCCTTGAAGCTATCTCCCCATCCTTTGTACATATCTTCATGTCTTGTTGTACATATCCTCATTAGTCTTGTAGTAGAATTTGATCAAATATCTTGTCCTACCCAGCCTTGCACTTCAGCAACATCAATTGTTGACTATTCTTGATCATAGCGATTATCTTTGAACTTCATCATTTTCCAATTAGCAACACAGCATTCTCCCCATCAACATGGGTGCACATAGATGTATGCTTCTATATTGTCCGGCCTAAGCCTAATCACAGGTCCGCACAGATGTATGCTCCTATATTGACCGACCTAATCAATCAAACCATGTCCTTGAGGATGTATCCTTCCTCCTATCTAACCTAGTCTTCCACCAATCAACCCAGGTTTTTGTTGATGTATCCTTCTTCATGTTCAAACCAAATCTCCCCCCATCAGTCAGCCCATCAAAATCTTTCCTTGGAAAAGGATGTCTTTTGGAGTTATCATTGTGACCTTTGATTTTATCCTTTGGGTCTTGTTAATCTTTTATGGCTTCTCATTACTCTCTACTCAAAGTCACCGCAATCCTTTATATCATGGTGTGTTGTGAATGAGGACAATCTTGGGCAAGGTCTTTTTATCTTTTACTTCTACCTGTGATTCATTTGTGTGTTTGTGGTTTCTCCAACATCATTTCCACCATGCCTCCTCTGGGTTTCATGTGTGATGTTGGGGCAACCCTTTGTGTGCTTGTCTTTTAGAGTCAGTCCTATGTAATGCTGGTGACAAGGCCTTGTAATCCTAGTATCCTTGGTAGGTCTCTAGCATTTCTATATCAACTCTCAAAAAGATCCAAAGCATGGAGCTCCCTAAATCCCCCATCCAGCATCATATAGATTAATCTTACATCTTTGCATATAGCTTCATCTTGCATTCTACATTTTGTGTCATATTGCACTCATGCATCTTTGCTCTTGGAAGCTTGGTTATTTATTCCCCCTCCTTCCTCCTCCTTTCCCTTTTGTGTTCTTTTCGAGAAAATTCCATAAAGTTTCCTCTTTGCATTATTTTCTCAAGGGGGCACAACCCCTTATCCTCTATTCTAGCCTGGGGCATCTTATTTTCTTGTCTTTGACGCCACGCCACTTGCGGCATCGCATCAAAGAGGGGAAAAATGTAGACACCTAAAAATCCTTTAGAAAATAAAATTATTTTTATTTTTTGAAAACCCCTATTGACATCATCATTTATTAATTAATTAATTATTTAATTAATTGATTTATTTTTATGCCATTAATTCCTCCCATTTTAATTAGACACATTTAATTAAAGAATCCCTCCCCAAACCATTCAAATAAAATTTGAGTGATTTTCCCCCATTTATTGAATCAATATTTGTAAATGATGTCACATTCCGTAAATAAATGAAATATTCATTTAAAGCCTCAAAACCCTAGAATCTTCTAGACATTCCTAAACCCTTCCAATCTTTCCTAAACTTCCCTAAACCTATTTAGGATATGTTTCCTACATTTCTTAGCCTACTCCAAGTCTCTTTGACTTTTGGTCAAACCCTTTCATTAACAAGCCTTACAGACTCATTAATAGCCTCTTACACACTCTTTAAGGCCTCTTACAAACTCATTAAGAGACCCATGTCTCTTCTTCCACTCTTGTTCCCCTTGTACACTTCCCTAGTGTTTCTCACACATGTGTGAGCAACCTTAACCCAAGGTCAAACCTTACATACCCCTAACCTTACCTCAGACTCTACCCCAAACCCTGACTCTGACCCTAACTCCTCTTCCTAATCCAAGCCCTTCCCAAAATCCTATAAATGCTCCTCCTTCCAAGAGAAAAGTATTAGCTTATTTTTTATCTTCATGCATTGTTATAATGGTAAAATACATATAGACTTAGCATAATCAATCCTAATTGTTAGATTTCAGTTATCTTTCAAGCTTTCATAACACATCTTAGCTTATCATAATGGATTAAACATATTTGATTTCATTTTTTTGCATATCATATAGAATCATATCACATCTCCTTTGGTTAAAATAAATCTTAGCATAAGTATCATGTAGCTTAATATGTATATTAGCTTCATTTTGGTTCTTTGGGCTCTAGGGGCAAATCAGGTCTTCCATACCTAATTATGTACCAATATAGAGTATCCATGGTCTTTTAATGATCCCAATCCCCTCTAATCATCATTAGGGATATGTTCCATGTGATTTGAGAGCAACCCACATCCCTAAAGTGAGAGAAAATCAAACAGTGATAGGGTACTCCCGTTTCAGCTCTATCTGAATGTCTTTGCAAATAGTAATTTTCTATATGTTATGAATATGTTGTTAGTCTTTGAATAACTAATGTTTGAATTGTTGGAAATTTATAATGCATGGTTGGTGATTGAGACATTTAATATGTTTAATCACTACATTACTAAATGGGCATTCATACTGTTGTCATTTGTGTTTTGTCACTGATTTCAACATATGTTTCTGAGATAAGACCAAGTAGGTTATCACAGTGTACGAATATTGTACAGATGTTTTAGATGTTGTGAAGTTAGACATGAGTTGAGATGAATGTTGTGATCTTATATCTGAGATCGCATCTTCA
Source organism: Chamaecyparis obtusa (assembly GCA_027943335.1). NCBI lineage: Eukaryota > Viridiplantae > Streptophyta > Pinopsida > Cupressales > Cupressaceae > Chamaecyparis > Chamaecyparis obtusa. The sequence goes on from BSBK01006048.1 coordinate 1,476,892, forward strand.
GATGTTTCATATTGCGAGAGATACAAATGTTTTAGTGAAGACTGGTCACTGGACTGTGATAGTGAGAATTGACAGAGTTAGTCTCTGGGTTTTTGGTATATCTTTTAGAAGACTTGGATTCAAGGTATGTGAGCTTGAAGAATGAAAGATAGGGTACTGAAGGATGTTCATTGGTCAGCGCAAGGTACAGAGTAATTGGTGATGTCATCTATGGCGTATGTTTTGGAGATGATTTATTTAGAAGCTGACTCAGGAAAGTAAGCATTTGTTTTGTTTGGAAAATATGAATTAAGGATTTCGGTCCTTAATTATTGTATTGTAGTCATTGTATACTTGTTCTAGATACCATGTGTATCTTAGCAAGAGTTTATGTAATCATTTGTATATTAGGAAAGCCTCATGGGCTAACCTGATCATGGTAAAATGTAATAAGGTATATATGTAGAGTCTTTTCTTTGGAAAAGACATGGAAGGAATATATATGATATATAGAGGTTGTGAAAGCTGTGAGCTTGTGTCTGTTGCATGTAGAGTAGAGGTTTACTGGTGGACTTCATTAGAACTGATCAAACAAAGACAGTTGTTGGCAAATAGTTCAAAAGATTGTGGATTTCTTCATATACACCTATTGTGAACTAGTGAGTTCTGAAGGTCGATTTAACCTTCTTTGGACAGTGAGCCCTCTTTGTTCCTTGACTCCTAATAGGGTCTATCCTCTAATAAGGACTAAGTACTGTAATGTTTCAATAAGCTCCTAATAGGGCTATATCTTCTAACAAGGATTGCTATACTCTCAGTACATCATTTGTGGGTGCTAATTCCCACCAGGGTTTTTACCTTTAACAGGGTTTCCCCAAAACCAAAATATTATGTTATTGAGTTGGCATTCGTTGTGTTCATTATTTCTGATATTGATGAGCTTAAAGTTTAAAGTTTAATATTTTGTTATACAACTGATTCACCCCCTCCTCTTAGTTGTATTGTGGATTGTTATTCCTAACAATTGGTATCAGAGCTTGTGGTCCTCAGAGAGAAAGCTTAACAGCTTGAGGTGATCTTGGAAATGGCATTATATAGGAAGGATAGTCCTAAGTTTGATCCTAAAAACTTTGACAGTTGGAAAAACAAGATGCGAACACATTTTCTATGTTTGGGCATAGACTACTAGATGATTGTAAAGAAAAAGGAATCTCTGAAGCCTGAGAATGAATTGGAGTCAGCCATTGATGATGAAAAGAAGTTATGTTCATGCAACATGGTCACAAGAGAAGCATTGATTAGCACACTATCTGAGGGTGAGTTTACTAAAATTAAAGATCTGAATTCGGCACATGAAATTTGGAATAGACTAGAGGCACTTTATGAAGGAGACAAGTATACCAAATAAGCGAAGTTGCAAAATTGGAAGACAAAGATGGAGAAACTGCAAATGAATGAAGATGAAAGCATTAGGGCCTATGTTCAAAGAGTTACAGAAGTTTTAGTTGGAATCAAAAATTGTGGAGGCACTTATGATGAAGATGAAGTTATTGCAAAGATTCTCAAATCTCTAACTCCTACTTACAAATTCAAGGCAATGTCTATTCAAGAAACTATACCCCTGACTCCAAACTTTAGCAGAGAGATGTTGATTACAAAATTAACTACCTTTTAAGCTGTAGAATTAGGAGAAGCTGCACCTAAAGTTGAATCTACATTTAGGGCATCTACACACAAGAAAGTATCTGCACTTATAAGCACAAGCAAAGAAGACCTAAAAGAAGAGCTCGGTGAGTATGCTAAGGAATGGGAGAAGATAATGGAAGAAGAAAGAAAGATGGAAGAACTTGTTGCACTGATTTCTAGAAGAGAAAAAAGAGGTAAGGGAAAATTTGAAGGCAAGTTACCCTTGAAATGTTTTTCATGCAATAAGATAGGTTATTTTGCATCTAGATGTCCTACAAGAGTTCCTAAGTACAAACCTGATTATGCAAAGATTAGAAGAGACAAAGAATGTTATTATGCTAGTGAAGGAATCTCTGATGATGATGATTTAGACAATGAAGAGATTGGATTTGTTGCTATTAAAGATGAACCTGTTCATGAAGAAAAAGCCTTAGTATCTCATGTTGACAAGAAAACTGAATGGATAATTAACAGTGGATGTTCTCATCACATGAATGGTGATAAGAATAAGTTTGTTAAATTAGTAAATTATGATGGAGGTGTTGTAAGGTTTGGGGAAAATCTCCCAAAATCCATCATAGGAGTAGGATCCATTACTTTGGATGGAAAGACTAATACATACAATGTACTACTTATTGAAGGATTGAAACACAATTTGTTGAGTGTCAGCCAGTTAATGGATAAAGACTTTCAGTTAAGCTTTGTTAATGGTAAATGCTTTATCAAAAGCAAGGAAGGAAAACTAATTGCTACCGGTTCAAAATCTAGAGGTAACGTATTTGAACTAAACACATCTGGAGCCTCTTATTTTATTGTGAAGGTAGATGATAGTTGGTTATAAAATAGAAGATTTTTTCATGTTAACTTTGATAACATTGTGAAGGCAAGTATGGCTAATTCAGTAAGAGATCTACCAAAGATTGTGAAACCTTCTAACACTGTATGCAGAGAATGTGTTATGGGAAAGCAAACTAAAAGCAGTCATAAAAGAAAATCATTTATATCAAAAGGGAAGTTGAATCTGGTGCATACAGATCTATGTGGGCCTACAAGAACAAATTCATACTATGGTGAAAGGTATTTTATACTCTTTCTTGATGAATTTTCTAGAATGATGTGGGTTACTTATTTGAGAGAAAAATTAGAAGCATTTGATAAATTCAAGTTGTCAAAAGAAAAAGTAGAGAATGAATCAGGACTGAAAATAAAGTGTTTAAGATTAGACAGAGGTGGAGAGTTTACATCATATTTATTCAATTCATATGGTGAAGAGCATGGGATAAAAAGACAAACATTTTCTCCTAGGACTCCACAACAGAATGGGATAGCAGAGCGAAGAAATAGGACTATACTTGATGCTACCAGGACAATGCTGATTGAAGGAAATGTATCTTAGATACATTGGAGAGAGGCTATTGGAACAACAGTGTACACATTAAATAGAATACAAATTAGAGAAGGTACAAGTAAGACTCCCTATGAACTATGGTTTGATCATACTCCTACTATAAAATATTTCAAAATTTTTGGTAGCAAATGTTATATCAAGAGGGATGATGAGATAGGGAAATTTGATGCTAGAAGTGATGAAGGCATCTTCCTTGGTTACTCTGTTAAAAGCAAGGCATACATATGTTTCAATCTGAGATTGAGGAAGATGGTTGAAAGAAACAATGTAAGAATAGATGAGAAGTTTCAGATACAAGAAAGAATGTATGACAGCAGTTAGATATCCAAGATGAAAGAAACCACTATTGCTGCAGAAGAAGAACTTGTTGAGGAAGAAAGTGAAAAAGATGCTTGTGATACTGATACAAGAAAGACTACTGAGACTCCTAAAACTCCAAGGTATGTAAAAAATAACCATCCTGAAAATCAAATTATTGGTAATACTAGTCAGGGAGTGTTAACTAGATCAAAAACTATAGAACAAATTTGTTTGATTTCTCAAGTAGAGCCAAAAACTAATGATGAAGCCTATAAAGATGAATCTTGGATAAAAGCCATGAAAGAAGAATTGGATTAGATAAAGAAGAATAATACTTGGGAATTGGTTCCTAGACCTAAAAATAAAAATGTTATAGGAACAAAATGGGTCTTTAGAAATAAAATGGATGAAGAAGGAATGGTTGTAAGAAACAAAGCAAGACTAGTGTGTAAGGGATACTCACAGCAAGAAGGCATAGACTTTGAAGAAACATTTGCTCATATTGATAGAATAGAGGTAGTAAGATTATTCCTATCTTATGTTGCACAAAAAAACTTCAAAGTGTATCAGATGGATGTTAAATTTGCATTTCTGAATGGAGATCTTGAAGAAGAAGTATACATAGAACAACTAGATGGATTTCCTCTATGCGAAGACAAAGACATGGTGTGTAAATTGAAGAAAGCCTTGTATGGGTTAAAGCAAGCTCCTAGGGCTTGGTATGCAAGGTTAGACAAGTATCTACTTGGGCTTGGATTTAGAAAAGGTAATGTTGATAGTAATTTGTATTTAAGAACTACTGAAGATGGAATCCTTATATTAGAAGTATTTGTAGATGACATTATCTTTGGAGGTAATGATGATCTATGTAAGAAGTTTGCTAAAGAAATGGAAAGTGAATTTGAGATGTCTATGATAGGTGAAATCAAATTCTTTCTTGGACTATAGATAACTCTGAGTGAGAATGGTATTTTCATTTCCCAGACCAAGTATCTCAAAGAATTGCTTAAGAAATTTTGAATGGAAGATTGTAAACCAGTAGGAACACCTATGGTGACTGGCAACAAGCTAACAATTAATGATGAATCAAAATGTGTTTTTTAGACTTTGTATAGATCAATGGTTGGAGGGCTACAATATCTGACTCACACCAGACCAGATATTGCTAATGCTATTGGAATTGTGGCTAGATATCAGGCAAAACCCAAAGAGACACATCTAGCTACTGTGGAAAGGATACTGAGGTATCTCAGAGGAACCATAGACTATGGTTTATGGTATGACAAACATGATAGATTTGAACTTCATGCTTATACTGATGTTAATTGGGCAGGAAATATTGATGACAAAAAAGTACAAATGGCGGTGCATTTTTCCTTGGGAAAAAGTTGGTTTCTTGGCTAAGCAAGAAACAAGATTATATAACACAGTCTACTGTTGAATCAGAGTATGTTGTTGTTGCTATAAATTGCACTCAGATTATTTGGATGAAGAAAATGTTGATAGACATTGGAGTAATTTTTGAAGAGCCTATGGTTATCCATTGTGATAACACCAATACAGTAAACATATCAAAGAATCTAGTGATGCATTCCAAAACTAAACATATATCTATTAAGTATCACTTCTTGAGAGACAAGGTAGCACAAAAGGAAATCAAATTAGAATATATCAGTACAAAAGAGCAGATTGTAGACATCTTCACAAAGCCACTACCAAAAGATACCTTTGAATATCTCAGAGGTATGTTGGGGGTTCAGGCCCCTCCTAGTCAAAACTAATTGAGGCAGAAATGCATCAATCTAAAAGTATTCAGAGCCTTATCATTTTCTGGATTGGATGTAGGGATCTACTCCTCAGGGGGAGTGATCATGCAAGAAATTTTATATGTGAAGGCATTTGAAGGCTCATGGCACCCTTTTCCATTGTTGTCAAAGGGGGAGTCTTGCTATGAGAAAATCTCTACTGTTTGGGGAGATTGTTCAACTAAAGGACTTTGGATTGATATAACTTTGGGATAAGATTTTCCCATATGTTGACATCAATGCCAAAGGGGGAGATTGTTGGATATTGCTAATGCATGGGTGGTGATTGAGACATTTAATATTTTTAATCACTATGTTACTGAATGGGCATTCATACTGATGTCATTTGTGTTTAGTCATTGATGTCAACATATGTTTCTGACAGAAGACCAGGCAGGTTATCACAGTGTACGAACACTGTATGGATGTTTCAGATGCTGTGAAGTTAGACATGAGTTGAGATGAATTTTGTGATCTTATATCTAAGATCACATCTTCATATGTTTCATATTGCGAGAGATACAGATGGTTTAATAAAGATCGGTCACTGGACTGTGACAGTGAGAATTGACAAAGTTAGTCTCTGGGTTTTTGGTATATCTTTCAGAAGACTTGGATTCAAGGTATGAGAGCTTGAAGAATGAAAGATAGGGTACTGAAGGATGTTCATTAGTCAATGCAAGGTACAGAGTGATTGGTGACATTATCTATGGTGTATGTTTTGGAGATGGTTTATTTAGAAGCCGACTCGGGAAAGGAAGCGTGTGTTTTGTTTGGCAAACATGAATTAAGGATGTCGGTCCTTAATTGTTATATTGTATTCATTGTATACTTGTTCTAGATATCATGTGTATCTTAGCAAGATTTTATGTAATCATTTGTATATTAGGAAAGCCTCATGGGCCAACCTGATCATGGTAAAATGTAATAAGGTATATATGTAGAGTCTTTTCTTTGGAAAAGACATAGAAGGAATATATATGATATAGAGAGGTTGTGAAAACTATGAGCTTGTGTCTGTTGCATGTAGATAAGAGGTTTACTGGTGGACTTCATTGGAACTAATCAAGCAAAGACAGTTGTTGGAAAATAGTTCAAAAGATTGTGTATTTCTTCATATACACCTATTACGAACTAGTGAGTTCTGAAGGTGGATTTAACCTTCTTTGGGCAGTGAGCCCTCTTTGTTCCTTGACTCCTAATAGGGTTCATCCTCTAACAAGGACTATGTATTGTAATGTTTCAATAAGCTCCTAACAGGGCTATATCTTCTAACAAGGATTACTATACTCTCAGTACATCATTTGTGGGTGCTAATTCCCACTGGGGTTTTTATCTTTAATAGGGTTTCCCTAAAACCAAAATATTATGTTATTGAGTTGGCATTCATTATGTTCATTATTTCTGATATTGATGAGCTTAAAGTTTAAATTTTAATATTTTGTTATACAACTGATTCACCCCCCCCCCCCCCCCTCCTCTCAGTTGTATTGTGGACTGTTATTCCTAACATGAATGTCTACACCTATTCTGAACAGGTTAGGTTCACTCTGCACATAAAGATTCATTAGGTGCATTTATTTATCCACTTGTTAGGTAATTATTATCTATATCATTAATCATTATAAACCATCCATATTGCATTTATTTTATCCATCGTTAACATTAATCATTAAAAATAATTCATTACATACTTAAAATATCCATATATAAACATCATCGTGTGTATCCATATAATCATTGTACATATAAAATCATCCATCCTATATTTCATCAATCACATATGCACATAATAAAAAAATCATCACATAGAATGCATCATGTATCCATAGTCATCACATCACAAATCATCATAAGTCATCACATCCACTACATGTACATTTAATACACATAGTCCTACATCACACACTTGTTAGAATCATCATAATCATTACATATAATGTAAAGTCAGAAATCATACACATCTTGTATCACAAATGTCAGTAGCATGATCATGTGTCTCTTCATATGTTGTATAGTATCATAAATGTACATAGAAATAAAACATGCACACACATCACATGTAATATACAATACATAGGACCATCAACCATATCATCATCATGAAATAATAAGATTCTATAGTCCATAGTCCATCAAATGTCCACCATAATGTCATAAAAGAATAAACAGTCCATTAAGATTCCATCAAAGGTACTAAAAAATATACATCTCATAATACAGCATGCACCTAGGTGCCTCTATACGTCTAGTCTCATATATCATCAAAAATGTGTATTAACAATCATTGGAAGGCCTCATGAAACTGGATAGGAGGATCCCCCTACATCTTCTCCCCTATCATGTCTGGGTGGTCTCAATGGCCTCATCCCCACAGATCCCTAAGAGTCTCTACCTATAGTTTGTGACACCGCTCACTCTAAGTATGGTGGTCACCTTTGATCCTTCAGGACTACTTGATGATAAATTCCCATGTAGTATGTGGCCTCTCGCCCTTCCTTGGATGTATCTCTCTATGAGGAAATCACATCTTGCATGATCTATGTAGCTCCAAGGAGGGTAACTTCTTGGTGAGAGATATCTTGATGTGCCCTATGCTCCTCAATTCTCCTCTATCACAAGTCTCAATCCACCCTCAATCCTTGCAGCTCTTTAGTTGATTCTTGTATATGTTGTGTCTAGGTATCTCCATGTTGTTGAATCTTAGTTTCCCTTATATGTGTCTCCATAACTATAAATCTTTAGTGTCTACACAACTCTCCAAGATGTCTAAAGTTGATTGGGCACTATCTTCCTAAGCTCACTCAGCTATCAATAACCCCTATAGCCATACCACCTCTATCTATGTGTTAGATATCTTTGTGACCACTATGTCATGGGTCTTTGGTGCTATGTATTCATCCAGTGGTCCCTATGTCTATGGAGGTGCATGTAGTGGTTGTGATGAGTACATTGGGGCATCCTTTCCTAGTGTTTGAGGTACCTGTACCTGTGCATGTGCCTGTAGAGATACCACTAGTGGTGTTCTCACCAGTCCCTATACTAATCCTCTCTTTGTTTGGGTAGGTACTCTTTATCACACCCTCCTTTTTTCGTCACCCCCATCTACCCCATCCCCTCTGTCTCCTCCATCATCTCCCTTGTTTCCATCTCTCCCCTCTCCATCCTGATTCAAGATTACCTTCTCATCTGCTTGTACCACTGCCAAATCTGTCAATCTAATCATCATGTGTGTATCCTACCACTATGAGTATGTTGGTATCATCCCCGCATATTGTACCTTATCCTAAACCAACTTCCTTTGCATAACCACCATGCCCATCTAATATTTTCTAGCTCCTCAGAGGTCTACTCCAATCCCCCATAGTGAACCAACCTCTCATGTAACTAGGGGATGAGAGAAGGAATCGGGCACTACATCATGTATCATTCCAAAAAAATTTCTAACTCTCAACTTAATATACCTATCTATATGTAAGATGAAAAAATATTGGATGGGAGATAGGGTTTGGAATAATGCACATGGAAGAGACCCTAAACCAATATTTTACACTTACATGAAATTGTAATGATATGGGATGTAAATATAGAAAACTAATATTGAAATGAAGAAATAAAGGTACTTACCTCTGAAAAAGAATCGACTAAAAACCCTATCAAACAGTCTCAGAAACTGTTGATTTTCGTGCTCTGGAAACCGAAACTGTGAGATCTACAAAATCTAGAAATCTTTTTCTTTTCTCGGGGAGGTCGGCCTTGACCCAAATAGCGAGGCACAATCTTACCCCCACTGAAGGTCATCCTTGACCCAACTACTCTAACAAAAATTATGTTCATGGATCCTGGAAGTTCAGCGAAAAGGGTATCCAAATTTGCACTTTAATTCACCGTCCCACACCTATACCTACAAGAAAAATGGTTTTATTTGTTGGGGGGAGGGTTTTGCCTTAGTCAAACCCTAATTTAGGAATTAACTTTGAAAGTGAATTGAAATTGTAGAGATAAACAAAGAAAATGGAATAATTCACCTTGCTTATGTTGAAACCCTTGTGGAGGATTCGAATCCTTGAATCCACAAGTATGGATGCTCCAAATGAATGTAGAATTGAATGTAGGATGTCTCAAATAAATTTTCTTTAGATCTTCAACACCAATCTTGAATGGATCTTGGATTAGGAAGAGGCTTGAATGGATGAATCTTCAGCAAGAGGGCTCCATAGAGCTTGAATCCTTCAATGGCTACTAATGGATCTCCTTGATAAATTGAATGCTTGAATTCTTGAAGGCTTGAATGCTTTAATGGATGCTTGATTCCAAAACTTGATGGAGATATCTTTCTCTTGATAATGGATGGAAAAAATGAGAGATGAAGGCTCCCTTTTATAATGATCTAGGGCACAAACTTCTAGAGAGACCACATAGAAAACAATAATTAAGGGTCCATGGCACAAAACTCTAGAGAGGTGCACATGGAGAGGAAATTAAATTAAAGTCTTGACACAAAACTCTAGAAGGGGACCACCCTTAATATAGAAATAAAATTAATTATTTAAGAGCCTTGTCACAAAATTTGAGGTAAGGCCAAACCCCAAAGTTAATTTGAGCATTAGGCACAAAACTTGAGAAAGGCTAATCTCTAATAATAAATTAGGAATCCTATACAAATCTTGAGAAAGGTCCACCTCAAATATTAATTTGAGAATTTGACACTTAACCTGAGAAATAGTGGCCCCGAAGAGGTAAAAGATATAATTTTGATGAAACCCCGAAACTGGAATCTAACCCTGAGGATCCTTGACCCTGAGGTCAAGAATCTCAGGTTTACAATTCAGGATGCCAGAATTATGTTAGGAAGAAGTGGAAAATGAGGTAAAATAGGGGAAAAGGCCAGATATAAGTCGAGTACCCATTCAAGGTGTTCAACATGACCCCAAACCACTTACTCGGAGGGCTAAATGTTCTTAACATGGAAGTTATTCCATTTTAAGACGATACACTATAACATAAGTCATCTTTCCAATCAACCAACAATCAGTCTTAACATATCCTAAATAATACAAGTCCTCATGACCATCCTCCCAATCCCACCACTCATCCAAGTGCCCCCATGGCTTGTAGCCTGTGTATGGAGTTAGGTCAAAACTTTGCATATCATCAATGTTGTGTCTCCAATATCCCACTATCTTTTTCAATCCATAAATAATAGGTGGTCTATACCTCTAGACATATGACCCATATGTTTGTCGTGTCTTGTGTAATCTAATGGGGCACACTACATCGATATGCTCACATGCCCATAATAATAAGAGTGTGACACTAGCTCCAAGATTCCTACCCTTCTGATAGGAACACATATATAAATCATAATATAGTAGTCTGAGTATGGTGTATCCTCAACAGTATCTCTCACCCTCCTCCTCCATCACACTCAGTATTCTAGCCCAACCTAGAGCAAATCTATGTCCTGCATGATCGGGCATCATGTGTCCACCTATTAACTTAGCCATGTAGAGAGCTACTCATTGTAGCCATGTTCATACTACCATCACTCCCTTCCAAGGAATCCACTATCATGATATAGGGATCAAATCAAATGGTTTTCTAAAGAAGGCCTCCACGTAGGGCTTTGAGACCTCCTGTACAAACTCTGAGATCATCCCTCTGATGGGTACTAGGTAGATCCTCCACACATCAAGTAACTTGATGGTTGCCTCACCCATCGATAAATGGAAGCTTGAGGTAGGAATATGTGTTAATATAGGTCAAATTACTAAGAGGGGAGGGGTGAATCAGTAATCAACAAATTCTAATTTAAAACTCTTCAAATTTTATGCACCAAAACATTCAACATCAACTAACATGAATAGAATCTTTCAAAGCATGCATCCACAAATAATCAATCATACAATCAAGACACTAGATTTTTCTCATGTAAACACAAATGGGAAAAACCACGATAGGATTTTTTACCCACTAAATATGTACTCTTCTGGAATATGCCCTGTGAGGAGCTTACATGGTTAAAGGTTTACAAAATCATTGTTAGGTGCTACCCGGTTAAGGGATTTTCCTATAGACCTATTAGGATATTTTCCTTGTTAGGATAAGCCTTATTAGAGGAATTTATGAATTCCACCTTGTTAGAGGATTTACAACTAAGATCTTTAAGGATCTACCTAGTTAAGGGATTTCACTGTTACAATGGTTAGAAAGTAATAGATAAGATGATCTGTGAAACTGCACTACCTCAGCATGATCAAATCCTATTAAGCTCTAAAACTCTTCTCCACACTCTATAGTTTTTCTTGGCTTGATCGCACTTGATTCCTTTACTTTCTTTGTCATTGCACCCTTCTGTAATTCACAATCAACAAATAACTCATTTTTCAACTTTCCAATATATAGTGTTTCTTCCACTGACTTAAGATGAACCCTAGATCTAAGATACGAATGATCTAGATCATGTTAGGTAAGATACAATGTATCTAACAACTCATAAACCATTTTTTCTCTAACCACATCGGCTTCCATATCGATTTCACCTTGGAAATTGAACCATGTTCAAAAACTCTTTTGACCAAAAGAAACTTCTTGAAAAATCCACCTCAAATGAATATCTTAGGCAATGTGATGTCAAACACTTTCCAAAAATCATGGAACTACCTTACTACTTCACTAATAACATCACCTATCCCATTTCCACTTTCGATTTCTTCACCAATTCATAAATCTTCATTACATGTTCAAGAAATCTATCATGTTTACCTATTCATTATGTCAATATCACTTCCATTCAATTAAACCATCTTCAACGGTCCAAAATATGAGTCGCAATCCTCAACATAGTATCTAGACATTGTTATCAATCATATCCTATGACCGCTCCATCCAACACTTTACCAATTTGAGATAACATTCAAATCACTTATTGTTTGTCACTAGTTGTTTTAGAAGTTACCCGGTTTGATTCCATTCAAACATAACCAACCAATCCTTCATATCAAAATTTGTGGTTACAAACTTAACATCACAACACATAACATGTTCTTCCTTTAGAATAGCAACTTCAGAAACATATTGCAACTCATGATTTACTCACATAATATCTGGTAACATACTAAAAATACTAAGTGAATCAGTTAACATCAATGACAAACAAATAAATGATTCACCTGTCGTTAAATTTGTACCAATATTCATCAATGCAACACTTAGCATCACTGCATCAGTTATGCTAACAATATCCCCCTTTGGAATTGATGGCAACACTCTTAACTTATCCTCTTCACTTATGAGTTCTTCTTGGGAACAGTATGTCTCTCTCATGACAAACCTCTTTTGCAAACTATTTCCACTTCTATCTATACCTCTAATCATAATTCTTCTCTTGTGTCAATACATATTCTCCCTTTATAATGCATGTTCTCTTACATATCCTCCCCCTTTGACATCAATGCCAAAGTTGTCTAATCATTCAGTCATCTTGGATTATACTTGATTATTCTTTTGTTGTGTATTCCTCATCACTTCATTACAATATCATACTAAGACTTCTCCCCCTATGGAGTAGTCCACCTCTACATCAATTCACAAATATGATATTCTGATAAACACATGTGAACTGATGCAATCAGCATCATCTAATTAACTTCATATAGGGGAATAACCCCTACTCTACCTCTGAGATACTCAAAGGTATCCTTTGGTAATAGCTTGGTGAATATATCAACAATGTGTTCTTTAGTAGACACGTAGTCAAGCCTTACCTCCTTTTGTACCTATTCCCTTAGAAAAATAATATTTTATTGCAATGTGCTTTGTCTTCGAGTGCATCATTGGATTCTTGGAAATGTTTATTGCACTATTGTTATCACAATGGATAACAACTGGTTATGTGACCTTCTCATGAATTCCTTCAAGAATCTATTTTATCCATATCACTTGTTGATAATTAATAGCAACAACAATATACTCTGCTTTGCAGTAGATTGTAAAATACAATTCTTCTTTTTACTAGTCCAGGAGACTAATATTTCACCGAGAAAGAATGTTCCACCATTTGTGGTCTTCCTATCATCAACATTACTTGGTCAGTTTGCATCAATAAACACATTCAAAGAAAAATCTCCATCCTTATCATACCATAGGCTATAATTTTTAGTTGCCTTGAGATATCTAAAGATCCTCTTCACTGCAACCATATATGAGTCCTTTGGATTATAGGAAAACCTTACGACAATACCAACACCATGTGCAATATCTGGTCTACTATGAACAACATATTTCAAATTAGTGATCATGGATCTATAAATTTTCATTTACCTCTTTGGATTCATCCTCCTTAGATAGTTTGCATCTTGTGACCATAGGGTTCCAGCTGGTTTTGAGTCTTCTATGCCAAAAGTTTTCAAAATCTCTTTCACATACTTAGATTGACTAATGTATATCCCTTTCTTCATCTATTGTACTTGAAGACCAATAAATAATTTTATTTTTCCTATCATTGATATTTCAAATTACTTCCTCATTTCTTCTGCAAATGACCTACTCAATGCTTCCTTTCCACCAAATATTATGTCATCAACAAAAATTTCAGCAATCAATATCTTATCTTCAATTTTACATTTTAGATATACATTGTTATTGTCATTTATTCTTGTGAAACCAATCTAAATAAGATAAGAATGTATCCTTTCATACCATGTTCTTGGAGATTTTTTTAGTCCATACAATGCTTTATACAATTTACATACCAAATCTTTACCTTTTTTAGTAGAAAAACCGTCAGGTTCTTCAATGTATACTTCTTCAAACACACCATTCATAAAAGCAGATTTTACATCCATTTGATAGACTTTAAAACCTTTATAAGAAGCATAAGCTAAAAGTGTCCTTACACCTTCAAGTCTAGCAACAGGTGCAAAGGTATCACCATAGTCCTATCCTTTTTGTACATACCCTTTGCAAACTAGCCTTGCCTTGTTTTCGATTACTTCTCCTTTCTCATTCAACTTATTCCTGAAGATCCAGTTATTACCTATAACATTCTTGTTAGTAGGCCTGGGTACTAAAGTCCATGTATTTTTTTTCTCTATTTTCTCTAATTCCTCTTTCATATCCTTAACCCAATCATTATCTTCCAAAGCATCTTTAACATATTTATGTTCTAATTTATATAGTAGACAAGTACTTTCCCTTACCTTACTCCTTGTCATCACTCTAGCATTTTTATCTCTAATAATATGATCTTGAGATTGATTAAGTTTCACATACTTGGGGAATACCAGTTCTACTCTTTGTTTACCTTCATCATCATTCACTAGTTGTGGATCATTCACCAATTGAAAATAAACAAACGTGTCATATTCTTTTGATTCCTTCTTGCTATATTCTTCATTTCTCTCAAAAATTCATCAATTCTAACATTTTCACTTTCAACCATCTTGTTGGTACCCTTTTTCAAACATTTATAAGATTTACTTCTAGTAGAATATCCTAGAAACATCCCTTCATCACTCTTAGAGTCAAATTTACCATTTTGCTCATCCTTCTTTATGTAACACTTACTTCCAAAAAAATTAAAATAACTGACACTAGGAGTATGACCATACCACAGCTCATAAGGTGTTTTGTTTGTACCTTTCTTAAGTTTTACCTAGTTCAAAGTATAGATAAAAGTACTTATAGCTTTTCTCCAAAAGGTTTGACCCACTCCTTTTTGTATCAAAAGTGTTCTTGCATAATCAATTATGGATCTGTTCCTTCTCTTAGTAATTCCATTTTGTTGGGGTGTCCTTGGTGCTGACATTTGTTTCTTGATTCCATGTTCTTCACAAAATGTTGTGAACTCTTGTGAGGTAAACTCACCTCCTATGTTAGATATGAGACACTTAAGTTCTTTACCTATTTCTTTTTCAACTCTTTCTTTATACACCTTAAACATGAAAAATGCATCAGATTTATCCTTCAAAAACATAATAGACATCATTCTTGAGTGATCATCAACAAACAAGATAAAGTACTTATCTCCATAGTAGCTCTGAGTTCTCATCGGCCCACACAAATCAGTGTGTACAAGGTCAAGAATGATTTGTGATGAATAGACTTTACTAGTAAAGCTAGACCTAGTCAGGTTTCCCAACTGACACTCCTTACACATAGAATTATCAAGCTTATCTAAAGTAGGCATACCTATAACACATCTTTTCTTACTAACCTTTACCAAATTATCAAAGTTAATATGACAAAATATTTTAAGCCACGGCCAACAATATTCAACATTAGCAACATGCAATGTTTATTAGTAGTGTTCAATCGGAATAGGTTACCTCTAGTCTGTTCACCAACATCAATCAACTCTCCAGAGTTTCCTAAGATCTTGCAAACACCATTACTAAATTCCAATCTAAAACCTTTTTTATTTAGTTGAGAAACACTTAACATGATATACTTTAATCCATCATCCTGGTAAACATCATCATAATTAGTGTTTTCATTAAGTGCTATTGAACCTTTACCTCTTACCACACATGGAGAACCATTATTGAATCTAACTTCTCCTCCATCACATTCATCCATTTAAATAAGTTTTCTTTTGTCACCGGTCGTGTGATGTGTACACCCATTGTCTATTATCTAGTCACTATTGTAATTCATGCTTGAAATCAATGCTTTTCCCTCATTATCTCCATCTACACCAATTGAGGGTTCTTCTTTGACTTCAAAAAAGAATGTCTCAAACTCTTCCTCATTACCTCTTTCATCTAATTCTTCATCAGTCACTCCTTCTGCTAGGTAGAATGCCTTGTTGTTTTTGTCTTTTAAGTTCCAAAGTCCCTTATACTTATCCTTCCTATCATTTTCAGGACATCTAGATGCTATATGACCAATTTTTTTATAGGAAAATCATTTTAAGTGAAGTTTACCTTTTTACTTTCCTTTTCCTCTAGGTAATCTCCTTGCTATTAGTGCCTCCAACTCTTCTTGATCTCTTTCCTCAGACAAGATAGAATCATAGTCATGATTTCCTTCAGAATTAGTAGAGATTTATTTTCCTTTCCTTGATGAACCAATGGTTTGGGAAGCTTTGAATTTAGATTCTATTCTAGGAATATTGTTATCAAAATTACTTAACTCAAAAGTAGTAAGCATGTCAACCAAGGAATCTAGAGTCACATTTGTAGAATTAATAAATATCAATTCTTGTATAGAAGAGACTCTCATAGTATATTGTGGTAGTAGGGTTCTCAATATTTTACTTACCATATCATCTTCTTCAAGTTTTCCACCAAAACCTTTGATTGAAACAACAACCTCCTTTATCCTATAGTTGTATTGAGCAATGTTCTCATCTTCATGCATTCTCATTTCATCATATTTTTCCTTTGAGACTATCCACCTTTGCTTTCTAAACATGAACATCACCACCATAAATTTTTATCAACTTATCCCACATGTCTTTAGCATTATCCATATCTTTGATATCAAAAAAATCAACATCGGACAGAGCACTAGCTATTTCTATCATTATAGAGTTATGCTCCATCTTTCTCTTTGTTTGTTCATCAGTTAGTGTTCCAGTAGGTTGATCATACTTGGTTGTGAGATGAACCAATGATTGATAAATGACGCTTCATCTTGCTTACCCATGTAGATAAATTATCCTTAGAGAACGTAGGTGCTTCCTTCCTATACATATTTAGATCTTTTCCCTCAAGATGTTAATATTATAACCAAGAGGACCAAATCTCTAATACCAATTGTTAATATATGTCTGATTAATAAGAGGGGAGGGATGAATTAGTAATCAAAAAATTTTCTGATTTACAACTCTTCAAACTTTATGCACCAAAACATTCGACATCAACTAACATGAATAGAAACTTTCAAAGCATGCATCCACAAATAATCGATCATAATAAAGACACCATATTTTTCTTGTGGAAACCCAAATGGGAAGAACTACACTATGATTTGGTACCCACTAAATCTATACTCTTTTTTAATATGCCCTATGAGGAGCTTACGTGGTTAAAGGTTTACAAAAGCACTGTTAGGTGCTACCTGGTTAAGGGATTTTCCTATAAACCTATTAGGATCTTTGCCCTATTAGGAGAAGTCTTTTTAGAGGACTTTAAACATTCAACATGAATGCCACCTTGTTAGAGAATTTACAACTAAGATATGTTAAGATCTACTAGATTAAGGGATTTCACTATTACAATGGTTAGAAAGCAATGGATAAGATGATCTATGAAATTTCACTACCTGTACATGATCATATCATGTTAATCTCTGAAACTCTTCTTCACACACTATATTTTTTTCTCGCTTGATCACACTTAATTCCTTTACTTTCTTTGTCATCACACCCTTCTATAATTTTCAATTAGTAAATAACTCCTTTTACACCTTTCCAAAATATATCTTTTCTTCCCCTAACTTAACATAAACCCTAGATCTAAGATACCAATTATCCAAATCATGTTACGTAAGATACAATGTATCTAACAACTCATAAACCATTTTTCTTTGACCATGTTGGCTTCCATATAGATTTCATCTTGGAAATTGAGCCATCTTCAAAAAATCTTTTGACCAAAAGAAACTTCTTGAAGAATCCATCTCAAACTCATACCTCGGGAAATGTGATGTCAAGCACTTTCCATAAATCATGAAATTGCCTTGCTACTTCACTAATAACATCATCGAACCCATTGCCACTTCAAATTTCTTCATCGATTCATAGATATTCATTACCTGCTCAAGAACTCTATCATGTTACTTTCTCAATATCGCTTCCATTCAATTAAACCATCTTCACCGATCCATAATATGAGTCGCGATCCTCAATATAGTATATAGATATTTTTATCAATCATATCCTATGACCGCTCCATCCAACACTTTACCGATTTGAGATAACATTCAAGTCACTTATTGTCTGCCACTAACTATTTTAGCAGTTGCCCAGTTTGATTCCATTCAAACATAACCATCTCAATACTTTACAGCAAAATTCCTGATTACAAACTTAACATCACAACACATAGCATGTTCTTCCTTTAGAATAGAAACTTTAGAAACATATTGCAACTCATGATTTACTCACACAATATCTAGTAACATACTAAAAATACTAAGTCAATCAGTTGACATCAATGACAACCAAATAATTGATTCACCTATCATTAAATTTTTACCAATCTTCATTAATGTAACAGTTAGCATCATTGCATCAGTTATGTAAATATTGTGCCACCTCTCCACCAATGTCATCATGATTTCATTGTGCACTCTCAATCGTGGTCATTGGTGTACATGTAGTCCACAGAATGTCACATGGCCCCACTCTATCACGGTCAACTGATCCGCCAAATCCATAGTATTTGGTCAGCACTCTGTGAGGAAAATGGAGGAATCACCATCTACATCCAATTTGAGTCTAGTCATGTAAATCCAACTATTCTAAACTAATTTTTCTTCACTTTTCCATTCTAGATTGGGCCATTATGTCCCCAAGGCCCGCGTGGTCAATCTCGAACCTTCCTGCGTCTAGGAAATGGTATTTTTATACCTCTTTTACCCCAATCACTGCATATGCTAATTTGTAGCAGACATGAAAATTAGGTGATTTGTCGATCTGCAAAGACATTGATCAACAGTTGAGTCTCTGATCTCCCCTATTCAACCTATCCCTTTTTGTTGTCCTCGTAGACAATGATCCAACTATCGTCATTTGTGATCCCTTGTTAATCATCTTTGTAAATGATGATTAGTTGATCAACATCTGTGTAGATGTTAATCAGTCGATCAGTGTCTCTGTACTGACTACATTAATCCCCACATTAAATGTGAAATAATGCATAATAAATGCAAAAATTCATGAAAGTACAAAGCATAGATTAGGCACTTAACACTTTCCTTGTGTTGGTTGGTCTCTAGTGGGTCCAGACATGCTCCCCACGATGCAATCACTCCCTCTTGTCTACCATGTCGCTCTCTCACTCTCATTTTCTATAATAGGAAGTGTGAAAGTGACCCTTCTTGGGGCCCCTCAAGACCTATTTATAGGTCACGTAGGGCCTTTTTTTTGTCTCTGTTCCCATTTTTTCATCCCATTTTTCCGCATTTGTCTAAAAAATCATGCAATTGTCCCTTTCCCTTCTTTCTTACTAATTTTTCTTCACGTCTATCTTTTTCAAGAAAATTACCCAAAAAATTATTTTTTGCACTATTTTCTCAAGGGGATGCACTCTCTTGACATTGTCACTTTGACACGACTTGTAGGACCCCTTTTTTCTTTCTGGGGCATCTCTTTTATTTTTCTTTGACATGATGTCATTTTTGACACCACATCAAAGAGGGGCAAAATATAGACGCCTAAAATCATCGCTTGATATTAAACGTTAATTAAATTTTATTTAATTAATATTCTTTAATAACATTATAATTAATTTAAATAATTAGTTATATTTTTTTATTTTCATCTATTTATTTAATTAAATAAACTCATCACCTAAGTATTTAAATTTAATTTAAATAATTTTCCCTTGATGTATTAAATTTAATTTAATACATGTTCCCTCCATAGCCCCCTTTTTAAATAAATTTAATTCCTCACATGACTCTATTCTACTAAACCCTGATTAAGTTAAATCTTATTTAATTTAATCCTAATATAGACCTAAATCCTACCCTACTCACATCACTCTCAACTTAATAAACCTATTCACCAATTAAGTAAGGCTAATTAGGCTAACTAGGCTAATTTTTGGATTCCTACACCTATTAGTGCTAATTATTTGATCACACGTGTGAGAAAATTTCCAAAAATCATGTTTTCAAAGATTTCTTAAATTGCGTAAACAAGGTTGTCTTACAACTTTGATGACACCTCTTACACTTTCTAAAAGTGTTGCATTGGACCAAATCTATGACATCTCTTACACCTCTCTTACAAAGGTACTCTAAAGTACCCTTTGACCCATCACATCTCCAAATTGCTCACACATGTGTGAGAGAATTTGACCTTTGTATGGATTGTCAAATCTATGTGTCCCCTATGTGGATCCTGTGTGGATGCCACATAGATACCACTTCACCTAAGCCTCCTCATCTTGCTCCAAAATCCTTTAAATAGGAGCCTTGCCAAGAGCATTTCAACCATCATTTGCATATTAGAGTATTAATGTTATTTTGTTTCTAGAGCATTTAGAGATTTATTGATAACATATTTGGTAGTTGGATTCATAGCATTAATGATGTTAGTTTCATTTAATACTAGATGTTAATTTACATTCAAAGTTTATTTTAGATCTTACATTCAATTTTATATCTACTACTTTGCATCATCACATTGAATGCTTGAGACTAGTTCCTAATATTATTTCTTGAGCTATTCAATCTCCCATTAGTTTGCATCATTAAGCTTCATGCATCAATCATTTAGGATTTAATATATTGTGTTGGGATAGCACACCCACAATATCTCTAAGAGAAAATCAAACAAGTCTTTAGTGCACTTGTTTCAACTCATATGAAGTTGTGGTAGAACTTAGTGTACAGTTTCAAGTTTTAGATATGTTAATGTGATTTGAATGATTTATATTCCTAATGTTTGCATGTCTGAGCTTGTTCCACATAGGTAGGTTTCAACCATATACATTAATTTAATGATGGATTAGAATCATGCTAAGAAATAATTATTACATAAAAAAATAGCATAGAAATATTATACATGTCACCTATTCTTACTTATGCCTCCCTTACTCTCAGTGTTCAATGTTCTCTCTTGTTACACTCCTGATCTATTATTATTATTATTATTATTATTATTATTATTAATTTCCACAATGTTTTAGACAAAACCTTTGAGATCCATCTACTTTATTATTACTAAAATAGCTTGAGCACTTTACATGCCAAGTGTTTTATGAAAAGTGAAAATAATAAATGCAACCAAGAACCATTGAACCAAACTAGGAGTGGTTTCATAACTAATAAGAAATGTTGTGTATTGATTAGAAAACTTTGCACAACACATTTACCACTTATATATATATATATATATATATATATATATATATATATATATATATATATATATATATATATATATATATATATATATATATATATATATATATATATATATATATATATATATATATATATATATATATATATATATATATATATATATATATATATATATATATATATATATATTAGAAATTGCTGCCTAGCTATATGAGGCTTATTTGAAATTCTTATAAAACAAGATGCTCTTGCATCACTACATAAACAATAAACACCCTCTCAAGTTTTATTGGTTATTGAAACATTTTTCAAACCTCACTTAGGTCATACACCTAATTATTAAGGGATATTGAAAGTTGGAAATTATATAATAGTGGACAAATTAAGACATTCTCTAAAAATAGCCTAACTTGTTTTTTTATCTCTTACTTTATATGTTGAACAAATAATTATTCAAAGTAGCTACAAATAAAGTATAGGTGAATCTAGGATTAAAAGGGAAAGGATAACATCTACTAGAACTTCTAAGATTAGTAGATAAAAATATACAGACATCAAATTTTACTTTATGTAATGAAAAAATGAAAAATTGATTGACTAGAACATCTAAGTCTTGGTAGAGGTTTTTGAAGGAATTTAGCACCCAACTTCAATACTAGTATCTACTCTAGTTAATAGATTCAATGTTTTTAATTATAGAAGAAACATGTCAAGGGAGTTGACCCTTACACCACCATAAATAAGAGGTTGTCAAAAGATTAACAACACATTAAAAAATGTGCTACAAGTTACAATAAGGCCATGAGAGGCACACTAACAACAAAGAAAATAGTCTTTACAAAAGGGTCACTGGGAGTAAAATATGACACAACATGCCACTTATAATGCAGAGGCCAAAAGAGACTACTAACACTCCATTACCAGCAACCCATAGAATGGGGCACAGTGGAAACCAATATGGTGTCCAAAATCATCTTGTAGAAAAATACATCATTTCCCCTTCTAAAAATCTTGTTCCCATATGAAAAACTCATTTCCACCTCAATATAAAAGGAGCTCACCTCTATAGTAACAGAAAAGCAAGAGACCATTGAAAGGAGAAAACACCACAGTTTCAATCCACATATAACCACCTACTAAAAGGGGCAGCCCACATAGAGTTGTGAACCTCTTTTTCAGGAAGCAAATCTCCACCTCCATAGGAACTGTGAAAGAGGAAGGTGCAAATAGAATGTGTCGAGTCCCAATAATGGCCAACACAATGGCCCCAAAACAAGTTGTAATCAATAACCAAAAACCAAATACCATAACAGGCCCTTGAAAACTCCCAGCAAATAAATAGCCACGCGAGAAAACAAGACTACTATCCTTACCAACTAAAATGGACAGTCAACCCAAAAAGACAAAAGGATAACCATAATAGACATAAACTTCCATCACAACTCAATCCAAATTCATGAATTTATGAGTAGTCTTTAGAGAGATAAATGGAAGTCCGCTTAAACCTTCTTCACAGGAAGTAACTTCAATAGGTATGGTCTCAACATGCATCTTCATCATACCTAGCAACCATTGCATGGCCCCCCACACTAGGCACAAAGAGGGAAATAAACTCCCAAAAGCACCAAGTTTCCAATGCACCAAGAGTACAATATTAGAAACCCCCACCATAAACCACAACCATGAACCAAGGGGAGGATAGAAACTAGACCCTAAGATCCTTCCATCAAACTGAACAATCCTTCCCACAATTTCATCCTTCCTAACTAAAAATAATGGGGTAAAGAAAGACCAAACCACCAAATCCACTAAACCAAAACCTTCATCTTCTCACCAAAGGACTGAAGATTCAATACATCTATGTTTGCACCAAAGGATAAATGAGTTTTCTAGGAAGGTGGAAACCCAAATCCACATGGTAATGATAGCACCACAAGTAGATAAATAACCAAAGCCACAAGAAAAATAGGGCTCCAACTAGTTCCCTACAAGAGGGACTCCAACAATGAGCACCTTAGGTAATAAAAGGCAGCTCATGCTACCATCATGAACAAGCCAAACAGGATTGTACACAGAAGAAAATATGACAAAAACAACCAACGCAAAGTTAAACTCCAAGATCGACTTTAAAGAAATCCAACATAGAAGACCCAAGTCATCCATGAAGAAATCTTGAACATGGATGAGAACACCATGACTGGGGATAGTCTCAACAACAACGCCAAATTCCTTCACCTTCATAGCACCAAAGAGCATGACCTAGGTAGATGTGCCTTCTACCCAATCCAACACCTCGTCTAAACTATAGACACTGCATGAGGGGAAAAAGTCCAACGTAGCAAGTGATAAAATAGAAGTCACCACAGCCATCAAACCCCAATGCATGGGAATAGTTACAAGCTCCAAAAGGACAAACAAGCTAGAATATCCATTATCCACCAACGAAGGTCCTCTATAAACAATCTCCAAATCCTAGCCAATCCCAAAGGGGTAAAAGCTAAAAAAGAAGGACCAAAGCCCATAACATAAATAAATAAAAAGGTCTCAAAACAAACAGCCTCAACCTCTTGAACATAGGTAAATGCACCCAATCACAAGAACATCTCCCAAGCTCTCTCAAATCCACTCGGATCATCATCATCATCATCTTGATCCCTAGTTTTTACATCTCCAGAATTTGAAAATCCACTTAGCCCATCCAAATGCTCCATCTTATCTATTTAATAAATTGAATGTTAATGGCTACTCTAATACCCAAATTCATTTGATTCATATTACATAATCATGGAGAGATAAAAATATGTGTAGTACATGTCCTTGGTTTTTCTCAATCTATATATTTAGCCAAATTCAACACTCAGATACTCTAAGGAAGTATAATTTCAAATCTAATTCATTTCCTTTACACGTTTATATTGTTTAGCTATAGCACTAAATCCATTTGATGTAAATATGATATTTTATAGCTATTATTCTAATTATGATTATATGTGTTTGTAATAAGTTTAAATGTATTAGTATAAAGAAGCAATTTTGTAATTTTAGGCTATAATATCCTTCATTCATCAATAGTAATTTAAACCAGGACTCTCATTTTTATTATTTCATTTGGTGAACCCAATTGAAATTCTTTGGGTACGATTCTATATTATTTCTCAATCTTCATATCTAGATGTTCTAATACTATATTGAAACGTATTCTTGACCCTAATGCATTTCTTCTACAAAATTACAATTTTTTAACTCTAACTCTTAAGTGCAAATATAATACTTATAGTTTTTACATCATTTGTTGTTAGATTTAAATAAATTAGTGTGAAAGAAATAAAGGTTATCCCAAATTGTAGTATACCTCATTTATCAACATTAATTTGACCTAGGGTTCTCATTTTCTTCTTTCACCTTGAAGCACATTTATGAAATTTAAGTGCATATTGATTTTTTAAATATTGTGACAAAATAAAAAATAAAAAAAGATTTAAATATGTTTAGTTTGGCTTGCAATGATTAGTAGAAAAAGGCTAGAAAATTGGAATTTGAACTTGATGTCTGTAGATTTGAGGATCATTCCCACACTCCCTAAAATTGATCGAGTCATATTTAAATGATTTATATAGATAAGGTAACCATTTCAAAATAGAGAATACAAATTTGAAAATAAGTACTAATAAGAATTGAGTAGAAAATGGTAGACAACAAGGACGCAAAGCGTCAAAGTTCCTGCCCAAGTTAAATTTAATTTGTTAAAAGCTAATTAGTAGAAATGATAAACTTCAAGCTAAGGATACACAAATTTATAAATTAGAAGAAAAAAGTTATGTTGTTGTGTGTAGGTTAATTATATAACAAATGTGACAATATGACATTAAATAATATTAAATGTTTATGAAGCATGTACAACAAATTCTCCAAGATAGATTAGGTATAATATATATTTAGCATTAAAGTTGTTGCCAAAGTTTAGGGTAATTTGTTACAAACTTATGAGTGAGAAATTGTAGAAGTTAATGTTTTTGTTTTGGACAAAAGATAAGTTACATACTAGCAAATAGTACAATTTAGCATTAATAATAATATATTGTATTCAATTAGATTAGATATCTATGAAGCATGTAGCAAAATATATCAAAAGAACTTTTGAAATTCTATACAAATAATTGTTTAAATAGGATGTTAAGCGATCATGAGAAGTAAACATTGAAAATTATTAAAATAAGAAACAAATCTGATATCTATTTATGAAGTATACATATAATTTTTTTAAATATTAAAAAGAAATAAAAGAATATTAATATCAATGTATTAATCAATATCTATCAAAATATTTTATATGCATTTATGAAATATAAATAAACAAATAGACAATAAGATAAAATATACAAACATAAATATATCTTTTTATTTTAAGATTGAGATCTCAATCAAATATAGTAGTCCACTCTATTAAAGGTGGGTGTGGCATATGTCAAAATCTATGACATATGCAATAGTGGACTTGCCATCCAAAAAATTAATATATTTGACATTTTATCTAATGAATTAAAATATTGATTCTCATGTGTATTTTTTTCTTGATTTTTTTTTTTTTTTAATGTTTAATAGATAGAATAGTATTCAAAAATAAATGGGTATGGTGTTTTAAATAAATGAGTATGGGATAGATTTTCTGGGTGCAATAAATGGGTAGGGGGTCTCTTTAATAAGCATGGGTAGTTTGACTTCCATGTGTATTTTTTATAACATATATAAATGTGACTTGAAAAAAAAAAATCTATTATTTTGATTTTGAGTAGTGACTATTCACTCTCTGAACCAATCACATGTTTGCAAAATGATATATATAGAAATATTGAAAATAAAAGATAAATATAGACTACATACTTTTTCTGAAAAATATTAAATTCAACATGCTGATTGGTAGAATTAATAGGATAAAAAAAAAGACATGAATGCATAAGTATTCCTATGGCAGGAACTAATAAACATATAAATGTAAATTTAAATTAAATTTAACATAAAAATATAATACTTTTGAATATATTATTATAATAATATATTTAATTTTAAAATTAATTTTTAATTATTATTTTAAGATTATATTATAATATAGTATAAATATTATAGTTGAAATATAGACTTTTTTAAAGTTTTTATCAAAATTTATCTAATTATAATTATAATAAAAAATAACTTTATAGTAATTCTTAATTAAATTTAATAATAAATAAATTAATGTAAATTAATTATTAACTAGATCAATATAATTTATTAAATAACATATTTTTAATATTTATATTATATAATATTAGTATAATATATTTTTATTATGTCTTAGTCTCTATGAATATATAATATTGAATCAAATATTGTAAAAAAAAATTAAAAAAATCTAAATATTGAAATGAGAAGATTGAAAAGAAAAATAAGTTTTATAAATTTTATTTATAGAAATAAGAATTTACATAAGATCACACCCATAAATTTTTAAAAATTAATAACTAGATTTCTTTTTAAAATGATAGATGTAAAATGTAGATCATAAATTTAGATTCATATTTTCATACACCATTTATATTATATTTTTATTTTATATTTAAAATATTTATAAATTATATTAATATTAATAATTCAATATAATATAATATATTAGTTACATTATATTATTATATACTCAAATTAATATCATATAATCATATAAATTATATTAATAAAGATTAGACTATATTATATTATAATTTACTAGTGGTTAATTTATTTTATATTGTAAGAAAATAGTTTGAATTGAAAAAAAGTTTTTTAAAATAGTATTTTTTTATTATAAATGGAAAAAAAAATAGTTCAAAAAAAAAATCTTTAAAATAGTATTATCCAAACACCAAGTGCTAATAAGAAATGATATAAATACTAATTTTATCATATCATTATTATCTTATTATTTTAATCTTTTATTCTCATAACTATTTTCTAAATATTCTATCATATAACCACGTTCTTTATTTAAAACCTCTTTGGAAAAATGAAACTAAAGTGATTTGACCCATTTTTCACATTACTATTTTTTAAGGTATCTTCTATTATATAATTATATCCTTTAAGTAAAGCCTCTTTCAATAAAATAGAATCTAGAGTGCTTTAACCTCTTTCACATTATAATCCATAATGGGAGAATATAATCTTTAAGAAGCCTTGTATTTTTAATTTATACATCATAGTCTAATTATATATTTTAATAATCCACGAACAAGCAATATTTCAAGGAAAAGAGAGACAATATGTTCAGGAAAATTATATATAAAGGGAGAATATTTTAACTTTTGATATTTAAATCGACGGTAGGATAATGTAAGGGCTTACATGGATATGATTAAAGCTTTTAATTATAAAATAATCAAGAAAATATGTATTAGTTAAGGTGACCCAAGTTTAAATAAATAATTTGGAGTTAATTTTAAGATTTATTCATTATTATATATTATAATTGTATAGTCTAAAAAGTTAATGTCTATTATTGGATACTTTACTAAGATCTATTAGATCTCATTTTTGCGATTTCGAGGTTTGAATGTTTGTTATGTTTGATCTTGGCAATTTGTATTTTCTCTCTCTACCTCTTTTCTTCCATCTTGGCATCCCCTCTGAATTTGGGCTCATTTCTCATGGTATAGAACACCAATAGCATTCTGTCCCTGGGATAGATTGCCAATGGTGTTCTATCCTAGGCATTTTGGGCCCAAACTTTGCCCGGGGTCTGATGTCGGGGTATTAGCAGGATTTTTGAATTTGAGGTCGACCTAGATCGACCCAAAATGATGGATTAAAGTATAAAAGGACTTTGTCTCTCATCATTTTACATGAAACGACTAAGTGCAATCATTTTGGCAATCAAGTTTTCAAGCAAACAATTGAGCATTTGGATTCAAGATTTGAAGGAAAGTATCCAAGTTCAAGATCTCCAAGTCTCCATTTCTTCAAGAATTATCAAGTTAAAGGCAATATTCTCCAATTGAAGCAATTTTCTCTCCCACGATGGCCAAGTAGACGAATTCTCAAGAAAGCAAGAAGATTTACCAGTCATTCCTTCTTGTCTCTCCTTCTTTGCAAGTGTTTTCAAGCATATCAACATTCAAGATCTAGGAGTGTCATTCATAGATCCATGCATTTGTGAGGGCATCATTGATTCTACATCACATTCCAAAGTTAACTCTTTGGATTGCAAGCACATTCAAGCATCTTCATAGTTATGAGCGATTTCTAGATTCATCCATGAGGGTTTATGCAAGGTAAATCTACCATTTGCCTTTTCATATACTTTCCTTTATGCAATGTCTTTCTATTTTCAAGGTTGATTCTAAAAAAGGGGTTTGACCAAGGTAAACCCCTTTCCACAACCTTTTCTCATGTTTTTCAGTGTGAAAGAATAGATTATGGAGCCACTGAATTGGGATCGGACAAATCAAATACAATCAGAAGTCCTCAAAAAAATTAAGCCAAGTTACTAGGTACAGAATGCCATTGGCGAACTGTCCCTGGGTATATGATGAATTTTGGCATGTCCCTACCACTTTTAGCTCAAATTTTACCCATAGGTTAGTTCTGAGCTCTGCTTTCTGGACCTGTATGTTTCTACTCAATATCAGTATGTTTCTGTCTATTATTTCTAATTTTTTGCACCTAGTCTAATTAAGCACTTAATTAACATTAGTACATAATTTCCAATTCATCTATCACATTATTTTAGGAAGGAATCCATTGTCCCATTTAGCATTTGAGTCTCCTCTTGGACCTAGTAAGGAAAATTCCTTTTGAATGTGTAATTGCTTCCCTTTTCCCACTATACATTTTGGTAAACCTGACTCATAACATTTCAAATCTTATTTGGTGTTTAGATCTACATTTTATGTATTACATATTTCATTCATAGTTAGATCTAGATCTACTTTACATGTTTTACACTACATTTTTACATTTGATGGTTAGATGTGTTTTTCATTGAAAAATTACTATTTTGGTTAAATTGAATTGCATATCTCTTTCAAATTTTGTAATTGCGTCTACCTTACTTTCATTCTCTTGTGCATGAGTTTTATCACTTTTGAGTCCTACATATAGCATTTTGGTTAGGAGAAGTTGCATACTTATGGGCTCTTTTTATCCCGAGTCTTCTATTTTTCCCAAGAATCTTGATGAGACCAATATGCATCCTAATGACATTTAATCCTATCATTGAAAATAACTCTTCTCATTCTTATCATGATGAAGATGGGGCCTTAAGAGTCCCTCCTATGAAAGTTTAAAAACTCTCTCATGACTTTGAAAATTTTGAGCAATTGTTAGGACAAGAGAAATCTAATCTTGAGGTCATATCCATTATAGAAGGTTTAAGGAAGATAATCCATAGAGATGAACATGGTGTTAATATCTTTTGTAGTATCTCTCATCTCATTGATAAAAATGTCAAACCTATCAGAGATTATGCTCAAAAGATAGGTTTCATCCCACCTACTACTAGTGTTGAAACCTCTATGCCTATTTCTACCTCTATTCCTAGTGTGTCCACTTATGCTCCACCCATTATGACAACTTCAATTCAAAATCTCAATCTTACACATGTTAGCATTCTTAATCCCATTTTTTCCATTATTCCTTCAAGTGTTCCATGTGTTTCTTAACCTTCATCAATGCCCACTAAAAATAGTGTTCCTTTTTCGTACTCAACTGTCCCTTCAATTTATCATAATGCTCCAAACATTTCAAATGTCTCTCCTACCATTCTTTCTACCGATTCCACTATTATTAGTTTGGCTCAAACTGTATCTTCTTCGCAACAGCAAATTGCTTCTATGACCCATTCAAAGTTTAACATCCCTACTTATGACATTGTTGGTCCTTTGTACTTGGATATTATTCATGTTGTTATTCCTTAATACATAGAGATTCCTCACCTAGATACTTACAATGGTAAAGGTGATACTTTGACCCACGTCAAAATATTTTAAAACGTGTGTAGTGATTTCTTTAATGATCATAGGTTCATGGCTAAATTGTTTACTAGAACTTTTCAGGATAAAGCCTTACAATGGTATTGTTCTTTGCCTCCTTATTCCATTGACTCTTTTCAAAAGTTTGTTAATGCTTTCATTCAACAATTTCAAAACAATATTGGTCCTAAGATTTTTTTGGCCAATTTAATGCATTGTAAAGAAGGTGTTAAAGAAATAGTAAATGATTTCATTGGTAAAATTAAGAGTTTGCATGCTCAAATTTCTTATCATGTACCTAATATTGATGTGTAGCATATTTTTATTTCTAATTTTAAAAAAGACATTAGATATAAGATTCTACTTTCTAAATTTCCTTCTTTCACTCAATTATGTTCAGTCCTTCATAATTATCAACTTCAAGTGAGTCAGTTTGAGAGAACCACTTCAATTTCTTTGGTTGATAAGAGTGATGTCACATCCAAAAACTTTTAAAAAATTTAGAAACTAAAGAATTTCATCAAAATAAATAATTCATTCAACAATGTTTATGAGAAAGTTGCAGTAACATCCAAAGGTGTGGCTCCTTTGTCACCTATTTTTAGACCTTCTCATAATTTTACTCAACTTTTTTAATCTTTGCATAATGTTATGTTGAATTTGATTACTGTTAAAGTGTTAAATCTTGCTCCTGTTAAACCAATTGACACATCCAAACCCTTGCCTAAATCCTTTAACCAAAAATGTTTCTGCAAATACCATCCTCAACCCGGTCATGATACTGAAAATCATTTCCAATTGAAATATGTTATTCAAGACCTCATTGATTCCAATACCATATCTATTTAGGGTGTTAATGATCAAGGAAACAGATCCATATCACCTCCCAACCAGAACTAGCAAATCTATACCAACCTTTTGCCATCTTATTCGACCAATAATGTTGAGTCTATCCAATCTTTTCTTTCTTCATCCAATCATGTTGTTAATTATGATGATAAGTTTTTTGAAGCTAATAATGTTGTCAACCTCATTGATCAATCTCCACCCAAGCCTAAACCAAAACCAAAACTTGAGATTTGTATTACCTTTGATCCAAGTGAGATAGTTAAATCACTTGATGATCCTCTCTATATTGTCACAAAATTTAATGATCTCTATTCTCACGGTGTCCTTATTGAACCCCTCCATGGTGAATGTGATAACTAAATAACACCCCTTTAATATAAGATTGCAACATGATTTCTATGATAAATCTATTGTTATAATTCAAACTTGAAATGATTTCCTTTATCCTACTCATGGTTCTATTGCATTTCTTTTTGAAGTTGATGGTAAATTTTTAGATGTCATCTTTGTTTTCATCCCAACTTCCAATTAATTCCAATTCAAACTTGGTGTTACTTGGCTTAACTCCATGAAAGATATAGTATCTCCTATTTATAAGTGTTTTAAATTCCCCCACAATGGACAAATAATGATTGCTTTAATTATAGTCTCTATCAGCCTTCTATACCTCAAGATTCTATTCATCTTGATTTCTTGTGGCATTATATACATCAACCCACCTGACCCTGCAGAGATAACCTCTTTTGATCATATTAGAATTAAAAAATCAAAAATATTTGTGAGCTTATCAAACCTAAGGATGTTTCATCTCCTTTCCCTAGACCTAGAATTATACCTACTCCACCTACACCTCCTATATATGTTTTTGCTCCACCTCATGTATCTTATAAATGTTCTATTGATTCTATCTATTAACCTAGTGAGGTTCTTATGTTCTTCCTCCTAAGGAAGAAAAGGGTATGATGTTGATTGATCTGAACCAAACTCAATTTCTAGAAAAACCAAGCATAACCATTGTGATTGGGACCACCATCATAAATGTTATGTTGGAGCCTATTAATGTACTTCCCTAAACCCTCCTTCACCTAAGACACCTTTTGATGCTTTGATTCCCTTTGATCATCCCACACATAGCCCAAAGGAGTAAGTTAACTTAAAAAGGATGAAACTGAATAAACATGGTAATGTTATTTGTATCTTAGATTCTATTACAATTAATTTGGATGAATAAGATACTCTTGATGATGATGTTTTTGATGTTCCTAATGTAACTAACGATGATATTCATACTAGCGAATTTGATAATATGTATGATCTTATTGATGTTAATCATGATTTACCAACTATGTTTTAATTGCAATTATCTCTTAGTCCTAGTGATGAACAAAGTGACCTATATTCATAGTATGGTTCTTGTTTGGAACTGGCTTTTCTTCCATCTATTGTGCTTAATGTTTCTCCTCTTGTGTGTTTCCCACCTTCCCTAAACACCACAGACCGAGAGGGGGGGACATTGGATATTCTTGACTATCTCCTCTTGTGCACTGGACTTTGTTTGTTTTCTTTTTGTAATGTATTTCCCATGTGATGTGCTTCTTGATATATGTTTTGTCTAGATTTCTTTAAATGTCCCTTATTGCTCTGTTGGTGCAAGGTGATAAAGGAATCAACCTATTGTGACATTCCTCTATTTGTATCTCACTTATTCTATATGTTGTTATATGTTATGTTGTACATGTACCAATGTTCATAAATGTTCCTTTGTGTTATCTAATTGGGGATGATGCAAAATGTTAGTTGCCTATTCTTTTTGGTCTCCATGATGCCATCCCAAAAAAAATCTTCTTTGTAACTCCTATGTGACATTCTTCCATTGTATATGTAGTTCTACCACCTTTGGAGAATGATGAAATTTCATTTTGATATAATATCTCATGTATTCTCATATGATCATACTGATCCCAAATTTAGTAGAACCCTTTCATGCTCTCTTTTGTCATGTGTTCATTTCCCTTGTTATGTCCTTTCTTGTTTGTATTTCATAGTAGAAACATTTCTTGTGGGTGCATGTATGCCCCATTAAATTTATTGCTCATGTTAAGGCATTTACAATCTCTTTAATGTGGGGGCATACACTCCACTCCTTGTTTTATTTTATTTACACACACACATACTGATTGAATGCATTATCTCTTGTGGATGGCCAAGGAGACAATTATTTCCTTGTGTTATTAATTTTTGTTAGATCCCTTAATGGAGACAATAGTTTCCTTAAGGACTAATCATCCTATCTTTGATCCATAATGAGATAATGCTTTCCTTAGGCCTAATTGTTTTCCTAGATCCCTTAATGGAGACAATATTTTCCTTAAGGATTGATTTTCCTTTTCTTGATCCTTATGGAGACAATGCTTTCCTTAGGCCTAATCACCCTTGTTTGATCCATTAACAAAGACAATACTTTCCTTAAGGATTGATTCTCTTTGATGGTTTGACTAGCGTAATACAACTTTCTAGACTTTAAATGCCATCTTTTGAAGCGTTGTTTCCTTTGTGTGATCCATAGTAAGGTAGTCCCTTACTAGGCTGGTGGTTATTCCTCTCTCTCTCTCTCTTTATATCTCTTTCTTCTCTCTCTTTTAAGTGATGCCTCTTTTATCTTAGTTTTGGATTTGATGAGGACTTAAGTCACTTGGGGGCTTGGTGTTTCTTTGTCTCCTTAACCTTGATAAGATTTTTCTTATATATTGATCTACTTTATCGTGATCATGAGCTTATCTCATACTCTTGCTAAAGTGGGGGCTAAATGTATAGTCCTAAAAATTTAGCACCCATTATTTGATAGTTTACTAGGACCTATTAAACCCTATTTTGGAAATTTTGAGGTTTGAATATCCATTATGCTTGATCTTGGCAACCTTTCTTTTCTTCCCCCACCTAATTTTTTCCATCCTAGCATCCCCTCCAAATTTGGTCTCATCTCCCATGGTACATAGGATAGATCACCAATGGTGTTCTATCCCAAGCATTTTGGGCCTAAACTTTGCTCGAGGCCCGATGTGGAGGTATTAGCAAGATTTTTGAATTTTTTGTCGACATGATCATTTTTTAATCCCAAAATAATGGATTAAAGCATAAAAGGACCTTGTCGCTCCTCATTTTTCATAAGAAAACTAAGTGCAAGCAGTTTGGAAATCAAGCAATAAAGTTTTCAAGAAAGCAATTGAGCATTTGATTCAAGATTTGAAGGCAAGAATCAAAGTTCAAGATCTTCAAGTCTCTATAGATTTAAGATATATCAAGTTAAAGGTAAAATTCTCCAATTGAAGCAATTTTCTCTCCCATGGTGGCCAAGTAGAGGAATTCTCAATCAAGCAAGAAGATTCATCATTCATTCCTTCTTCTCTCTCCTTCATTTTAAGCATTTTCAAGCATATCTACATTCAAGATCTAGGAGTAGCATTCATAGATCCATGCATTTTTGAGGGAGTTCTTGATTCTACATCACATTCTAAGGTAAACTCTTTGAATTTCAAGCACATTCAAGCATCTTCATGGGTATGAGCAATTGCTACATCCATCCATGAGGGTTTATTCAAGGTAAATAGACCATTTGGCTTTTCATATACTTTCCTTTATGCAATTTCTTTCTATTTTCAAGGTTGATTCCTAAATAGGGGTTTGATCAAGTGAAACCATTTTTTCAACCTTTTCTCTCATTTTTCTATGTGCAATAATAGATTGAAAAGCCACTAGATCGAGATCAAACAAATCAGATACAGTTGGGAGTCCTTGGAAAAATTTCAGCCAAAATTTTTAGGTACAAGATGAATTTTGACCTATTCCTGCCATTTTTAGCACAAATTTTATCCACATGTTAGTTATAAGCATTGCTTTCCAAATCTATACTTTTCTGCTCAATATCAGCTTGTTTAATTATGTTGTTTCTAGTTTTCTGCACCTGGTCTGATTAAGCACTTAATTAATATTAGTACATCATTTCCAGTTCATCAATCACATTATTTTAGGATGGAATACATTGTACCACTTAGTGTTTGAGTCTCTTGTTGGACCTAGTGGGGCATATTCTTTCCAAATGTATAATTGGTGAAAAAGGAGGTGATTTAACCTATCTTTTACATTGTTTCCCTTTACTAGCTATACAATAATAGTTAGTTTTGTTGAGCTCAGATTATGTTAAAATTATTTATAACTTTACTATAAGTACAAAAAATAGGTTATTTCTTTAAATTAATAATTAATATATTATTTATAATAATATAAACATAATATGAATATTTACATTAAATATTGTGTTATGAAACTCTATTTAGGTATAAATAATCTAGAAAAATATTTTTTTAATTTAAGTATATATTAATAATTTAAATTATTTGTATAAATTTAAAATGAAAGATATTGAGGGTATATGAATGTATGTCTGATAGATATAAGTATTGTAATATGAAAACTTATATATTTATGTCAAA
Source organism: Chamaecyparis obtusa (assembly GCA_027943335.1). Lineage (NCBI taxonomy): Eukaryota > Viridiplantae > Streptophyta > Pinopsida > Cupressales > Cupressaceae > Chamaecyparis > Chamaecyparis obtusa. The sequence goes on from BSBK01006048.1 coordinate 1,512,428, forward strand.
AAAAAAAATTGTTTAATTTAAGGAGATGTCTTGATACATGTATATATCAACAAATGACATAATTTTCTACAAAGTTGGTTTCATTCTCCTAACTAAATTACATATTCATATACATGTCCACTCACATATATAGTTGTCACCTTATCTTTATGTGTATACTCTAATACATTCACTTTATTCCTTACATTCACCTTATCTTTATGTGTATATTTATATATACACCTACCAAAATATAACTATTGTCTACCAAGATTTGACCATTTACCCACCCATATTAATGTGAGTATAGTCTTGACCCTTGCCTTTCCAAACCTAAAATTCAAATTCTAGCCAACTATTGTCATTTTATTTTTATAACTCGAGCCAACTAAGTACATGCTTTGTAAAACTTCATGTTGTGTTAATATTTCATGCAATCATTAGAATTCATTTTGCATGTCCAAAAATCTCTCACACTCTTCTTGTCATAAAGTATTAAAGGAGAAATCAATGAAAACACATGCCTAATTAGTGCAATAAAAGCAACCCTCACACTTTATTTTGGCATGATGAAAGAAATTGCAAGGTTGGATCCCCAATTTGAAGACATACCATGAGATGAGGACTTGTGAATCAAGGCTACAAGAACTATTCCATCAAGCATTTACATACATTTTCAAGAATTCAAACATATTTTCAACACCATGGAGACACAAAAGGATCATGATGATGGCTAGGAGACCACCAACTGATGATTGGCTTGTACTTTTTCTCTTGGGGTTGGGTACAATTTCTTGTTATCTTCAGATATATACATTTGTGCTTCAAATCTATGTTTATTTGCATGCTCTAAATCACACATTGATTGCATTTTCATATTAGGATTTTCTCTATCACACTTAGGATAGATCTTAACATCTATTTTATGCATTTTATCTCATATCAATTTAGAAATACTCTAGATTCACGAGCACTAAATATTATCTATGTTACATTGTCTACGCGTGGAGGTAGAAATTGTCAAAATAAGGGGGTTGACCAAGGTAAAACCCTATATATCCAAACATGCAAAAAATATCAGATCTACAGGTATCGAAGAACCCAAATTGAGTTGTCAGACCAAAGGAGTCTTCCTGAGACTGAGACTGACCTATAATTTTCCTAGCAAAAAACCCTCAGTATATGATGATAGTGGTGACATATTCCCAGGTACATGAAAATAGTGGTGACATGTTCCTCCCTTTTCACAATGATATTTCAGACACAACAATTTATAGGTCTTTTGTTGCAAATTTGTAGTTACAGGTCATTCTGGGACTCTGAAGGTTAGGAATTCAGATCTAAAGTTTTATTTCTTCCATTTTATTTCCAGGTTTACTCAATAATTTCTCCTTCTCTTATATACTTTATATTTTCAATTATATCAGATCAGATATGTCATTGTTTAGTCCTTTGCATATCATTATTCTCTCTATCCTTCTCAATTTTAAGCAAGAAAGGAATAGAAACCCTAAGGAGCATAAATATTAAATTAGTATTCCTATCATTAGGTAGTGTTGATCAGATTTTCTTTATGGTGGTTTCATATTCTAGTGTGTGTTATGAATTGGGAAATATCCTCTTTTACATTGCTTTCCATTTCATCCATCACATTTTGGTGAACCCCTCTCTTTTATGCATATTTCCTTTTGCTTTGGTTAGTTAGATCTAGCATTTGTGTGTACATTTCAAATCATAAAAAGAAAAAAATAATTTTATTTTCATTTATTTAGTTGTATTTCATTACACTTTCACCTTAAAAAAACAAAAATAATAAATCATATTTTCATTGTTAATTTTCTTTTGTATACTCTTAGTTTTCCATCAAAATGTTTAATTTCTTTATGCAAAATTCTAGATCCTTTGATGAGCCATTTAGTAGTGATGACCTTGATGTGTTATATGAATCTCTTGATGACTTTATCTCTATTTAGGCTTCCTCTATGACTTCTAAATCATCTTTTTTTCCAAAAATTGCATAATTTGCTTCCTTTGAATGACTATATTACCAATGTTGAGAAAGCAAAAATAGGTGTTCATCTTGCTCAAGATAATCCTCCAATAAAAAATAAACATGTGATTATTGTTAAAGGTTGTAATGAAAAAAATCCTTTTCACAACAAATCAATCATAAATGTAAAAGGAAAATCAAAGAATCATTTGGGGCTTATTAAAAATTATCAAGCGGTTTCTCATAATTATTGCACAAGAAATAATCCTCAACCTACCAATCTGATTGTGTCTAACCTTCTTCCATCCTCTCAACCTGTGCTTCCTCCAACACCTCATCTTCCCTATAATCTTGGAAAAGTTGGAAAAGAGTATGATTTAGTATAACAATTACATGCTACTCCTACCAAGATCTCTCTTTGGGAACTTCTCCAAACTTTCCCTACTTATCATCAGGCATTGAAACAAGCCGTAACAAATATTTCTATTCAATATCCTACACAAGATAACATAAATTCCCTATTGGAATGTATTCATATTGCTAACTCTCAAGATCAAATTATGTTTTCTCAAGATGAGTTTCCCTCCAAAGGGGTACAAGGTCAACATGATTCCCTTATGGTTATTTTTCTTATCAATGGTAACCTCATCTGTAGGACCTTAATTGATAATGGTTTGATATTGAATGTTTGTAACATTGAATTGTTATAATAGATCAACATAGATGTATCTATAATCAAGCCTGATTCTATTCCTATATGTGGCTTTTATAATGTTGCTAAGCAAACTTTAGGTATTATCACCTTACCTATGAAGGTTGGTCCTATTGTCTTGTCTACTCCTATTCATGTTATGCCTATACTTTTAACTACAATATTATTTTTAGGAGAACATGGTTACATGTTATACATGTTGTTCCTTCAACATTTCATCACAAAGTGAGGTTCATATATAACAACACTATGTATACTCTTATTGCAGATGATAAAGTGCAAAATTGTTTGCATATTGAATCTAAAGCTAAACCTGTTGTTACCTCTACTCAACAAGAGAAATTTGCATCCCATCCAAATGATACTAATCCTCCTAGTGTCATCTTGGATGATGATTGTGGATCTTTTTATTTCACACCTACTTATCTAGGGGAGTATAATATTTCAACAAAAAAAGAATCTAAAAAAGGTGAATCTATTCAAGAACGTAAGAAGCCCTCTCCTCTTTATGATCAACTTAATAACAACTTTTTTGCTACTTATAATTCTAATGAATCTCTAGAAACTATAAAGCTTGATTGTTATGACATAGCGACCTATGAAGATCCATTAACACTTAATGACTTGGCTTCTCGATATGGTTATAGTTGTCATCTTTTAGCTAAACATGATTTTAATGGTAATGGATGTTGCATAAATGAACAAGAAATCCAAGTTCCCATGGTAAATTATGTGCATGAACATTATTTTGGCCTAGGATATAATCCTTTTAACTACCAAAATGATCCTATAAGCCTTCCCTAAATGTTAATACCATATCTTTGGAACCTATTTCTCTTGTTAACCCTCATCTTAATAATTTTGATACCATTAAGGAAATACCTCCTTTTAACATTTTTAGTAATGAGGATTCTTTGGTCGAATTCTTGGGAGCCTATGATAATCTCCCCCATTATCACCATAATAGAGTATTCTCTTATTGTTTGAATGTCAAAGCATACTTTAGGAAAGATTCTAAATTTGAAGAGAAACATGAATCTCCTTTACCTATGAGCATCTCTCAACAAAAAAATATTTTGATTACCGATACCATTGATGTGCAAATGGATCCTTATAATTTAGAAAAGGTGATAAAAATGGAAAATGTTTAAATGAGGATGAAAAAAAGGAGATTATTTCTCCTCATGAATTTCTTGATATATTTTCTTGGATCTATTCTGCATGCCTGGCATTGTTCATAAGATTGTAACACATAACTGTTGGATACAATTGTCTAAAGGAGATTGTTGGATTAATTGTGTGTTGTCTTTGATGTCACACAAATGTCATATCAATTATCATGCTCAGTCGGTCAGCAAATCAGTTCCCAATGATTACCGAGCTCAGTCGATCAGCTAAGCGATTTTCAGTGTTTACCGAGCTCAATCGGTCAGCAAGGCAGTTTTCTATGGTAACTGAGTTCACTCGGTCACCAAAGGAATTCTTTTTAGATTAATGTTTACCGAGCAAGGTCGGCCCAGTAAAGAATTTTGTTAATTTGAGGAATAAAGTTTGTTTATTCAAGCCAACTATGGTAATGATTAGTAATGTTGGTAATGATTATTAGTGTCAACTTGACAATGTGAATGGTCAATCCGAATGGTATATATAGAAGGTCAAGTTGTGAATTCAAAGTGAGTGCAAGTGGAAAAGAGTGAAAGTGTGGACAAGTGTCAAAGAAGAAGAGTGTGGATGGATGGATGAGCGAACATGCAAATCATTTTGAAGGAAACAGTGAGTGAATTTTGAAGGATGGTTAGATATCCTTGAGGAGCAGTAGAGATATATTTGATCAGGATGGATCTAGTGAAGCATAACAGAGATCTGTAATCAGCAATTCAGTTGCATCTTATTCAGGTCACTTCATTGTTACTTTCTTACCATTGTAGCAGTGATTTCAAAATCTCTTAACAGAGTTGGTTTAACAAGCCATTTTGTAAATCCTCTAACAAGGTGACAGTTCTATTGAATTGTTTCAAAGATCTCTTGCAAGGCCACTCCTAACAGGGTGATTAAATCCTCTAACAACGTCACACCTAACAGTGTGTTTTGTAACCTTTTACCGGGTTGGCTCCTAACAGGGCATCACTTCTGAAGAGTGAAAAATAGTAACTAGTTACATTGGTGGTTTTCCCAAATTGGGTTTCCATGTTAAATCTAGTGTCTCTTGTGTTCATGTTATTTTATTTATGCATGCATGTTAATCACTAATGAATGCTTAAGATCAGTTAAATTAACACTCACTGCAATAACCGAGTTACAACATTTCTCTGTATGTTTACCGAGTAACAGTAGTAAATGATTTAATAAGACATCTAAGGGATCTGTGGTAATATTTTTGTGGTTAACTGATTCACCCCCCCCCCCCCCCCTCTTAATTACTCCATCTATATTTCCAACAATTGGTATCAGAGCTTTTGGTGCTTTCAGGAAGGGTTTCAAGGACCTAAGCTAAAGATCAAGATATCTTACAAGAGAGAAATTCCAAGGCTTAATAGAGATAACTTTTTAGCATGGTAAGGACTCATGAGACTTCATCTAGCTTCCATTGGTGATTCAGGATGCAAATATCTTGATGGAGAATATACAGCTCCTACTGGCACATTATCTATTGAAGACATTGCACAGAAAAAGAACCATAACACCATGATGATAGACATTGCATCAGCTCTCAGCTATGAAGAATTTGATGAGATCAAAGACTGCACAATTGCTTATGCAATGTGGAACAAGCTGAAGAAAATTTATGGTGGTGATGACAATGTGAAGAGAGCCAAAGTAGAAAGCCTAAGAGGACAGTTTGATCAGATGAAAATGAGAGAAGATGAAAACATTTCAAAATATGTTGAAAGGATCAAGGCAAGTGTTAGTGCAATCAGAGCTTCTGGAGGAACAATTGAGGATGAAACTATTATAAGTAAGGTTCCCAAAACATTACTCCCTATCTATGCAATAAGAGTATCTGCTATTCAAGAAAGAAGATGTGAAGAAAATCACAATATAACTTTGGATGCCTTAGTGGGAAGATTGATAGCCTTTGAGTTGGATAACTATGAAAACTATGTTTCAACTTCCAAAAATATTGAATCGGCATTTGAGGCCAAACTTTCACTTAAGAAGGGCAAGAAAATAAAGGACATCTAGTCAGAGAGTGAAGAAGAATCAGAGGAAAGTTCTAATAGTGATCTTGAAGTTATTGAAGCATTACTTGCAAAGAAATATTCTAGAGGCAAAGGTAAATACAAAGGTAAAACTCCCTTAATCTATTTTTCATGTGAAGAAATTGGTCATATTGCAGCTAGGTGCCCAAACAAGCAAAGCAAGGATGAGAAGAAAGGTCACAAGTACAATGGCAAGAAGAATTTCAAATCATTCAAGGATAAAGGTAAGAAAACATATTTTATGGCTAAGGATTCTGATAATAGTGAAGATGAAATTGTCTACATTCCTGTAAAAGATGAATCTAATGATGATGAAGATAAGATGGCACTTATCTCTCATGTAAGCAAAAATGATACATGGATCATAGATAGTGGATGTTCACATCATATGACTAGTGACAGAACAAAGTTTGAACACCTTGAAGACTATGATGGTGGTAATGTAAGGTTTGGAAACAATGAACCTTGTTGCATAAAAGGAAGAGGATGAATCTCATTAACCAAAGAACTTATATGTGATAATGCATATTGGGTTGAAGGACTAAAGCATAATCTTCTAAGTGTAGCACAGCTAATCAACATTGGATTCAAGGTTGAATTCATGCATGGCAAAGCAAGACTGTTGGATGACAAGGGAAAACTGATTGGATCAGGCAAACAAACCAAAGGTAACTTGTTTTATTTTTGCTCATGTTTTATTGCTCAAATTGAAGAAAGTTGGTTATGGTACAAAAGGTTATGTCATGTAAATTTTGATAACATGGTGAAAATAAGCAAATTCAAGAAAGTAAGAGGCATTCCTACTTTGAAGAAACCTGATGTTGGTCTATGCAAGAATTTTTAGATTGGTAAAATGGGAAAGACTAGTTTTAAAAGTAAAAGCTATCAGTCTAAAGATATTTTGGAAATTGTGCATACTGATTTGTGTGGACCTATTGGAATTGAGAGCTATACTGGAGAAAAATTCTTTATTCTCTTTGTTGATGACTACTCTAGAATGATGACTATTATGTATCTAAGAGAAAAGTCAAAAGCATTTGAGAAATTCAAATGGTATTTGGCAAGAGTAGAAAAGGAAACAGGGAAAAGAATGAAGTGCTTGAGATCAGACAGAGGTGGTGAATTCATCTCCCATGAATTCAATAATTTTTGCATTGAAAAAGGAATCAAAAGATAGGTATCAGCCCCAAGAACTCCTGAGCAGAATGGAATAGCTGAAAGGAGGAACAGATCTATCATGGATTGTGCAAGGACTCTAATTATTGAAAAGAACATTGCTATGAAATACTGGAAGGAAGCTATCATCACTGCAGTTCATACCTTAAACTGAGTATAGTTGAAGAAAGACATATTCAAAACTCCTTATGAGTTATGGTATGGCTATAAACCCAATGTAAGTTACCTGAAAGTATTTGGTAGTAAGTGTTACATCTTAAAAGAATCTAGAAAAGGCAAATTTGATGTGAAAAGTGATGAAGGGATATTTTTGGGATATTCTTGCAAGAGTAAGGCATATAGATGTTTGAATTTGTCTACTCACAAAATCATAGAAAGTGCACATGTGAAAGTTGATGAGTTTGCAGAAAAGACTGAAGAAGAAAGCAAAAAGGAACCAGAGTATTACATGAGATTTGTTTACATTGAACCTGATACATTACCAGACACATCTGTCAATAAGGAGACTGCATCTACTGAGCCCAATACAGTAACTGAGTCACAAGAAGAAGTTCAAACCGAGTCACAAGGACCCAAGTCTCAGTCTGAAGCTACTGAGCCAATATCTACCGAGCCTGAGCAACCAGAACCTGAAGATGAAATTCAAGAAGATGACAATGTAACTCATTCAAGAGACAAGGAACCTATATTGGCCAAGTATGTTAGGAGGCATCATACACCAGATTAGATTATTGGAAACAAATCAGAAGGTACTATGACAAGAAGTAAACTAAAAGGTAGATGTTTACTTGCTGATTTTGAACCTAGAAATGTCAAAGATGCATTGGAAAATGAAAGTTGGATTGAGGCTATGAATGAAGAAATAAAACAAATAGAGAAGAACAAAACATGGACTCTTGTACCTAGGCCTAAAAATAAAAATGTAATTGGAACAAAATGGGTATTCGGGAATAAGTTGAATGAAGATGGTCAAGTATCAAGAAACAAAGCTAGATTGGTGTGTAAAGGATATTCTCAAGAAGAAGGCATAGATTATGGTGAGACTTTTGCTCATGTTGCAAGATTATAAGGTGTAAGAACTCTACTTGCATATGTAGCACATCAAGGATTTAAGGTATATCAGATGGATGTAAAATCTGCATTTCTCAATGGTATTCTTGATGAAGAAGTCTACATTGAGCAACCTGAAGGTTTTATTGATCCAGACAAAAGGAATATGGTCTGCAAGTTACACAAAGCATTGTATGGTCTGAAACAAGCCCCTAGAGCATGGTATGAAAGATTACATAACTATCTTATTCAGATTGGTTTCAAAAGAGCTAATGATAACAGTAGTTTGTACATCAAGGAAGGACCAGATAACAAAATTGTTTTGGCAGAAATATTTGTAGATGATACTATGTTTACAGGAAATGATGATCAGTGCAAAGAATTTTTAGAGCAAATGAACAAAGAGTTTGAAATGTCTATGTTTGGTCAAATAAAGTTCTTTGTTGGTCTTCAGATTCAGCAGAGCAAGAACGGTATCTACATTACTCAGTCTAAATACATCAAGGGAATACTTAAGAAGTTTGGTATGGAAGATGCAAAACTAGTTGGTACCCCCATGTGTACTGGACTGAAGCTTACCAAAGAGAATGATTCAAAATAAGTAGATCAGACCTTATACAGATCAATGATTGGAAAATTATAGTATGTAGTTCATACAAGGCCTAATATTGCCTTAGCAGTTGGTATAGTAGCAGGATTCTCAGCAAAACCTAGAGAAAATCATATGATGGCAATCAAAAGAATCTTGAGATACTTGAAAGGAACTGAAGATTATGGCTTGTGGTATAAATTTGGAGGCAATCTAGATTTAAAAGTGTTTACTGATGCTGATTGGGCAAGAAACATTGATGACAGAAAGAGTACAAGTGGTGGAGCATTCTTTCTTGGCAAGAGGTTGGTATCTTGGACTAGTAAAAAGCAAAATTGCACATCCCAAACTATAGCAAAAGCAAAATATGTTGTTGCAGTAGTAAACTGCTCTAATATTGTTTGGTTTAAATAGTTATTGGAAGGCATGAAGGTTGAGATCAAAGAACTAGTTGTTATGTTTTGTGATAATACAAGTGCAATAAATATTTCAAAGAATCCAGTAATGAATTCCAAAACCAAACACATTGCTATAAAATATCACTTTGTCAGAGAATTGGTGCAGGACAAGGAAATCAGATTGGAATATATTCATACAAAAGAATAGATTGCAGATATATTCACCAAGCCACTACCTAAGGATGCATTTTTGTATCTAAGAGGTAAGTTAGGGGTCATTCCCCTATCCGAGGCTCACTAAATAAAGTTTTAGTGATGCATCAACCAGAGCATATTGAAGATCAGTCAGTTGATGCAGCTTAGTCAAGGAATCATTGCATATGAATCAGTACTCAAGGTACATTGCTATTCACCTGGTATGTGTTGTCTTTGGCATGTTTTGTCAAAGAGGGAGAGTTTGTTGTCATATTTCAAGAAATTTCTTAAGATTTCTAAGAGGGAGAGTTTTCTCGGAGAGTTTGAGAAGTTAAGAAGGAGAGTTTTCAGTCAGAATGAGAAGTTTGTTGATAGTGGGAGTTCTCATAGATGAGAATCAGAATGAAGCTAAGGATATGTTCCTTACTCTATGTTTTCTGTGAAATTTCATTGTGCTATGACATGTTGTGTTGCCATCAATGCCAAAGAGGGAGATTGTTGGATACAATTGTCTGAAGGAGATTGTTGGATTAATTGTGTGTTGTCTTTGATGTCACACAAATGTCATATCAATTATCATGCTCAATCGGTCAGCAAAGTAGTTCCCAGTGATTACTGAGCTCAGTCGGTCAGCTAAGTGATTCTCAGTGTTTACCGAGCTCAATCGGTCAGCAAGGCAGTTTTCTGTGGTAACCGAGTTCACTCGGTCACCAAAGGAATTCTTTTTAGATTAATGTTTACCGAGCAAGGTCGGCCCAGTAAAGAATTTTGTTAATTTGAGGAATAAAGTTTGTTTATTCAAGCTGACTGTGGTAATGATTAGTAATGTTGGTAATGATTATTAGTGTCGACTTGACAATGTGAATGGTCAATCCGAATGGTATATATAGAAGGTCAAGTTGTGAATTCAAAGTGAGTGCAAGTGGAAAAGAGTGAAAGTGTGGACAAGTGTCAAAGAAGAAGAGTGTGGATGGATGGATGAGCGAACATGCAAATCATTTTGAAGGAAAGTGTGAGCAAATTTTGAAGGATGGTTAGATATCCTTGAGGAGCAGTAGAGATAAATTTGATCAGGAAGGATCTAGTGAAGCATAACAAAGATCTGTAATCAGCAATTCAATTACATCTTATTCAGGTCACTTCATTGTTACTTTCTTACCATTGTAGCAGTGATTTCAAAATCTCTTAACAGAGTTAGTTTAACAAGCCATTTTGTAAATCCTCTAATAAGGTGACAGTTCTATTGAATTGTTTCAAAGACCTCTTACAAGGCCACTCCTAACAGGGTGATTAAATCCTCTAACAAGGTCACACCTAATAGTGTGTTTTGTAACCTTTTACTGGGTTGGCTCCTAACAGGGCATCACTTCTGAAGAGTGAAAAATAGTAACTAGTTACATTGGTGGTTTTCCCAAATTGGGTTTCCATGTTAAATCTGGTGTCTCTTGTGTTCATGTTATTTTCTTTATGCATGCATGTTAATCACTAATGAATGCTTAAGATCAGTTATAATTAACACTCACTACAATAACCGAGTTACAGCATTTCTCTGTATGTTTACCAAGTAACAGTAGTAAATGATTTAATAAGACATCTAAGGGATCTATGGTAATATTTTTGTGGTTAACTGATTCACCCCCCCCCCCCCCCTCTCAATTACTCCATCTATATTTCCAACAAAAACATCATTTTTCTTCCAAATGTGAAATTGGTGAAGTAAAAACTTCAAAAAATGAATCCTAAGATTGTCTCACTTGTGAAAGTTGAAATTGAAAAAATCTTTGATGTCAGTTTCATTCATCCTATTGATCATTCTCCTTGTATTTCAAGCATTATGGTTGTATCTAAAGGTGAGAGTAAGATTCGAATGTGTACTAATTTTTTAGATTTAAATAAAATTAATTTAAAATATGACTTTCCCCTTTCAAATATTGACATGATCATGGATTCTACACCTATACATGCTTTATTATCTTCAATGGATGGCTTTTTTGCCTATAATCAAATATTCATTCCTCCCCAATATCAATAAAAAATTTCTTTCGTAACCCCTTGGGGAAAATTTTGTCAGGTTGTCATACCAGGGTGATCATAGAAAAGTGTGTCCCACTTTTGGGCACAAAGAAAAAATGGTCATGTAGAGTTTTTCCATTTTAAACCCCTTTGTGCAAATGGGGGTCTTCACACGAAGGGGTAAAAGGTCTTCATGCCAACACATTGAGGTGTAGGAGTTCATGCAAAGGGATACAAGGCATTTGTGTGAATACATTGACGTGTTGTTGTCATGTTTTTTCCCATGCATGTTCACCTGAAGGAACCTTCATGCAAAGGACCAAGGGGTCATGCGAACCCCCTTCACGGGAAGGGGTGTTTAAGTGAAGGCCCTAAATTGGTACTTTCTCCCCAAGGCCAAAAAATTTATGCAAAATTCTACCCTTTGAAGGTCTCAATCAAGGACCAAATAAAATAATCTTCAGAAACCCAAATGTCAGATGATGCTACTCAAGACAAGTTGATGCAGGACATGTAAGGAGGATCCAATTAAGGACAGTCCAAACATGCAGCCAAACACCAACAATGTGGAATAACACAACAAGACAATATTTTCAACTAAATTTTACTTAACATTCTCGGCTGTAAGGCCTTTCGAGTTAGGGCCAAATACAATCAAAAGTATTTCTACAAACTTCCAACTAGTCCAGCTCTGAAACAATCAGCAACTGATGGAAACCCTAAGGCAGATCTAAACTTGAGCTCGCAAGCCTCAAAGAAATCTCCTTGTCTTCAAGCTTGCAAACCACTAGCTTTGCTATTACATCTATCAGATAAACAATCTAATCTTCAAGATCTCATAGGATCCAGATCTATCTGCTACTTCCTTCACTGACTAAATGACTCCCTAAACATCTACCCAAACAATCCTTAAATATATTTCCTCAACCACAAGTCGGCTGGAAGAAATAATTAACTCCTAAGCCAAGTCGGCTTCTACTACAAACAAATATTAAATGCAACAATAGTCAACTCTCAAATAGCCTTACAAACATTTAATTATCCATGTCGGCCTCTAGATCTACATAGGAGAATACAACAAAATCTAGCAACAATAAATACACCAAGTTGGCCAACCAAATCTCCAAGAACTCCAGTCAGTAAACCAAAACTACCGAGCGCTAGAGAAACAACTAAGCACTAGTGAAATAACCGACCATGCCAAGCATCACTGAGTAATACATACATCACCGATCAAGTACTTCGATCGAGCACTATAGGCATCATCGAGTACACGTTCCACTGAGCACAAGAAGTTTCACTAAGTTCCTTTAGCAACCAAGCTTCCTTCAATAATCGAGACCATTAGTAAAGCTACAACCAAGTAACACAAAACCAATTCAACACACCACCATGTAGATTCACTGAGTACCCTAGAATGCCCCTGCATCAGACACCCTAGGTTTGAAAAGATGTTCTCATAGGCTAGAAGAACATCTTCTAGGATTCATCACATAAACCTCGAACTGGTTCTTCACATACAAGCCCTTCAACTCTTTACCTTGCATACTATTCCTCTTCTATTTCCTCTATCTTTTCAAATCTTTCCTTGATAACACATAGGCTTGTTCTCCATACTGATCCATCCTTTCAGAATTCTTTAACTCATCTCGGCTACCAAAGCTCAGGTTTCTCCTATCGAGTGTTGTATCCAGCAAAGGCATCAGGGAAAGCTTCATGTTATTCTTCTCAATAGTAAACACATTCTTAACACAATCATACATAGCTCCGCAATCATATTTCCAAGGTCTACCGAGAAATATATGACAACTATTCATCTCCATAACATCACACAATACTAGATCCTTATACTGACCAATCTGAAAATCAACAAAGCACTACTCCCTTACTTCCAGAGCATGAACATCTTGTAACCTGCCAATCCTATAAGGATAAGGATGTTTCATTCTCTTCAAAAAAAGTTTTTGAACCATGTCCTCAGCAACAAGGTTATCAATACTAACACTATCAACAATTACATCACAAAGTTTACCTCCAGACTTACACCAATTTTTTAACAAATTACTCCTCTGATAAGGTTCCTCCTTTGCATCGAGCAATGTTCTCCAAACTAGCAAGTTCTCAGATTCAGGTTCATTCTAAATATTCTCATTTGCCACAACAATCCATTAATCACCAAATTTCTTCTGTGTATACTCAAAATATCAGTGTCCTTCTTTGTAATTAATTATAACAAGTTCCCTTAAAGATAACCCCACCTATCTTCTTCTTCACTTCCACAGGTTTTGGTTCATCTTCATCAGTTAGTTTATCCTTCACCGAGTGATCAATCTTTTCCTTCCCTCAGGGATTACTATATTGTCACCTTTTCAATTTATCTTCTGCCTTCAGTGCATACTGATAAGCATCTTCAACTGAATCAATCTTCAGCATACCAAGCTCATCCTGAATATTAAATCTCAAAACATTCACATACCGAGCTACTTTTTCTTTACCAAGTTCTTCGTGTCCAAACTGAATAGTCAACTTATAGAACTCCTCGGTATAGTCCTCTAGAGTCAAATATTTTTGCTTTAGATTTTGCAACTTCTTAAACAAGTCAAGCTCATAGTCAGCAGGTATGAACTTAGCTTTCAGTTTAGTCACCATCAACCTCCATCGATTGATCTTCATTTTACCTTCATCCTCTCTATCTCTTTGTAATTATTTCCACCAAAGAGAAACATGTCCTTTCAACTTAGTCTATTCCAATCTTACTCTAAGAGGATCTTCAATTTCTTCAAGCTCAAAGTAATCTTCTAATTCACCGATCTAATCAATCGAGTCCTCGGGTCTCAAAGTACCAGAGAAAATGGAAACTTCTATTCGATAACTAGTACTTAACCGAGCTCTAGATCTATGCAACTGACCAATTCTGTCTTCACCAGATCTATCTCTCCAGTCATCTCCACTAGATCCAGTAGCTTCAAAGTCTTTAGCAGCTTCCTCATAACCATCATCAGTACCAAGATTCCTTGGTATACCAGCAATAGCTCTCATGACCTCAGCGATCATGTCATTCTTCATTAATTCCATCTCAGATCAAGAATCAACTTTAACCTTCTCCATAATCTTTGATTCCACAACATCACAAAGATCTGCAATCACTCTAGGGTCCAATATTGATGCAGGGGCATTCTAGCATGCTCGGTCAATCTGCATGGAGGTGTGTTGTTTTGGTTCTATGTTACTCAGTTGTAGCTTTAACCGATGGTCTCTGTTATTGAAGGAAGCTCGATCGCTAAAGGAACTTGATGAAACTACTTGCGCTTAGTGGAACTTGTATTCGGTGATATCTGTAATGCTTAGTCGATGTGCTTGCTCAATGATGCCTATGTTTCTCAGTGATGCTTGGCGTGGTCAATTGTTTCATTAGTGCTTGGTTGTTTCTCTGGCATTCAGTAGTTCTGGTTTATCGACTGGATTTCTTGGAGATTTGATTGGCTGACTTGGTGCATTTATTGTTGGTAGCTTTTGTTGTATTCTCCTATGTAGATCTAGAGGCTGACATGGAGAATTAAATGTTTGTAAGGCTATTTGAGAGCTGACTGTTGTTGCATTTAATATTTGTTTTTAATAGAATCTGACTTGGCTTAGGAGTTAATTATTTCTTCCAACTGACTTGTGGTTGATGAAATATATTTGAGTGTTTGGGTAGATATTTAGGATGGATTAGAAGTCAGAAGTAGCAGTTAGATCTGGATCTTGCGAGATCTTGAAGATCACATTGTTATATGATAGTTTGCAATAGCAAAGCTAGTGGTTTGCATGCTTGGAGACAAGGAGATTGCTTGGAGGATTGCGAGCTCAAATTCAGATCTGCCTTAGCATTTCCATCAGTTGCTGATTATTTCAAAGCTAGACTAGTTGAGAGATTACAGAAATACTTTGATTATATTTGGCCCTAACCTGGAAGGCCTTACAATTGGGAATGTTAATGAAATTCAGTTGAAAACATTGTCTTGTTGTGTTATTTTGCATTTTGGTGTTTGGATGCTTGTTTGGACTGTCCTTTATTGGATGCTCATTACTTGTCCTACACCAAGTGGTATTAGAGCTTGAAGATCTTGAGTGTGTAAACCGATCTCCTAGTTGAGGTTGTTTGCACCAGGACCTTGGTTGGTGATTTATTGCTTTGGGTTTTCAAAAATCTTGAAGGATGCCTCCAAGAAGATTGGACCCTAGGGTGATTACAGATCTATGTGATGCTATGGAATCAAAGATTACAGAGAAGGTTAAAGTTGATTTTAGATCTGAGATGGAATTGATGAAGAATGACATGATCACTGAGGTCATGAGAGCTATTGTTGGTATGCTGAGGAATATTGGTACTGATGATGGTTATGAGGAAGTTGTTGAAGACTTTGAAGATGCTGGATCTAGTGGAGATGACCGGAGAGAAAGATCTGGTGAAGATAGATGTGGTCGGTTCCATAGATCTAGAGCTGGGTTAAGTACTAGTTACCGAATGGAAGTTTCTACTTTTTCTTGTACTTTGAGACCCGACAACTTGATTGATTGGATTGGTGAATTAGAAGACTTCTTTGAGCTTGAAGAAATTGAAGATCCTCTTAGAGTAAGATTAGCATAGACTAAGTTGAAAGGACATGCTGCTCTTTGGTGGAAGGAATTACAAAGAGATAGAGAAGATAAAGGTGAAATGAAGATCAATCGGTGGAGGTTGGTGGTGACTAAATTAAAAGCTAAGTTCATACCTGCTGACTATGAGCTTGACTTGTTTAAGAAGTTGCAGAATCTGAAGAAAAAAGATTTGACTATGGAGGACTATATCAAGGAGTTCTATAAGTTGACTATTATGTATGGACACATAGAACTTGGTAAAGAAAAGGTATTTCGGTATGTGAATGGTTTGAGATTCAATATTTAGGATGAGCTTGGTATGTTGAAGATTGATTCAGTTGAAGATTCTTATTAGTATGCTCTAAAGGCGGAAGATAAGTTGAAAAGGAGACAACATAGTAATCCCCGAGGGATGGAAAAGATTGATCATTCGGTGAAGGATAAACCGACTGTTGAAGATGAACCGCAACCTGTGGAATTAAAAAAGAAGATAGGTAGGGTTATCTTTAAGGGTACTTGTTATAATTGTGGTGAAGGACACCAATATTTTGAGTGTACACAGAAGAAATTTGGTGACTGAAGGACTGTCGTAATAAATGAAAACATTCAAAATGAACCTGAATCTGAGAACTTTCTGGTTCAGAGAACATTGCTCGGTGCAAAGGAGGAACCTTGTTAGAGGAGTAACTTGTTCAGAACTCGGTGCAAGTCTAGAGGTAAACTTTGTGATGTAATTGTTGATAGTGGTAGTACTGATAGCCTTGTTGTTGAGGACATGGTTTAGAAACTTGGTTTGAAGAGAATGAAACATCCTTATCCTTATAGGATTGGATGGTTACAAGATGTTCATGCTTTGAAAGTGAGGGAGCAGTGCTTTGTTGATTTTCAGATTGGCTAGTATAAGGATCTAGTGTTGTGTGATATTGTGGAGATGAATAGTTGTCATATATTTCTCGGTAGACCTTGGCAATATGATTGCAAAGCTATGTATGATTGTGTCAAGAATGTGTTTACTGTTAAGAAGAATAATAGGAAGCTTTCCCTAATGCCTTTGTTGTATACAACACTCGGTAGGAGAAACCTGAGCTTTGGTAGCTGAGATGAGTTGAAAAATTATGAAAGGATGGATCAGTATGGAGAACAAGCCTATGTGTTATCAAGGAAGGATTTGAAAAGATAGAGGAAACAGAAGTGGAAGAGTATGCAAGGTGAAGAGTTGAAGGGCTTGTATGTGAAGAACCAGTTCAGGTTTTATATGTTGAATCCCAAAAGATGTTCTTTCAGCCTATGAGAACATATTTTCTAACCTGGGGTGTCTGATGCAGGGGCATTCTAGGGTACTCGATGAATCTACATGGAGGTGTGTTGTTTTGGTTATGTGTTACTTAGTTGCAACTTTAACCGATGATCTCAGTTATTGAAGGAAGCTCTATTGCTGAAGGAACTCGGTGAAACTTCTTACACTTGATGGAACTTTTACTCAGTGATGTCTATGATGCTCGGTCGACATGCTTGCTCGGTGATTCCTATGTTTCTTGGTGATGCTTGGCATAGTTGGTTGTTTCACTAGTGCTCGGTTATTTCTCTGGTGCTCGGTAGTTCTAGTTTACCGACTGGAGTTCTTGGAGATTTGATTGGCTGACTTGGTGCATTTATTGTTGGTAGCTTTTGTTGTATTCTCCTATGTAGATCTAGAGGCTGACATGGAGAATTAAATGTTTGTAAGGCTATTTAAGAGCCGACTGTTGTTGCATTTAATATTTGTTTGTAATAGAAGCCGACTTGGATTAGGAGTTAATTATTTCTTCCAGCCGACTTGTGGTTGAGGAAATGCATTTAAGGAGTGTTTGGGTAGATGTTTAGGATGGATTAGAAGTCAGAAGTAGTAGATAGATTTGGATCCTATGAGATCTTGAAGATCATATTGTTATCTGATAGTTTGTAATAGCAAAGCTAGTGGTTTGCATTCTTGGAGACAAGGAGATTACTTGGAGGCTTGTGAGCTCAAGTTCATATCTGCCTTAGCATTTTCATCAATTGCTAATTGTTTCAGAGCTGAACTAGTTGAGAGATTGCATAAATACTTTGATTGTATTTGGCCCTAACCTGGAAGGCCTTACAGTTGGGAATGTTAATGAAAATTCAATTGAAAACATTGTCTTGTTGTGTTATTCCACATTGTGGTGTTTGGTTGCTTGTTTGGACTATCCTTAATTGGATGCTCCTTACCTGTCTTGCATCAAATCTTCTCAGAGGCATCCTATAAGATTTTTGAAAACAGAAAGCAATAAATCACCAAACAAGGTCCTGGTGCAAACAACCTAAACTCAGAGATTGGTTTACACACTCAAGCACTTCAAGCTCTGATACCACCTGACGCAACACAGGTAAGGAGGATCCAATTAAGGATAGTCCAAACATGCAGCCAAACACCAACAATGCAGACTAACACAACAAGACAATATTTTCAACTAAATTTTCATTAACATGCCTGGCTGTAAGGCCTTCCGAGTTAGGGCCAAATACAATCAAAAGTATTTCTACAAACTTCCAACTAGTCTAGCTCTAAAACAATCAACAACTAATGGAAATCCTAAGGTAGATATGAACTTGAGCTTGCAAGCCTCCAAGCAATCTCCTTGTCTCCAAGCATGCAAACTACTAGCTCTGCTATTACATCTATCAAATAAACAATCTGATCTTCAAGATCTCGCAGGATCCAGATCTATATGTTACTTCCTTCACTGACTGAATGACTCCCTAAACATCTACCCAAACACTCCTTAAATATGTTTCCTCAACCACAAGCTGGCTAGAAGAAATAATTAACTCCTAAGCCAAGCTGACTTTTACTACAAATAAATATTAAATGCAACAACAATCGGCTCTCAAATAGCCTTACATACATTTAATTCTCCATGTCGTCCTCTAGATCTACATAGGAGAATACAACAAAAGCTACCAATAATAAATGCACCAAGTCGGCCAACCAAATCTCCAAGAACTCCAGTCGGTAAACCAGAACTACCGAGTGACAGAGAAACAATCGAGCACCACTGAAACAACTGACCATGCAAAACATCATAGAGCAACACAGACATCACCAAGCAAGCACATCGACCAAGCACCATAGGCATCACCGAGTACAAGTTCCACCGAGTGCAAGAAGTTTCACTGAGTTCCTTCAACAACCGAGCTTCCTTCAATAACCGAGACCATCAATTAAAGCTGCAACTGAGTAACATAGAACCAATTCAACACACCACCATGCAGATTCACTGAGTACCCTAGAATTCCCCTGCATCACAAGCTTTCCAATGATTATGATTTTAATATATATTGATTTTATTGTGACTTTCTATTTTTAATTTTATTAAACATAGGTTGTCTGACCATTTATAAACTACTTTGTTCGAAGCAAATGGAAAAATAGTAAATTATGAAAAATATATAGGAAATTGATATTTATGTTACCTTTATAACAAAAAAGGAAAAAATAAATTTTGATATATATACAGATCAAGTTAGAGCAATCTGTATGAACCTATGTCTAAATTATAGTTAATGTCACTTCATAACTTAATAAACTATAAAAATTTGGCCAAATTGAATGAAACCAATTGGATCCTCTATATATTGGTATTATAAACCTACCCTTGAAATAATTACGTCGTTATCACTTTTGGAAAAAAAATAAATATGTTGATCCGAGTGAATGTCACTCCTTAAAAATGTTTATTTTTCATACAAACCACTTTTTGAAGAAGGAAAAAGAAAAATGGATATAAATCAATTCCAATTTTTTTTTTTAAAAAAAAATATATAGAAACTATAAACAAAATTCTAAAAGTTACTAGTTTACATCATCTTCAATTTATTAATGGTTTTGCAGCAATAGGTGTTTGAAAGTGAAGTTTTTTTTCAAAATGTTCATCTCAGTGTCAAAGTTGGCCAAAAAGTGGGACATCGTATTGCGGGATTACCCACCATTCATATTGAAAAATGTTAGTGCTACTTATCAACATGTTGTGACACTTGTCTTTCACAATTATATTCATAAGATCCTAGAAGATTATCTTGATGATATCTTAGCCAAGTCTATTTTTCATGCAAACCACGTTCCTATTCTTAGACAAATCTTTGAATGGATTCATATGTATATCATATATTTGAACCCTTGAAAATGTCCTTTTAGTGTGGCTAGTGGAAAAATTCTTGGAATCATAATCTCATATAGGGATATTGAGGTGGATACTAAAATGATTGACATCATTTTCAATATTCCACCTCTCGAAATATATCACAATGTCACAGTTTACATGGAAATATTTAGGCTATTTGTAGGTTTGTATCACACCTTGCAGATCAGACAATTCCGTTTACCTCTCTATTAAAAAATGATAATACCTTTTCATGGAATGAGGAATTACATAATGCTTTTGAGGGATTTAAACAATATCTTGCTAATCCTCTGATTTTACAACCCACTCAACCTAATCAGCCTTTCTTTCTATATATTTCTACCTCTTCTCATGCTCTTGCAGTTTTTTTAGCTCAACATGACCAAGATGGAAAAGAGTGACTAGTGTATTTCATTAGTCATACTTTGATGAATTATGAAGCCTTGTATACTTAAATAGAAAAATAATATTTTCCTTTAGTTTTTGCTACTCAAAAATTGAAATGTTATCTTCTCAATGTTGAAATAAATGTCATCATAAAATTTGATCCCTTAAAACACATCTTCTCAAAATAGATCTTTTAGGATGCCTTGCTAAATGGGTGATGATGTTAAGATAATTTGATCTTAAATTTGTCTCCCAAAATGCAATCAAAGGAAAAGCTTTGATTGATCACCTAGCAGAAGCTCCTTCATCTGTTAGTACACCTAGTTCTTCTACTTTTCTCGGTGAGTTTATTTTTCCTATTGATGTTGGTAGTATGTGGGAACTATACTTTGATGGATCTAGATGTCAAATTAGCTCTGGTGTCAAATTCATTTTGGTATCTCCTTCAAGAAAACCAATTATTTTATCTTACCATCTTATTTTTATTGAACTAATAACATTGCTGAATATGAAGACCTTATTGCTAGATTAAAATTGGCTTTATTCCTTAAAGTGAAACATATTCATATCTTTGGAGACTCCAAATTAATAGTAAAAAAAACTAGTGGGACATATCAAGATCAAAATTCTAAATCATCTCAATATCGTGATTTTTGCTTTAATAATGCTTAACAAATTCTCCTCTTATTCTATTGATTCTTTACCTCAAAAAGACAATAGACATGTACATGCAATGGAAAGTGTTGCATCTCTTATTTAAATTTATGATCACACTAATAGTTATCAATTCACCATACAAAACCTTGTGAATCCTTCTATTTATGAAAGTTCTAGTGATGAGACTTGGTGCCTTATTCTTAATTCAGATAAATGGCATTCACATATATTCCATTAGTTACAAGATGTCACCTTTCTTGAATCTACTACAAGGAACACTAGAGCTCAAATTTGAAAAATTTCTACATGATATATTATTCTTTCCAATGTTCTTTATAGATGCTCTTACAATGGCCTTATTTTATGACGTCTTAAAAAAACTAAGATCTTGATAGCCGTTGAAGAAGCTCATTCAAGTTCTTGTGGGGGACACTTTAGTGGGAAGTATCTAGTTAACAAGTTACTTCACATATATTATTTTCAAACTATGGATCAAGACTCTTTCAATTTTGTTAAACATTTTCCTCAATGTCAACACCATTAGAACTTGATTCATGCTCAACTCCAGTCTTAAGTAGCTTCATGACCCTTTAATCTATGGGGTTTGGATCTTATTGGGAATATTTCTCCTCCTTCCTCTCAGGGACATACCTATATAATAATTTATACTGATTACTTCACTAAGTGGGTATAAGGTGTTCCTCTTTGTTATACTACAATTGATGTCATTTGCAACTTCCTTCAAGATAATATTATATCTTGATTTGGTATTCCTTCAAATATAGCATCTGATAATAGAATTCCTTTCAAAAATAAAGAAGTGACAAGGTTCTTGGACATATATCGTATCAAACACAGGGATAACTTTAAGAACCCCCCCCCCCGCAAGGATAAAGTGTAAAATCATGGTGAATCCAACATTATTTCAAGGGGGAATTTTTAATAATGATAGCAAAAAAAATTAATTTGAAAGGAAAAATATTAGTTTGTATTGGGAATTTTTTTCCAATGTATAAAAATTATAGAAAATACTAGCTAATATGTCATTATTGTTGGGGAAAATATATAATGTATTAGGCAAATTTTTTGCCTTTAAAGGAGGAAATATTTAAGTGTATGGGAGAAATTTTTTACTATAAAGAAAGAAAATATTTAATTGTAGTGGTGAATTTTTTCTACCATTTGAAGATATATAAAGACTTAAGAAATTTTCCAAATTCTTTTCTAGTTGGCTTCTTAGCCTTGATTTTAGGAACCCCAAAGCACTAAAAAATTTGTCATCCTCCACCAAACCCATATCATGGTTTGACATAAATTAGCAAGCTTGAAATATTCTAATATTGAATCACACAATAATTTGCTCTGACCTAGATTTGTCCAAATCTTTGTTACTAATCCCTCTTTGTGGAGGTTCTCCATTATTCAGTATTGTTCCCTCACAGTGCATGAAAAATGGGCTAATTTCTCTCTAAGAAGAGTTTCATTTAAAATTACATTTATAGTTAGTCCATTGAATTCTTTAGATTTGTAAAATTGGTTTATCAAAGTCAGTAGCTTATCATGATAATCAGTTGAACTATTGAGAGTGCACTATTGAGGAAATACAATATACATGGCTTCAATTAGTTTCTTAGGAGGAAATCTAGTTCTAATCTCTAAGGAAAGATGATACGAAAATTCCTTCATAGAAGTAGTTATAGACTCAACAATCTTGCTAAACTCTTCCCTTGTAACTCTTTCTACTCACTTCTTCAGGTGCTTTCCTGGTTCCTCGGATTCAACCATGGAAATGTGTGTTAGCATAACTGATGCAGTGATGCTAAGTGTTGCATTGATGAATATTGGTACGGATTTAATGACAGGTGAATCCGTTATTTGGTTGTCATTGATGTCAACTAATCGACTTAGTATTTTCAGTATGTTACCAGATATTGTGTGAGTAAATCATGAGTTGCAGTATGTTTCTAAAGTTGTTATTCTAAAGGAATAACATTTTATGTGTTGCGATGCTATGTTTGTAACCATGACTTTTGATATGAAGTATTGAGTTGGTTATGTTTGAATGGAATCAAATCGGGTAACTGTTAAAACAACCAATGACAAACAATAAGTGATTTGAATGTTATCTAAAATCTGTAAAGTGTTGGATGGAGCGGTCATAGGATATGATTGATAATAATGTCTAGATATTATGTTGAGGATTGCGACTCATATTGTGGACCGGTGAAGATGATTTAATTGACTGGAAGCAGTATTGACATGATGAATAGGTAAAGAAGACAACATTTTTGAATAGGTAATGAAGATCTATGAATCGGTGAAGAAATTTAAAGTGGTAATGGGATAGATGATGTTATTAGTGAAGTAGTAAGGCAAATTCATGATTTGTGGAAAGTGTTTGACATCACATTACCTGAGGTATACGTTTGAGGTGGATTCTTTAAGAAGTTTCTTTTGGTCAAAATAGTTTTTGAAGATGGTTCAATTTCCAAGGTGAAATCTATATGGAAGATGACATAGTCAAAGAAAAATGTTTATGAGTTGTTAGATAACTTGTATCTTACTTAACATGATCTAGATTATTTGTATCTTAGATCTAAGTTTTATTTTATGTTGGTGGAAGAAAATTTATATATTGGAAATTTGAAAAAGGATTTATTTGTTGATTGAGAATTGCAGAAGGGTGCAATGACAAATCAAGTAAAGTAATCAAGTGCGATCAAGCTAGGAAAGAGTATAGTGTGTGGAGAAGATTTTCAAATCTTAATAGGATATGATCATGTAGAGGTAGTGCAATTTCATATATCATCTTATCTATTTCTTTCTAACCATTGTAACAGTGAAATCTCTTAATTGTGTAGATCCTAATAGATCTTAGTTGTAAATCCTCTAACAAAGTGGCATTCATGTTGAATGTTTAAATTCCTCTAAAAATATTTCTCCTAACAGGGAAAAGATCCTAATAGGTCTATAGGAAAATTCGTTAGTCAGGTAGCACCTAACAGTGCTTTTGTAAACCTTTAACTTGGTAAGCTCCTCATAGGGCGTATTCTAGAAGAGTATAGATTTAGTGGGTACATTACATCATTACATGTTATCTATCTACAAAGGTACATTACATCATTATATAGTCACATTTAATTAAGATATTTGTTTTGATTAGATCATATGTATATAATTTAATCATTATGGCATTTCTTTTATCAATCTTAATGACATTAAAATTAGATATATACATTCATCATCATGTATGTATTTATTTTGATCGTGAACTAAAATAAAAAGAAAACATGGAATTAAAATAATTCAAAGAATGTAAAGAGTTTGAGCTCACATATATAAGCATAACACAATAAACATAGTTATCACTATTCAAAATATGATATATAATCAAATGCAAACATAAAATGTATACAACCAATTTTCATCCATAGGGTGGTGGCTCCCTGAGACCCCTGGCCTTTGACGAGAAGATGGTGGTCATGGAGTAGATGTTTGTCTATGTGGTTCCATGGAGCATGACTGACTCCTAGATGCACTCTACATCTCATAGCCTCATATGACACCTCACAACTCTTGTAGCTTGCATATATAATCTACTAGCTCCTTCTCCATCTTCTCCACTATACATTAGAGTCCCACTCACTCCTCCCTCCCTATCTACATCTCTATATGCATGGGCTCAAATATGTCCTTGTGTCTCCCAAGGTATCATTGTGATCCATAGGTAATCCACAAGGATGATGGGATCCATGTTGCAAGGGCCATATCCCTATCCATTTGAATCACAAATCTTCACCATTCATTGGTGCCAATTGTAATATTTTAAATCATATTAATAACTTTCATATCTCATTTAAATATTTTATCCAATGTATAAGTTCTTAAAATTCAAAATTTAATACCTAGATCTCCCTCCTGGTACTCAATATTTACAGTAGTTTTAGCCTATGAAACTGTACCTTAGGATGTTGCTAGGGCATGGAGCCACTACCCTCTCCTTTCTCTTTGATGTGACCTCCCCTAGAGGTGGTCATTTTGATGTACTAGCTCTCTATGGTCATCTCCTCAAAGGAGTGGAGTCCATATCCTTTATTTCCTCCTCCTCAGCTCCTCCCTAGTAACCTCCAATGGGTGCCTCCTCAACTCTAGGATGATAATCTCCCTCCTCTCCCTCCCCCTTCTCAACATGCTCCCCATCTTTGGCTTCCAACAGCCCTATCCCAGTACATGGCCTCGAGTCTCGTGTAGGGTAGTCAATCAAAAAGATGAGTCTACTCCATGAACATTAGTGTATCTCAGATGCTCTCTCAAAATACTTGCATCCACTATGCTATATGAAAAAAGGACATATTTTCCATCCTCTAAGAAGGAGTTTGGGTCCTCTATATCATCAAGAGTAGGTCTCAGTTAGGTCCTAGGCCTTGGTATGAAGCATTTCCCTAGAGAGTAAATAGGCAATGCTCTAGGAATGCCCTGTGGGAAGTTGAAATGCATATTCACTCTGTCAAAATAAAAGGGTACCACAATATAACTATGACTCCCCTCTAACCACCTATCCCTCTTTATAAATCTAAACTAGCGATGTGTGTTTGTCCACATAGGCATATGTTGATAAGGTCTTCGTATGATATTGGTTGCCTACATTCGATTGATGGTAACTCTCTAGTACATAGATCTCCCCATTTTAATATACTACTCAATGGATGTTAGAAGGTGGGTGGGTTTATGGGATATACCATAATTGAGAATATAATAGGCCTCATCCAAGCAATATTCTCAAACATCCACACTTGTAGTAGTGTGCATGTGGTAAGACTCTTTCACTAATAGCGAACATACTTAACCAACTCATAATATAGATGGGTGAGCACAATCCTCCCCTAGGAATAGACAATACAATGCTCCTCCATACTTTGTACCAAATATTTTAAGGGTTCTAGAAAGGTGATCCCTAGATACAATCAAGTGTCGCTATCACTAAAATGGTACAAATAATCACTTTAGACACCATACGAACTTCCTCTACTGCATGCAAGAGTGCCTCTAAAGATTTTTTTTCACTATTCTCATGAGGATAGGCATGGATGAGGTAATATAACTAATCTTTAGAAACCTCAACATTTGATCATTAAGTAGCACATCTAATTTTCCTTCCTTGGACAAGTCATCACAAGATTTGATAAACATTCTCTAGTGTGATGGTCATCTCTCTAGTAGGTAGATGGAATGTAGGAGTATCCTCATACCATCTCTTTGTGAGGGCCATCAACATAGCATTGTGGTATCTCATGCATGGTAACTTGTATGCTCAATAGAGGCCCATATCTCTAAGTAGAGCTAAATCTATAGATATCAACTCCCCAATCTTTCCCCTTAGGTGTGACATCATCTTTACACCTGTGTGCTCTTTTTTGACAGGACACGCCTACAATCACAAACCAATGAAAGAGTATCAGGACACAAAGTATATATCACAATCCAAATACACCATAAAAATGCAAATTTTGGATTTTGGGTACATGTAATTTTCTAGGGACAGGTTGACTCTTTAGGAATAGGTCAATTTTTCTGGGACATGTTAATTTTTTAGGGACATGTCAAATTTTTGGGAACATGTTGACTTTTAAGGTAGAAGTTAAATTTATGGGTACATGTTGAATTTTTTGAGGACATGTCGAGTTTCTAGGAATTAGGTTACTTGAAAGGGTTGGTTCACTCAACAATTCTACGATGAATTCTACTCTACTATCCAATTAGGTACAGAAGTCAAAATATGATGCAAGAAAGTCAAACACATGATTTGAGGCATACCTCGTCTAAGGGAGTCTCATCCTCCATGATGCACCTCATATTCTCAATATGCGTGGGCTCAATCAATTTTTTCCTCAACATCTTTTTTCTTCTTCACAGGCACAAAAAAAGGTAACAATGAAAATGAAAATTTCAATAAAGGTCAACTTCTTATTTAAGCCACTTACTTTTAGTTCATTTTTCACTTTACAGTTATTAACCCTTTTTAGGTCATTTAATATATTCATTCACTTAATCAGTCATAACTTGAGCTACAAAGCTATGATTTCAACACCATTTGTTGCATCAGAATTATGACTTGGTTTCCTATCCTTTGAGATGCTTTGTGTAATTGTTCAAGTTAATCTTGAACTATTTTGATGGAATTTGTCAACAATCTTTGCATTCACAACTTGTTGTGGTATGCATGATTCCCTATTTCGTCTTCCTACTAGCAAGTCAAAATAGGGGGGCATATAGCTACTTGAAAATTTCATCATTATCTTAGTAATCCCTAGGTGATTTATGGATTCAAACTAACATGTGGTTTTGCATATTACAGTTCCTAACACTTTCTTGCAAGAATTGCACATTGGGGGCTTTGACATATCCTTTCATCTATTGATTTCTTGTACTTTAGCTTGCATATGCATGTAGTGTCATATACCACTAAAGTGGGGGCTAAATGCATAATCATAAATTGTAAGCACCTAACTAGTCTACAATTTCATGATTATTTAGCACCTTTCTTAGTGTGTTCTCATTATAGATTGCATAATAGGACTTCAAGATTACACTTAATGCATTCCTAGATTTGAATATGGATCCTCCAATCTCTTAAAAATTATTCAAAATCAAGGTAGGACCTTATTTCTAAGTGTGATATTCTATTATCCCTTCAATCAAATAATTCATTTCACCTCCTAGGCCCTATTTATTGTTTTATGATCTCGGTATACTTCCTCGATATTGTAATGAGCTATTTGTTATTCTCTCACATCCCTTGATTGTTCGGAGCCCACAAACCAAATTTTGGCTTGTTTAGGATAGTACATGTTGTCATTGGTGACATGTACTTTGGGTTTTGAGCCCAAATTTTAAATGGGCTCCTATCTTGAGGTTTTCACAAGGAATCCAAATCTATGGTCAACCTGCTCAATTCTACATCCTAATTTTTTATAAATGCAACCCTCACACTTCATTTTGGCATGATGAAAGAAATTTCAAGGTTGACACCCCAATTTGAAGATATCCCATGAAGTGAGGATTTGCAAATCAAGGCTACAATAACTATTCCATCAAGCATTTATATTCCTTTTCAAGCATTCAATATTCTTTTCAATACAATAAAGACATAAAAGATCATGATGATGGCTAGGAGATCATCAACTAATGATTGGCTTGTACTCTATATCTTGGGGTTGGGTATGGTTTCTTGTTATCTTCAAATCTATACATTTGTGATTTAGATCTATATTTATTTTTATGCACTCAATCACACACTGATTACCATTTTATATTAAGATTTTCTCTATCACACTTAGGGTAGATCTTAGCATCTCTTTTATGTATTTTAGCTCATAGCAATTTAGACATACTCCATATTCATGAGCACTACACATTATCTATGTTACATTGGCTATCCGTGGAGGTGAAAATCACCAAAATGGGGGTTGACCAAGAAAAATCCCTACATAGCCACACACACACAAAATCTCAGATGTACAGGTGTAGAAGAACCCAAATTGAGCTTATGGGCCAAAGGAGCCTTCTCGAGACAAAGACAGACCTCCTAAGTTTTTCTAGTAGAAAACCCTTAGTACATGATAGTAGTGCCAACATTTTCCCAGGTATATGATGGAAATAGTGACATGTTCCTCCCTTTTCATAGTGTGATTTTAGGTATAGCAAGTTGCAATTCTCTGAGTTGTGGATTTGCAGTTACAGGTCATTGTGAGACTCTAACAATCTAGAAAAAAGATCTAAAGTTTTATTTATAGGTGCACTTAATCCTTTCTCCTTCTCTTTTATACTTTATCTTTTTAGTTATATCATATCAAATATGTCATTGTTTATTCCTTTTCATATTGTTATTATCTCTATCCTTCTCAATTTTAAGAAACAAAGGAATAAAAACCCTAAGGAGCATAAATCTTGAATTAGCATTCCTATAATTAGTTAGTGTTGATAAAATTTTCTTTAAAGTGGTTTCATATTCCAATGTGTGTTACGAATCAAGAAATATCCTTGTTTGCATTTCTTACCATTTCATACACCACATAGTATATGGAAGTCAACTAAATGAGAAGTAGAAAAAAAGTATGCATTGTGTAGTACTAGATCTATACATGGAGCACAAGTACATGATTACAAAGTAGACACAAACTTGGGCACTTGATCCTAAATCAATCATATATTTAGTGTAGGATCCAAACTAATTCATTGATAGAGAGAGCACATTTTCAAGGAAAAAATAATCAAGATCTAGAATCTTTATCAAATGCACACATTCTTCAATAAAAAAGAATGTACTTCCATTTATTATTGTTTAGATAGATACAAGAACTTAAGTCTAGTTTTAGTGGAAGATTTGCAAGAATTTTTTTTGACAAGAATGAACATGCATTTTATGAGCAATATGTAACCATTTAGGAAAGGATGCTCAAACCTAAACTCCTATCATTATGGAATAAATACCCATTTTGGTTTTCAAAGTGGATATATAATTTTAAAAGAAATAGGCACTCATTTATATTTAGACCATATAAATATTTTTATAAAATTTCAAAATTGGAAAGAATGGTTTTATTTTTCTTTAAGGATTGAAAACCCAAACCTTAGTCTTGGACCTACAAGTACCACCATATTTTTCCACCATCATCAATCCTTAGCTAGCTTGTCATCAACAAGATTCCCTTCGTGACCAATAGGTACATAACATGAACCAAAAGGTGTTTTAGAAATGAGAAAGTGGCATAATAGGTGTGGTGAAGCCTATGGGACATAATGCACATATATTTATCTATATCTTTATTTCTACATTATTTTTGTGTACATCAAACAAATATGGACTACATTAGAGAGTGAATTTGGGAAGCAAGATACTTTTATGGGTTTTTCGTTGGAGAAAGAACTCATTGGTTTGAATCATATAGAATTTGACAACTTCAAGAACTTTTTCACTAATCACAAATCACTCAAATTATAGTTGAGATAGTGTGTTATTTAAAAAGAGGACATCCAAATGATTCTTTAAATCCTTACCAATGTTGGTTCTAATTATTTAGTTGTTGCTTCTACATTCTATGTTGATGGGGATGCTCTTGGTATTGTATTTCATATGTTAAATTATATTTCTACATCACTCATAGAGGAGTACACAAATATATTATATATGGGGAATCTAAAGTATTTAAACTGACATGATCTTATTGTTAATCAAAGCATAAAATGCCAAAAAGCTTCAAATAGAAATGAAAAGAAATTAATTAGAAATGAAAATAAATTAATTAATTAGGACTTTGAGAACAATGAGAAAGTCAAGGAATAATCATTACATATTATCTGGGATAAGTTATCTTCTTATTCTAAGGGGGAAGACCCATGTAAGAATGAAAGACCCAAATATTTGTACGAAATAAAATAGGCATAAATTGAGCATCAAAGTTGTAAGAAAATAGATTAATGAGTTGACACATCTTTAAAATAATAATATCCAATTGTCTGTATATCTTCTTCAAATGTATTATTTTAATCTATATAGTCAAGAATAATAGGAGTTGAAAATGAGATAGAAAATATGAATAATAATACACATTTTACAATTTCAATCATTAAGATGGGTTCTTAATTCAAGATGTAAGGTTTCATCCAAGGGACCAAACAAAATTTGGGCAAACAATTTTTTTGAAGTACCAAGATTAACATACCACATCAAGGAAGATACAAAGTACTAAGTAAGCATACAAGGGAATTATGCACCAAAAATTTACATAGAGATGTAGTAAGTTATAAGATTAAGTTACAAGGAAAATCCTCACTGTTGTGTAAGGAAGGTGGTATCAACAAAAGACTAATATTTACTAGAACAAGATCAAATATGAGAGAGATTTAAGAAAGTTCATAAGGACACCCTTTCTCTCTAAGGGCTATTTTAAGAAGGATTCCTCCTCAAGGAGATATAAATTATCAAGTTTCAATCTTCTAGGTATTTTGTTATCTCAAAAAACTATGTTTGCAGAGGTCTATGGAGTGGAACTTAGGGTCTAAACTTCTATTGGTTTCCAAGAACCATTGCCAAAGATAGGGTTCATAAAGATTGGTTCTAGATCTATTCAATCTCTTTTTGATGAGGTATGGAAGCTCAACATTTGATAATTGGGCTAGGAGTTAAGACCTTTCAAATTTAGGGTAACAAAATGCTATATTGGATAGCATAATATTCACTCTTGGGATTCGATAAGTTAGAGGTTTAACACGCCAAATACCAAACATGTGCAAGCATATTAATGTAGAGGTTGGATTTCTAAAGTTCAACAAACATGGAACCTCCAATATTTGGCATTCCATATTTCTCATAAGATATCGATGGTTGAAGGTTTGGCTTACCAAGTTTCAAACCGAACAAGAAAGGCTTATTGTCCAAAAGTTGTTGGAGGTGCAAGTTTGAAAGTTGCTATTTTGAGGCTTAGGGATTGGCGATGCATATTTCAATTCCCACAAATGAGTGAAGGTGTAAAGTGAACATCCAATGTTTGATGCAACCTTACACACTTATGGAAATTTAGTAATAGAGAAGGTGGTTTGAAGGTTTAAGGGTCAGGTTTCCACTAATATTTTACACACATAATAACTTTAACAAGTCGATCCTTGAAACCTGATACACTTAGAATATTTAAAGGTGAAAAAGAGGCTTTCATGGGTTGAGGGTCGGGGATACACTATACCTTGTTCACACATAAGTGAAATTTATAAGTTTAATCTCAATCCTTGAATCCAAAAACACTTAGAAAATTTTAACTATGAAGAGAAGGATTTGGGGGGTTAGGGTTGTACTATACATTGCCTACACACTTAAAAAAATCTACATGAATAAGATTAAACCTTAGAGCTCGAAACACTTACACATTTTTATAGTTTTTATTGTGAAAACTGTAGACATTAAAAATTGCTCACCGCCTGCGGCAACACTTTTTACTAATTATTCCTCTATGTTAGTGATTTGGTCATTATCATTTATTGATGTCATGTCTTTCTCCCATTAATTAAATAATTTTAATTGTTTGATCAATTATTAATTATATATAATCATTTTTTGTCAATTTGTCCTCAATCACTCTTTTTATCTATTTGATTAAATATTTTTGTCAATTATTTAATCATTTTATCTTCTTGGCATTAACTTATCATATGATCAAAAATTATTTAATTATGTGGGTCCCTTATCCTAACACTTCTTCAAGGATAAATATATTTAATTATGTTTTGCCTCTTTTTAATATAAAAAACACCTCTTCTAGGATAGATATATAATATTTATTTGTTTATCTCTTTTTATCACCTCCGCGATTGAATGAATTTATTCTGTGATTGCCTAATTAACTAACACATTGAGGGATTGATAAATTTAATTTATTAATTCACTCCACTTATCTACTTTTCATGCAATTTTGTCTCCACTTCTAGCTCTTCCACCTTACTTTTTCCTATCCACTTCCCACTTCCACTTGCTAATTCATCTCTCCACTTAACTCTTCCCTCTTTCCATTTTAACTCCTTTCTTTCTTCACTCAACTTATCCCTTACTACTCCTTTCCTTCCCATTCAAATGACATATTTTTTTGAAAATAAATATTTCTAATATGTATTTTCACTTAACTCTATCTCATTTTTATTTTCTCCCCCACTTGGAAATGCAAGTTTCCCATTAATCCTCACTTAACAAGTCCTCTCATTTAATCTTGTATGTTGATCACTTGTAGTCCCAACTCAATCATAGTCATCCAATCAATCCCAATTTTCTCTAAATTGTGATCACAATCCTTATTTTTTTATTAAGGGAAAAATAGGTTTTAATGGGACCTCGAAACCCATTACAATCATATTTTAAGGGGGGTTTGGAACCCCACTAAGATGAGACATTGCAAAAAAGAAAGCATTTATAGATCAACAATCCAAAGCCAAAAAATAGTCAACAACCATAAAATACAAATCATCCCAAGCACCAGTTACCCAATAGAACCCCACCAAGATCCAATGCCTTAGATCAAAGAGAAAATATCATAAGCAATGAGATCCATAAGGTTTTGATGGTTCCCCAAACCATAATATTTGGATTGTAACATGGCTCTCAAAACCATAATCTAAAATTGAACAAATGATTGAGCATCAAAGAACGAGCAACCTTCCCAAGCAGGACTATGGGGTTTTGAAAGGATCCCCCAACCTTCAACATGGATTTTAACTTGGATCCCATAACCAACTGATTGTCAACAAACATAAAATTCCTCTAGTCCTTCCACATCTCTCCTATACAACCCTTCACCACCTCTATAGGAGAAAATCCCACCTTAATAGGATCAACAAAAAAAGGAAACACTAGAACAAAAGCCATAAAAGTATTCAACCCCTTATCTAGGCAGTCACAACACACAACATCCTATAAAAAACTTCAAAACTCCACATCTCAAGTGCCATTATTCACCTCCATAGGAAAGTATATCACCTCAATTAGACAAAAGAGAGAGGATAAGGTAGAAATAATGAGCCACAATCTCGGAGTAACTACACAGAAAAACCCTACCTCAATAGAGGCATGTTACATCTTAATAGAAGCCTTGAGGAGTTGAATCCAGACACAAACAAGCACAACCCACTAAAGAATATTACAAAGAAAATCCATGACTCCATCTGGGCCAAACAACATCCTACAACCACACCCCCTCAACCAAAAACAAAACAAGGTTAGGCATGGCCCTTGAAAACTTCCAGCAACCCCCTGGCCACTAGAAAGAAAAAAACACCACAAAAAACATGCAAAGAAAATATTTCAGGGATCCACTAGCAAGAAGACTGCATAGCAACAACCACTACAATATTTTCAATAGAAAAGCTTAAAGGCATACCATAGAGAATACTAGTCTCCCTAACGAAAGCTTTCTCCCAAAAAAAACCAAGCTTAGAACCTTGAAGCATAGGCAAAGAGCTAGAAACAACAGGAGCATGACCATTAGGAACCCAAAATCCCAAGCTCTGCACCCATCAAGCATCGAATGAGGGAGAAAGAGACAACTCCTACCCCACTAATTAGCAACAAAAGAGCCCAAGAAAGAAGCCAAGACAACCAAAAAATACATTGGAACAAGACCATCCACCAGAGAAAGGGTCCATAGAGCCCTTCAGAGAATCCCCAAAGAGGCCCACACAAGGCAGACATAGTCTACCAGAACGTAGCTCCAAAAGAAGAGCCTATGCCACCAAAGACAACACCTAACACAAGGGTTCAATAGGATTCATCCAGAAAGTGGAGCCTCAAGTGAGGCAACCTCTAAATCTAAACTGCTACCATTACAAACCTCCAAAAAGCCACTGCAGTATAAAATGCCATCTCCAAAGGGCAAAGGAGCCCTAGATAGAAAAGAAGAACACCTATTCCCCAAGCATAATATTTTTAGTAAAGACAACAAGAGAATGTCAACGCAACACAACCCCAGAGGGAAGCAATAGAAAATTGAAGTAGTAGCACAAAAAATTCCTTCCAAGGAGAAAAAATTGCCACTAAGCCCTAACCAACTGACATGGAAGGAGAAATAACCACACCCACTGCAACAAAAGAACCAAAAAACCACATTACAAAAATAGGGCACCCATAGACAGAGACAAAAACCTCTGACTATAGTACCAAAATAAGAAAAGGACAAAAAATTGATGGCAACCGAGAAAAAAAAGAGTAAACGATGGGAATCGTCTCCCCTACCATCATCGTCCTCATCGCTAGAATCAAAATCTGTAGCAAAGAGACTATCTAAAACCCTAGCTAGACCAGTTGTCCCACCTCTCTCTCCCATTCAAATGAAAACTCATACAATCCTTATTTTAGACAACCATGAATCTTCAAAAATTTTATTGTCATTATTAGTTATCATTTCTTTCATACATTTGTGAATTTTAATTTGTGAGAACAATATCAATTTTATGGAATAAGAATAGAAAATGCAATTATGTCAAAGGGATGCTTAGGATTTGGTTTGGTTTATTTATTTCACACATTTCATTTTGACAATTCTATTGGCCAGATTAGGTTAATTTTGCATGTAATGACTTTTGTGGTTGTCTTTTTATGCCATGTTGTTTTACCCTAATTTCTTGATTTATAAAAACTTTATTTGAGAAGATTTATTCTAATGAATGATGTATTCATTTCAAGATAAAGAAAAAGTGATGCAGGGGTATTCTAGGGTACTCGATAGATCTGCATGGAGGTGTGTTATTTGGCCAGTGTTACTTGGTTACAGCCTTGACCGACGGTCTCGGTCATTAAAGGAAGCTCAGTTGATGAAGGAACTTGATAATCTCTGGTGCTTGGTGAAAGTGTTACTCGATGATGCCTGCGGTGCTCGGTCGACACTAGTGCTCGACGATGCCTGGCATGCTCGGTTATTTCACCATTTCTTAGTTGTTTTGGCTTACCGACTAGAGTTCTATGTGATTTGTTGGGCCGACTTGGTGCATTTATTATTGGTAGTTGTTGTTACAAGCCAACATGTTGGATTTAATTATTGTAGGGCTATTTTGAAGTCGACTTTTGTTGCATTTAATAATTGTTGGGGGGAGTTAATGGTTTCATCCAGCTGACTTGTGGCTGATGATTAGTATTTATAGGATGTTTGGGGTAGTTTTTTAGGAGGAGGGAGAGGTCACAGATCTAGATGACTTGGAAGACTTAGCAAGTCAGATTAGAGGTTCTGAAAGCTGGAGTTGGCGAAGTTGTGGAAAATATCTTGCATGATCTTATAGATCATATTGTTATCTGATAGTTTGTAGTTGCAGAGCTAGTGGTTTGCACACTTGGAGACAAGGAGATTGCTTGGAGGCTTGCAAGTTCATGTTTAGATTTGCCTTAGGGTTTCCATTAGTTGTTGATTGTTCAGAGTTGAACTAGCTGAGATTGTATTGGATCTATGTGGATCTTGAAGAACTTGTTTCTATTTGTAATTGGCCCTAACCCGGAAGGCCTTATAGCTGGGCATGTTAATGCAAATTTGATTTGAAAACATCTTGTTGTGTTGAGTTTTCCACTGTGTAATTCTAAAGCTGCAAGGATGGATTGTCCTTAATTGGATCCTCCCTGCCTTGGTTTGCGTCAGGTGTTATCAGAGTGGAGTTGATCTTATGGAGTGAAGGTTGACCTAGCAAGGTTGATCTTGCAAAGTTGATCTTGTCGATGAAGAGATTGTATGATTTGGGTTGCAGATCCATGGCACTGAACTTGTGGATCTTGCCCTAGTTGTTTGTGCAAGGTGGTAGATTGCGATCTGACTTGCCTACAACTTGGAGATTGTCACAAGGTGGTCGATGTAGGGTTTGTTGCAGAGGATTTTTCTTATCTTTAAGGATGCCTCTGAGAAGATTGGACCCTAGAGCTATTGTAGATCTTTGTGATGCTATGGAATCAAAGATTTCTAAGAAAGTTAGATCGGATGTCAGATCTGAGATAGACTTGACAAAAAATGACATGGTCGCTGAGATCATGAGAGTTGTTGTTGGTGTACCTCAGAATGTTGGTAATGAAGATGGTTATGAGGAAGTTGCTAAAGAATTTGAACCTACTAGATCTAGTGGTGATGACCACAGGGATAGATCTGGTGAAGACAGAATTGATCGGTTGCCTAGATCTGGAGCTCGGTTAAGTAATAGTTACCAAATGGAAGTTTCTAATTTCTTTGGTACTTTGAAGCCCGAGAACCTGATTGATTGGATTGGTGAACTTGAAAATTTCTTTGAGCTAAAAGAAATTGAAGATCCTCTTTAGGTGAGATTAGCACATACTAAGTTGAAAGGACATGTTGCTCTTTGGTGGAAAGAACTACAAAGAGATAGAGAAGATGAAGGTGAAATGAAGATCAATCAGTGCAGGTTAATGGTGACTAAACTGAAAGCTAAGTTCATACCTTTTGACTATGAGCTTGACTTGTTTAAGAAGTTGTAAAATCTAAAACAGAAGGATCTATCTATTGAAGATT
Source organism: Chamaecyparis obtusa (assembly GCA_027943335.1). NCBI lineage: Eukaryota > Viridiplantae > Streptophyta > Pinopsida > Cupressales > Cupressaceae > Chamaecyparis > Chamaecyparis obtusa. The sequence goes on from BSBK01006048.1 coordinate 1,549,609, forward strand.
ATACCGAGGAGTTCTACAAACTTACTATTTGGTCTGGACACCGAGAGCTTGGTAAGGAAAAGGTAGCTTAGTATGTGAATGGTTTGATATTCAATATTCAAGATGAGCTTGGTATGCTGAAGATTGATTCTGTTGAAGATGCTTATCAGTATGCTCTGAAGGTAGAAGATAAGTTGAAGAGGAAACAACATAGTAACTCCTGAGGGAAGGAGAAGATTGATCACTCGGTGAAGGATAAACTGACTGATGCAAAAGATGAATAGAAACCTGTGGAACCAAAGATGAAGACATGTAGAATTATCTTTAAGGGTACTTGCTATAACTATGGTGAAGGACACTATTCTTTTGAGTGTACACAGAAGAAGCTTGGTGACCAACAGACTGCTGTGGTGAATGAGAGTGAACCTGAATCTGAGAACTTGTTGCTTCGGTGAACATTGCTCGGTACAAAGGAGGAACCTTGTCAGAGGAGTAACTTGTTTAGGACCCGATGCAAGTTTAGAGGTAAACTCTGTGATGTTATTGTTGATAGTGATAGTACTGATAACCTTGTTGTTGAGGACATGGTTCAGAAACTTGGGTTGAGTAGAATGAAGCATCCTTGTCCTTATAGGATTGGTTGGTTGCAAGATGTTCATGCTTTAGAAGTAAGAGAACAATGTTTTATTGATGTTTAGATTGGCCAGTATAAGGATCTTGTGTTATGTGACATTGTGAAGATGAATAGTTGTGATATATTGCTCGGTAGGCCTTGGCAATATGATTGTAGAGCTATGTATGACTGTGTCAGAAATGTGTTCATTGTTGAGAAGGATGATAGGAAGTTTTCCCTGATGCCTTTGTTGGATACAACGCTTGATAGGAGAAGCCTGAGTATTGGTAGCCGAGTTGAGTTGGTGGATCTTGAAGGTATGTTTGATCAGTGTGAAGGACAGACCTGTGTGTTGTCGAGGGAAGACTTGAAGAGACAGAGAAAGCTAAGATGGAAAAGTATGCAAACTGAAAAGATGGAGGACTTGTATGTGAAGAACCAATTTGGGGTTTATGTGTTGAATCCCATAAGATGTTCTTCTCACATATGAACATCTTTTCAAACCTGGGGTGTCTGATGCAGGGGAATTCTAGGGTACTCGGTAGATCTGCATGGAGGTGTGTTATTTGGCTGGTGTTACTCAGTTGCAGCCTTGACTAATAGTCTTGGTCATTGAATGAAGCTTGGTCGATGAAGGAACTCGGTAATCTCTGGTGCTCGGTGAAAGTGTTACTCGATGATGCCTGCAGTGCTCGGTTGACACTAGTGCTCGGTGATGCCTAGCATGCTCAGTTATTTCACTATTTCTCAATTATTCCAGCTTACCGACTGGAGTTCTGTGTGTTTTATTGGGCTGACTTGGTGCATTTATTGTTGGTAGTTATTGTTACAGGATGACATGTTGGATTTAATTATTGTAAGGCTATTTTGAAGCTGACTTGTGTTGCATTTAATAATTGTTGGGGGGAGTTAATGGTTTCATCCAGCTGACTTGTGGCTGATGATTAGTATTTATAGGATGTTTGGGGTAGTTGTTTAGGAGGAGGGAGAGGTCACAGATCTGGATGACTTGGAAGACTTAGTGAGTTAGATCAGAGGTTCTAAAAGCTGGATTTGGTGAAATTGTGGAAAAGATCTTGCATGATCTTGCAGATCAGATTGTTATATGATAGTTTGTAGTTGCAGAGCTAGTGGTTTGCACACTTGGAGACAAGGAGATTTCTTGGAGGCTTGTGAGCTCAAGTTTAGATCTGCCTTAGGGTTTCCATCAGTTGCTGATTGTTCAGAGCTGAACTAGCTGAGATTGTATTGGATCTGTGTGGATCTTGAAGAACTTGTTTATGTTTGTAATTGGCCCTAACCCGGAAGTCCTTATAGTCGGGCATGTTAATTCAAATTTGATTTGAAAACATCTTGTTGTGTTGAGTTTTCTGCTATGTAATTCTGAAGCTGCAAGGCTGGATTGTCCTTAATTGGATCCTCCTTGCCTTGGTCTGCATCAAAAAGATTCCTACATACATTTTAACTAGATTGCAACATTCAAAATTGGAGGAAAATACACAACATCATTTATGTTCAATATCAACAGTAAGGCATGTAACTAAAACTAATCCATTATCACTTGTCCAAATTGCAAATGCCTCTACAAGAGAGGTCCAATACACATAATTGTAAATCACATTTCATAGGACTCTAATGTGCTATAAATATATATTCTTATGAATGAAACTTCTATAATGCATAAGAGATATGATGATATTTGATGTTAAATTTTTTCTTTGATCAATATCCTCTGGTCCACAATGATGGTTCCATGCCACACAACCTTGTAGAGCCAATAGGTCCACCCACTGTGCTAGGAGATAATCACATGAACCAAATGCTCCTACACATAGTACACAAGAGGAGGACTTACACTCACACCAAATATGAAGAATACAAGATATCCAATAAAGTAAAGTAATATCAACATAGAAAGGTAAGATTCATCTTTTAGGTACTACTCAAACTACATTAGGACTATATGCTAGAAATTTGATTAGTGAGTTTCATCATAGAGCACAAGCTTGGATACCACATGGAATCAAATACCCTTTCATATGGATGAGGAAATTTGATCGCATAAGTACCAAAACTCCTAGAGTGGGCTTGTCTTCCCAAGACATCCTTAGCCTTCAAGATAACTTAAAGCATGCAAGGGGTAGTTAATTATTTACCCTTGTTCTCATTAGTTTTTACTTGGTTAAGGAACCTCCACATGTGATAACCATACTTGACCACTTTTTATTGAGGTCATGTTGGAAGCCAAATTCTTAATCATGTCTAGTACCTAAACCTGAGGCTCATCACATTCCCAAATGAATATGGAATCAAACACATATATTGTTGATTTTACTTTTCACATGACATTGTACTTTTCTCAATTCTGGTCCACATCATGGCATAAGATCTAAACAGATCCACTTTCTCTTTTTAAAATAAAAAAATAACACCCCTTCATGATAATTCTACACAAAATACATAAATTCACCATTTTCCAATTTTTCATAATTTTGACAAAACCCATGAATTTCCAGCCACTTCATAGAAATAGCCTAAAATTCATCTAATTTTGAGAATCATGAAATTGAAATTCTAAGGATACTCTTTTGATTTAAACTCACCCAACACCCCTCATTTAACATGGAGCATGAATTTCACTCGCCCTATGACAAATTAGATAACATGAAGGAATTTATGGGCGAATTTCATAAAAATATTCAAATAAATTAATACTCTAACTAATACAATATTTAAATAAATGGAAATATCTTTTGCAAACTCTCTAACATTTTTCAAACATGTAATGAAAAGAACGAGTTGAACTGAAAGAGAAATGAACATTTTAACCTCAATTTTGGTTGAAAATTCAAATGGAGAGCTCTTCCCATACACACAATGAATTCATGCTTTCTTATAATAGTAAAAAATCATTTAAATTCATGTCCTAGTTTTAAAAACCTCATACAAATCCCTCCACTCTAGCTTCCAAAATCATCAAATCAAAATTTGTTGTAGGGTTTCTCCTCTCACACCATTTTCTTCCAAAAATGACATAATGCAAAAATGAACAGTTTTTCCATGTTTAAACAAAACCAATTGTCACTTTTTGAATAAAATTAATAAAATTGATTCTTTTAATTTCTAAATGCACATATTCTAATCTTAATTCTCAAACACATAATTGACAACACCTTTAACAATCACATTTTAATTAAATCATTCAATTAAGCTATAAAGTCATGAATGCATTTCATATTTAAATTTTATCACCATTGTCATTTAATCATAAATGTTGGAATTTTTGGAAACTACAATTGAAATAATTGTTATATTTTCATTGATGTCAAAACTTAATTGGTGAAACAGTTGCTATCTAGTAGAGTGCCATATCATTTGAGTGATGAAGAGGATTTGAAAAGAGGAGATAACAAGAAGACCCGGTGAAAAGGTTGAGTTATGAGAAACTACAATGGGTACTTGATTAGTTGGCACATTAGCAAGGTAATATGTTGTTTTATCTATAACACCAAGTGAAGAAGACAATTGATTTGAAGCATGGAAGAAATGAGGAAAGAAATTTTGAAAGCATAGGCTTGACCGAGCAAAAGAGCAGAAGATTAAGGAACTTAAGTTTAAGCCAAGTGAAGCTTGTGCTGATCGAGCACCAGTATAAGCCGATAAAATATAGTGTTGATTGAACATCAATAATTACCGAGTATCAAATAATGGACCGAGCAAAAATAATGATTACCAAGAAGATTAGTTTTAGCAATGACTGAGCATAAGAACACAATTATGACCAAGTGTCAGTATTTTATAGTTTATGAAGGGATTGAGATTCCCAGCCGACATAGTTGAATTATTGGAATATGTAAAATGTGTTGACGATAAGGATGAATCGCCTAGAGTATTTAATGCATGGTAAACCATTTTTATGCATGGATTCAAGGAGAAGTTTTGAGGAAGTATCTAAAAGGATAAGAAGGAGAATGAAATGTTGGAAGGATTCGATGAATCTGACCTAAACCTAAGATCTACAGAGATAATTAAGGGGCAAAAGGTTAAGCTACCTAATTAAGGAGGTATAAGGATAATCTAATTGTAGGTTATGCAAGAGGTTGATTCTGTTGATTGGTGAGCCTAAGCAGAAGGCTGAGAAGAGCTGTGAAGAGTTTTGGTGATTGTTTAAAGGGTGTCTAAGCGAATCAGAGATGGAGATGATAATAAAGGTCATTCAGTAGATCAACATATGAGCTACATCGGATCTATATTTGCAAATTGAGTTGTATGTATTAGATCAAAACCCACTATTACTTTCTAACCATTGTATTAGTTGAAATCCTTTAATCAAGGTTGACATAACAATCATTTGTAAATCCTTTAAACAAGGTGACATTGTAATGGGATGTTCTTAAGTCCTCTGATAAGGCCACTCCTAACAAGGTGAATAAATCCTTTAACAGGGTCACACCTAACAGTGTGTATTGTAACCTTTAACAGGGTTGGCTCCTCACAGAGCTCACTTCAGAAGAGTGAAAATTTGGTAGCATGTTACTAGTGGTTTTCCCATATTGGGTTTCCATGTTAAATCTTGGTGTCATACTTGTGTGAATGTTATTTGATATGTTAAGTATTTTATATTTTGCAAGTTGATTACTTTTGGATAGTGGATTGCAAGTTTATGTTACTAGTTATATGTTATAGATACCGAGTGGATTCTTGAGTAGATCTGAGTTGGTTGAAGTATTTAAAAGTTCAATTGGTACATCTGGACCTAATGATAACTGATTCACCCCCCCCTCTCATTTATTCTAAAATCATCCTAATAGAAACACTCTTTAATGGTCTTGCATATGGGTATTAGGGTTTTTGACATGTTGATCATAATATTTGGGGTATAATGTTGGATAAATTATTAGGGGATCATACTTGTACTAAGTATGATAGATTTAAGCTAAAGTAGAATTTGACCAACATGATATCTCTTATTAAGCAACATCAGGGAGGGTACACTAAAACTGATGGAACAAAGTAGAGTCAATACCTAATACCTGCATCACTCAACAAACATCAAGAGTACCTATTCATATGTATCATATCAAATCACATATGAATTCCATGGTGAGAGTCAACATTGCAAGCATAATCAAATAATCACAAGCATTATTAGTCATAAATGTATACCAACTAAAATACTAAACACAAAATAAGCATATTATCAAAATGCCACAATTATATTAAAGGGTGCACCATGTGGATACCAATACAAAAGAATGATGGTATGCATAATCCCATATAACATATTCAAATATAAAAAATGGATCAAAATAAAGATGATAGCATACAGATGTGAGAGGCATTTCATCCTATCCCTAGGGATAAGCTAAGTCTTTGAAACCTTAAAAAAGATAAGGATGAAGATCTCCCAAATGTGTTACATCCTCCTAAGTAGCCAAAGACTCATCATTTGGTTATCATTAAAACCTTATCTATTTTATGTCTCAACCCCTAAGGGTTAACCTCCAATGTTGGAGAATATGTATAGGCTCCAAATAAAGTTGTATACCCTCCTCGACCTAAAAGACACCTAAATCAAGAACATGGATTAAATAGAGAATAGACTGCCTTAGAACTAAAATAAGGAACACATCGTGGTTATGCAATAGGCTAGGTGGAAAGGAAAGGAGGAAAGTAACATAACCAATCATCACAAGGATCTCAAAAGGACCAACAAAATACGATGCAATTTTTGAGACTTTCCCATAATGAATAGGACTATTCTAACAATGTGCTCTCAAGAAAATAGAGTCACCTACAAAGAAATGTCAATCTAACCTATGCTCATCAATATATCTCTTATGTTGGTCTTAGGTTGTCACCAGGTGTTCTTTGATATGAACTACTTACTACTCCATGTATTGAAGCATCTCAGGGTGTAAGATGACTTGGTCCTATAATGGATCCCAACTTAAAGGTGTATGACATGGTCAACCATACAAGGTTTGAAAGGGTGTCATTCATAGAGAACTATGGTACCTATTATTATAGGAAAATTTACAAGGTAGAAATAGTCCTCCCATTTTTATTCTTGGTTCATGACATACATGTGAATCATATCCTTAAGAACTTGGCTCACTCTTTTTGTATGTCTATCACTCTTAGGGTGGTAGGAAAAACTAAAATTAAGTTGGACACCTAATACATTATTCAAAAAGGTCTACCACATGGATAAGAATATTGGGTCCCTATTTAACATGATCTTGCAAGGTATTACATGTAAGCACACAATATCTTCTATAAATACTTGTGCCATAGATGCAACATTGTATGAGGATCTCGTGGGAGAAAAATGATCAATCTTCTACAATTCTTCTATTATAACCATGATGGTATCATTACAATGAAAGGGAATAGGAAGACTAATGATAAATTAAGAGGGATTACATCCTGTTTCTACTTAGGAATGACTTTCTACTTAGGAATGACATGTGGCTATGAAAGACCTGTTGGATGTTGATGTTCAACTTTCACCTACGATACTCAATACATCTAGCTACAAAATTGATAACATTGTGTCTCATCCTCACTTTAAAGCACAACTTGAAGAGGAGGTGATATAATCCATGATGTCCTACGAGCCAACACTAGCAATAAATATAAACTACCACGGTATATATGCTTCCACCAATAATAACACAACCTCCCAAATTTAAAAACCAAGCAATCAAATCTTTCACAAATTTTAATAAAACCACCAAAAATATTTTATAACTGCCCAATAGAATTTAAGTCAACCAACAACAATTTTCATATTTTTTTAAAATAAACTACAAAAAGTGTATTTGATATATGTTTAGGCCAAATTTTTATTTTTTTGTAGAAAATCGACAAATAGCCAAGATATGCGAAGAATATTCTATGATAGGGGCCAAGAGGATTTTTTTCTCCTACTTGTCTATGTGATTTGTACGATGATACATCAATGTCAACCTATGAGGAAAAACCTCTATACCCTCTATACCAAGTTATTTGAGGATCTCAAGGATCTTTATTAATCCCTCCTCTCAAATCTTTTTGATATGAATTTCTTATTATTGAATTACTTTTTGTCTTTATTTTTTTTTTAGTTCCCTATTATTTCAGGATTTAAATTGATTTTTGGTAAAGGTGTTTTATAGATAACTTATTTCCATAGTAATTATTTTAGTATGTATAGTTGGATTCTCTTTTATTTATCAAAACCTTATTTATTTTAGTTTGTGCTAATTAATTATGGCACTTTCATTTTGTTAATGTTTTGTTAATTAATGGGCCCTTGATATTTTAACGAGCTTTTATTTTCTCAAAGTCTTTAATTTCTTAAGGGGGATTAATTAAACTATAATCCCTAGGTGGACCTTGTAAATTGTCAACCCCCTTATGAATATTATTGAGATAATCATTGTGATATTGTTTTATTATTCGATAACTATGAGTTATCATAATTCTTTTATTAAATCAAGTCTTTATATTAAATCTTTTATTTAACCAAGCATTAATGCCTTAATTTCATAGTGTTTTTCTCTAGGGGTTCCCCCCCCGTAGACCCTTAACGATTTACCCTAGTTACTGATCTCTTAGCCTAGTGCACCTGACAAGTTAGGGAATGTTGGCAAGCCAGCGCATGCCTCGAATTCCCTCAAGAGTTGAGTGTATAGGTTGATGTTTCGATCCGATGTTTCTATTTCAACCTTGTAATTAGTGCTTTTTAAAAAAAATTGTTGTGTGTGTTTTGCCCTAATTTTGGGCATGACATATGATACTCAATACATCTAGCTACAAAATTGTTAACATTGTGCCTCATCCCCACTTTAAAGAACAACTTGAAGAGGAGGTGATATAATCCATGATGTCCTATAAGCCAACACTAGCAATAAATATAAACTACCACGGTATATATGCTTCCACCAATAATAACACAACCTCCTAAATTTAAAAACCAAGCAATCAAATCTTTCACAAATTTTAATAAAACCACCAAAAATATTTTATAACTGCCCAATAGAATTTAAGTCAACCAACAACAATTTTCATATGTTTTTTTAAAATAAACTACAAAAAGCATATTTGATATATGTTTAGGCCAATTTTTTATTTTTTTTGTAGAAAATCGGCAAATAGCCTAGATATGCGAAGAATATTCTGTGATAGGGGCCAAGAGGATTTTTTTCTCCTACTTGTCTATGTGATTTGTATGACGATACATCAATGTCAACCTGTGAGGAAAAACCTCTATACCCTCTAAATGCAAACGTCAAATTTCAATGATTTGGAAAGCATTTATGGGGTTTTTAGGCCTTCAAGACAAAATGGTAGGGTCCAAGTCAGTCCAATTTGCTCTAAAATATTAGCTAACTCTGAGAATTGGTAACTAGCTCAACTTCAAACCCTCACAACTTTGGAAAATATGTTCAATTTAGATAATACTCTATAATAAGAAATGGGAATCAAGGGGGATAAATCCTATCCCCTATTATACATGAGGAAGGTAGATGAACCTCTAGGCTCAAATGGGATCAAGAACTTAATAGGTACCACTAATTCTTCACTAATATGAAAGGTTGATTAGGGGAATATGATTAAATGATATAACATAGAAGGATAAATAGGCAAAAATGACAAGTTTCAACATACATAGATGATAAAAAATAGACAAAGACCTATAGTGACTTGAAACAATAGCTAGATAATATTACTAACATGAAGTTTTAATTTGAAGATAATTTTTAGGGTATAGATCACCTTGGGTGTTTTGTTCTCAATTACAAATCACCCAAGTCACTTTGTACCCTATACTTTTGTTTGAAACTTTCATGGATTGTCTTTCAAATCTTGTACTTCCCATATCTACAATGGTAGGTTCATCACATGTTCTTGCACACAAAAAAATGGGAAAAATATTGTACAAAGGGGTTTGACTTAGTCAAACCTTGGTTGAGGAATCAAACTTGAAATGAAATAAAGTAAATGCAAGAATATTCTCATATAGAAGGTGTTAGGTCTAAAAAATAAAGTATATCATACCTTAAAAATGCAAATGCTTCTTTGAATGTGATCAAATATGTTGGTGCAATAGCTTTGAATTAACACAAAAAACCCAAAAGGACATCATGAAAGATAAAACCCTTATGTAATAGATGTTATAGTTTTCCAAAATGCTTTATGAGAGAGAGAGAGAGAGAGAGAGAGGAGGAGGAGAGGAGAGAGGGAGAGAGAGAGAGAGAGAGAGGAGTATATCATACCTTGGAAATGCAATGCTTCTTTGAATGTGATCAAATATGTTGGTGCAATAGCTTTGAATTAACACAAAAAACCCAAAAGGACATCATGAAAGATAAAACCTTATGTAATAGATGGTATAGTTTTCCAAAATGCTTTGAGAGAGAGAGAGAGAGAGAGAGAGAGAGAGAGAGAGAGAGAGAGGGAGAGAGAGAGAGGAGAGAGAGAGAGAGAGGAGAGAGAGAGAGAGAGAGAGAGAGGGAGAGAGAGAGAGAGATGAGAGAGAGAGGAGTTTAATGCTTGAATGCATGCAAATCTTCTTCCTTGATGGTGGACTCCTTTTCTTGGCCATCAATGAGGGAAATAGGCTTGATCCATGAATAATATTGCCTTGAAGACACCTTGAATGCTTGATATCTTGCTTGAAAATGCTAGGATACAAAATAATGATCAAGTGTATACTCGAGAGTGGACATGATGCAAAAAATGAGGAGAGATAGGGTGCTTATATACCTCTCACAACATTTTGAGACTCAAAAATTGAAGGAGGCCGACACAAGTTATATATTTTTCTAAAACACTACAACATGCCATGATTTGAATTTGGACCTAAACCTTGGGGTGTAGATCGCCTAGGGCATTTGGTACCTAGGAACAAATCACCCATGACATTTTGTACCCAAGAATAGATCACCATGGCATTCTATTCCCACCAATTATGGCTTAGATCAAAATCATAGGTTCTAGATAAGAAGGGGATATGAGATTAGGAAGCATCACTGATTATGGGATCCAAGATAGAATACAAAGGCCACAAATGGTAAGATAGAGCCTATATAAGCTAACAAATGATTGAATTGGAGAAAATGACCACACCTAGAAATAATAGCTCACATTGATTTTTGGTGAAAATTAATTAAGAGATGACTCATATATTAATTTAAATTAATAAAGGTCCAATGAGTATTAGGAGAGTGTGAAATCAATGTGGGAAACCATACATGCTAAAATGAGGCTAAATGAAACATCTAATGATAAGTACTTACAATTTAGGACGTTTGCAGAAATAAAAGATAATATTGACTTTCTTAGCTATCTTGGACTTAATGGCGAGCTTAGGTCTCCTCCAACACTAGCCAATAATAATTTGCAATGAAATATCTCTTATATGTAAACAATGGCTCAACTCTCCAATATGAGAAGATTTTTACAAGACCATAGCCCTGATACCATGTTAAAATGCTAATGAACCCATAATGAAGCTACATACTTCAAGGATTGACCAAGAAAGATACCTTCCACAAGAGAGTTGCAACAAGAGCTTACATGAATATTAAAAAATGATCAATTGATTTGAAAATGTGTTATGTTACAATGTCCAAGTACCTTGATTATATAAGCAATGTATGATGAGGCTTGATAACTAGCATTGATGAGAACATTAAATGATCAATGCAAAATAATAAATGTTTAAAATAAATACTATATATCTAATGACTAGAATTAAATAATGAGACATGACCCCATTATAACTAATTTCTAGAAACGACACAGGATATGAGAAAACTAAGTTAACATGTGAATAGGTTCCCATTAATATGTAGATAGAAAATAACATTCACACTAACAAATAACACTATTACATAACAATTAAGGATAAGTCACTAGTACAAAAGAATTAAGGAGAAACATGGAGTGATTACGAAAGAATAGTTGAAAGAAAAAAATATTTAGTCACATTTATTTTTTAAATTTAAAGACATGGGAACACAAATTAAAGACAGAAAAGTTTTTAAATAAAAATAGCAAAATTATGTTTATTTTTAAAATTTTAATATTAGCATACATTATTTACTTTTTCTTGATTAAAATATAAAATTATATAGATTCTAAATCAAAATATTTTGAATGTTTGTAAATTTAAATTTTACAAATAAATGAGTGATAAATTTTAAAAAATAGGTTCATGTAAAATGATGTCTATGCGCATCTTTTGCATAAATATAGTATAGCTAGTTTTAAATATCTTTTGAAGAGTTTTTTTGGTTTGGTACCCTAGAAATATTTAGCTTGGCTCGAACTAGGTGATGATACAAATCCGATACTTCATCCCTAGCGTGAACCCACAATATTACCACGAATAGTCCAAACTTGTGAGCCCAATAGCCCAACATGGACATAAAGTTTGCAAGCACGCCGACCTAATTAGGGTTTAGGAGAATAAGTCACTTGGTGTGAACACCGACAACATTCGCATAATGCGAGTGTTCAAACCTGTGGGCATAATGGATCAATGAGGATACAATATTCCAATGGGGGCTTGAATCTTCTACAACAACAACACCACAATTTATCTGTCACACTATATCAAGAACACCAATTCTTTTGAAGAGCTTTATAATTTTGTTTTGTTTTGTCTATATTATTTATTTGACAATATTTGTATGTAACTTTCCATTACTCATTATTCACAATTCTTCTCTTTTCAATTGAATAGTACAATACATATTATATACTCATATATTTTTAATAATCTCATTTGTAAATATTGATATAAATATATTTTTTGATGTTTTTACATTTAAAATAAATACTAAATTCTATTATATATTGGTAATAAAGTAAAACAAAAAAAATTATTTTACTTTATATTTATGTGCCTACTAAATTTTTTAACATTATCGATGACGCTGACATGACATGCCCTCTAGCCCTCACACATGAACCAATGAACAAATTGGACAAACAAAGACAAAAGCCCATGATCACAATGACCCAATGAGTTTGAACCTTGGTGGGCACAACAACACCACCACCACTTAACCAATACACTAAGTGACACACCACATTTTTATACTATATTTAATTATCTCGGTTGTATTATTAGTACTTGCCGATAGGCTGGGTGATTAAAACTAATTGCATGAACCAATAACATATTTTATATTCTATTATAAATTTTATATTCTATTATAAATTTTATATTTTTCATAGTACAAATGCAATATAATATTTATATTAAAATATTTTGAATATATGTTTAGTATCAAATTTTTTTTAAAGAATAATGACATAATATATACTAATTTAATATTAAATAGAATTATACTTTATAAAATATAATAAATTTATGTGGCACTTGTTAATTTTATATCACATGAAGGTATGTTAGCATTAGTGATCTAGAATATTATAAGTTTATTTTGTACATCAACTTTCTTGTTTGGATATTTTATGAAGAGTGAAATGTCATTTACCTCATTTTTCTCATTAGTGTACTTAACGAGAATATGAAATGTGAAGAGTCAATCTCTTCCAATTAGTACATGTATGAAATGCAATAATTAAAATTAAATCCAATGCATCTAATCAATGTATAAAAGGCATACAACTCTTTTATTGATTTTTTCTATATTTTTTGAATATAAAATTTAAAAAGAAGCGTACACTATGATTAGATGCTTTGGATCTAATCACTATGATTAGATGCTTTGGATCTAATCATTATATAATATTTTATACAAGGGATAAGTAGAATATAAGAGATCAACTTTTCAATTGCTACGTTCTCTTAAAATATACTAAATAGGAAAACAAAGTAAACAAACTTTCAACTTCAATATCATATGCACATGGAAAAATATTTTATGAAAAAAATGAGCTTATGATATTTTGGATCAATAATGTTGATATACCCTCATGTGATTTAAAATCTATTTATATTTTCCTCTTCACCCTTTCCATCACTCCAAGAACTCATTTGAATTACTTAACACAACCTAAATACTTTGTGAATATATCTGTTAGTGATGTTCACCCTCGAGAAAATACATAGGATCAACTATTTTTTTATATTTTTGACATTATGAAATAATAAATACACAATTCTATTTGATATTAATGACAATTCAATTATCAATAGTCAAGCAACACTATAATGCCATTCTAACCACGTTGTGCAACTCTTCAAGAATCTTGCACCTCTCAAAACATCTTACGCTATAATATATTTTGATTTAATTATTAAATTAACCAATATACCCCATTCCTTACAGCACCAAACTAATGTACAAATTCTTAAGACATTTTCTAGATTAGATCATTCTTCTTAAATAGAATTCCACTATAAACACACACTACTATATAATTAAGACTTTTAGCCCCATTCCTTACAACACCAAACTAATGTGCAAATTCTTAAGATATTTTTGGACTAGATCATTCTTCTCAAATAGAATTCTATTACAAACACATACCACTATAGAAGTAAGACTTTTGATTGGATTCATCATAAGTCATATCAATGTGTGTAAAGTTGTTTTAGGTAAATAATTTTTGATTATTATTCAATAATATAAAATATTCAATTGTGGAAGATGAAGTACCGTAAACTTTTTAATGTGATGGTAGTTATGAGAATGAAGCATGGTAATTTTTTTAATGTGTTTTACCACATAAAGCTCTTGCCAATTGAAAGAGACCCAACCTTGATCAACTATCTCTTATTAATGATTACTTACTTGAATTAGTCTATTAAATGATAATAATATTTTTTTAAAATTTAAATAATTATTTACAACATTAGAGAAGAAAGCCATCCATTTATATAAATATAATTTGTATACTTAAAAAAAAGCCCTGTAATAATATTTGATATAATGATGAAAGCTTATAATCCAATCTGATAAAAACCAGAAAGCAAATCACAGAAGTGAAATGCCTGTTCCTTATGCCTAAATTCTCCCGCCGAGCGTTTTTATCCATCAAAAGTGGAGGGAGAGGTCATCTGTAGACTGTAGATATGTTTTTATTTACACAGTAGTTTTTAGGATGATAAATGTTTTTATGTATCTTTCTATATTCCCGTCAACATTGCGTGCAGGCTCAGCAGCCAAAACAGTTTGAAGTTAAAGCACTTATTATAATTCTGAGGTAGGCCAAAAAATGAACGAAGAAATGGAGGAAAACATGGTTGTCAGGAACAGCCGCAAGGAAGTTCACCTTTTCTACTGTAATGAAACTGAGGAGCTGGCCCGTAATATTGCTGCTCAATCGGGTTCCATCCATCTCAACACTATTAACTGGAGGTATGTCTGAAATATGTATATGTTTGTTTTTTTGGGTATTTACAATGAATTGCAGAACCTTTGAATCTTCCCTTTTCCGACCGAGACTAGCGAACTGGGTATTTGGAATTTGAAGTACCCACAGCCACAATTCTTACATTAGAGCTTTTTGGCAACACCCATATGTTTTGTCTTCTGTATTTCCATTCTAGGGTCCCGAGTCTTGACATTAGTAATTCACTTTTTCAGTAATATTAGCGCATGAAGAAAAATATATAAAATAATGAAATAGCTTTGGAGTGGGAGAGTTGTCCGACTGAATCACATAAGAAATCAAATCCTTATTCACATGGAGGGAAGGGATTGGTAATTTTGGTATTCATAGGTTCTTAGAATGATATCCTATTTTAAGGGTAAGCCCAAATGGAATATTTCAGAGGGAAGCTAAAATCGATAACTGTGACTAGTTCATGGGACGCTACATTGACTCCCTCTTTATACAGCTGGTGAAAAAGGCCTGAATTGTTTTGCCTTTTTCCCTCCTCCGTGCCACCAAGGGTTTTGATTTTGAGTTGGTGAGGCGTAGGGCTCCCCAACTTGTTCACACTTATAAGAATGTTTGAGTTCAAAGGTAGTCTAAGGAAGACTTCTTCAGCAAGGGGTGTGCACCAGTCCTCATGGTCCTCTCCATTCCAGTGGCCCAGGAATTTCATCTGATCACGAGAGGAGGCACCCCCACCTTGCAAACAGTAGACGTCCAATAGTCTCACCTCTGTTCAAGTAGTAAGAAGGTTTGCCTTTTCTGATTTGTGCTTGGCAAAAGTCACTCTTTGGTAGGAATTTGGTATTATAATTACCCTTCTCAATTCTGATGATGAGGGCACAATCTGCTTTAGCTGCTTCACAGGCATATGTTGCTGGAGGTTATGCCTTCTTCATTCTATATTCTTGTTGGGAGGATGCTCTTGCATACTGTTATCTTGATTTTGTTTGCTCCATTATCATTGATCTTATCTACTTTATCTGCTTTAGCTGCTTCACAGGCATATGTTGCTGGAGGTTATGCCTTCTTCATTCTATATTCTTGTTGGGAGGATGCTCTTGCATACTGTTATCTTGATTTTGTTTGCTCCATTATCATTGATCTTATCTACTAACTAGTGGATTTTAATAATTTCATTCCATCTCATTTTTACTCGTGTTTAAAATATGTTGTTGGCTAAGGCTAGACCTAAATAAATCGGTTATTATCAGTTCAAGTCACATTGTTGGATGTATTTAAAATTTTGAAAACTAAACTGTGGAGAAAGGGATAATTATCTAGTGGCCGCTGGTGGTATTAAAGGAACACAATTATGTTACAACTTACAAGGTTCAGTTTCCCTGTTAATACCACAATGAGTCAAAGTTGACTAAGGAAATTAGTTAAATAGTTGTTTGTGTCATGAATAAGAAAATCAGTATGCTTTCTGAATGCATAACTTGGCCGGAAACTTCTTCTCTTTTGTCACATGTTTCTCTCTTATATGGGAAATCTTATCAAGATTATACCTCTTTTCTACACTTAGAATTGGGAAAATGAAACCCTTTATATCTTTAATCCTAATTTTATTCATTATTTAAGAAACAACACAAAACAATAATATGTCCTGTGTAGTTCTTCTGGTGACCAGAAGATTGGTAGATGTTCTGTTTTCCTCATGAATAAAAACTTCTAATGTACGGTACATATAAGGAAAATCTTATTTCCTTTATAAAATAGTAGGAGAATTCTACCCTCCCTTAAATGTAGAGTAACTGTTTTTAATGCAAGAAAAGGAAGTGTATATATATCCAAAATATTATCCATTGCCCTTCTTTAGACAGAGATTAATTGTTTCTAATGCAAGAAGAGTCTTTATAAAGTTAATGCTTACCTCTGTGCTTACACACCATGCATCCTTGATTTCTTCCATTGAAAAATAAGATTTGAGTTTGTTACATTTTTTATTTTTATTCTCTAAATCTTCTATGTTGTGACAATCGGATAAGTTTACATCTCTGACATTTTATTTTCTAAATAAAAAATATATCTTTTTTTCAATGCAACAAGTAATCAGATTATGTGTATGGAAGCTGTAATCCTAACTTCTAAGTTCCATTTTTTCAGGAATTTTGTATTCCATATTCTAACTACTCTTGCTGATACATGTTGTGTAGGAAATTTGCAGATGGGTTTCCTAACCTATTTATTCCAAATGCGCATGGCATTCGAGGCCAGCATGTGGCATTTCTAGCTTCATTTAGCTCACCTGCTGTTATTTTTGAGCAGCTTTCCATTATATATGCACTGCCACGAATGTTTATATCGTCTTTTACTCTTGTTTTACCATTCTTTCCTACTGGTTCTTTTGAGCGTATGGAAGAAGAGGGGGATGTAGCAACTGCATTTACATTGGCAAGAATATTATCCAACATACCTCTTTCTAGGGGTGGCCCAACAAGTTTGGTCATCTTTGATATTCATGCGTTACAGGTGGGTGCCAGATTTTCTCTCTTTGGCATGTGTTCATGTTATCATGTAGGTTTTGTTTCAATTATTGTTTTGATTAACACTTGTTAAGGAGTTTTTCTAATGCAACTTTTTTAAAATTATCTTGGGTTTGCCCAAGTTTCTACTTTTACCTTGCATGTTTTAATATCTTTTCTGTCTTGTAATAAATATATAGCTATAAAACATAGGAACATAGCACTTCTATTGAAAGCTGGTAATATTTAAGTGTTGATCATTCTACAATTATTGACATTTCATTATGTAATGTATTATTTACTCACCTTGCCTTGCTGCATGGGCAAAAGTGAGAAGGAAAAAAACACAAGAAAAGCTATTTGGGCTTTTATGACTATGCCATGTACATGCTTCCTATTGATATTCATGCGTCACAGGTGGGTGCCAGATTTTCTCTCTTTGGCATGTGTTCATGTTATCATGTAGGTTTTGTTTCAATTATTGTTTTGATTAACACTTGTTAAGGAGTTTTTCTAATGCAACTTTTTTTAAATTATCTTGGGTTTGCCCAAGTTTCTACTTTTACCTTGCATGTTTTAACATCTTTTCTGTCTTGTAATAGATATAGCTATAAAACATAGGAACATAGCACTTCTATTGAAAGCTGGTAATATTTAAGTGTTGATCATTCTACAATTATTGACATTTCATTATGTAATGTATTATTTACTCACCTTGCCTTGCTGCTGCATGGGCAAAAGTGAGAAGGAAAAAAACACAAGAAAAGCTATTTGGGCTTTTATGACTATGCCATGTACATGCTTCCTATTGGTTTCTGTCAGCATCATAAGCAGCTGTGGCAATATGACAGAAATGGAATAGTTAGCTCTATATATTCTATTTCAAATTGTGGGTGAAACAATATGAAAGTTATTTTGAGTCAGATCATTATGAAAATTAAATATGTCTAAAAATAATGTGTATCTGGGAAAGTATTTCAGTTATCCTACTGGTTTTTGTTGCTTCTAAAGTAAGTTAGCTATAAAAAATAAAAATGAAATGCTTTCTTAAGAGAAAAAAAATTAGCTTGGAAAATTTTGCTTCTTTACACTATGCTTATTCTTCCAGTTTGTTGTGCTTTTACTTATTTCTGGCATAGTTTTTTTTATGTTTATGGTTTACATGGCCATGCTCCAAAATGGGTCCTTTTTATTTGCACTAAAACACCTTTGCATTCTCATCGAATTTGAATATGTTTACCAACTAAATTAAAAATCTCAACCTTCAAGAGTTCCAATACAACACATTTTTGTGTGTTAGTTTGTAAAAAGCATTGAGTTCAGATCTTAGAATATCACTATCTAAAAACTTGAAAAGATTTACTGTTCTATAAGAGCTTTTCCATCATTTTATCTTTGTTACTGGGTTTTCCTCTTGGGTGCCTTGTACTGGGAACCAGTATGAACTGGGTACTGGTCCTAGGTCAGTTCCAAATACTAAAATAGGTTAAGTTTCTCTCATTATCGATGTGTTTCCCAGGTACGTCCCAAGTTTGTGTACTGGTCCCAGGTTAGTTTTCATACTGAAAACGATCTGCTATTTTCTGATTTTCCCTTCTCTGCCAGGGTACATTGTGGGTTTCATTGATTTTCCATGCCCTAACTGTGTACATCCCAGGATCTTCTAAGACAAACCTGGGGCATACCCAAGCTAGGTACCTTGTGTCATTTTCGAACCTAGATCTTTAAATGCCCCAACCAAAAAAACACTTCCTTAATTAAAAAAAGTAGTAAAGTGAAGAAAAAGCTAAAAATCTAATTATTAAAAGCCTCATTTATCAATTTATCAATAGTGTTTGAGGTTAATTTTGTTTAATCTATGCATATTATGGTTAAGTGTATTTATTTGGAGTACATCTGTGTACACGTATATATCTGATAGGTAAGTGCTACCATTGGGGGTAGCTCTCTTTGATTAAGCCAAAAATAAAATTACAAATATTTGTGCCGGATATAATTTATGATTTATCCCATCAGCACATTCATATATCCCGTCTATTTGAGCAGGAGAAAACAAATCCCCATTGACACTCAAATGATTATGGAAGACTTCCAAATTGTTATTTTCAATGCCCTCCTTGAAGAGAAGCAAGGCCTTCCTTGCAGCCCCTCCTGAGAAACCGCGCTGACATTAAAATGCCAGCCAGAAAGCCAGAAGGAGGCATTAATGTGACCAGGTCAATCATTGCTATCACCACATCCTTGTTTACCGGAGCCACCAGGTGTCGAGCGAAATGTATGCCCCCCTTTTTTTCACCCAAATCTTGGACAACCCCAGGAAAGAAGAGATCATAAACAACCCCTTCATGCACATGCTTGCTAGACTATGTTGCTGTATCCACCACTTTGATCACTGCATCCCATGCACCCTCCTCACGCAGCTGGAACAACATCCCAACTTGCTGTTCTCTCAACTCCTGCAAACATCTACACTGAACTCTGAAGTGTATTGCCATAGTGATTCTTTGCAAAACACTTGTTTCAATCCCATATTTAAGCTCTCTCCAAAGTTCGATAATGTCAAAAGTACAACCCGAGAGCAGCACAGACTGCCACTATTGCTCACATTAGTCCCATCTACTAATAGGTTGACCTTTGCATCAAGGCAGATTGCCAACACACCTCACACCAAATCCCAATAGCACACACTCCCTGGGCCATTGATACACCAAGATTTCAAAGAGATCCAAGGAAAATCACCAGCATGATTATCATACACAACCGTCCATTCATCCATAGGGTACACTGCCACCATTTCAGATCAAAGGCTTCAAACATGGTCACCTCAATTGTCCCCCACAAGCAACCCATGTTCTCCTATAGACTTTCAACCATCCCAAACTCCAACAAGGCTAGGACTGCTGTTGTTGCCCGTTCGCTTCCAAAAGAATCATATGTAAACTATCCCATCTTTCAGGACAACAATCAACAATCTCGGTCCCTCCACACATTACTGCCTCATTAGCTAATCTATTTGTCGCCACATGCCAGATAGAGAAATCCATACTTTCTAGAATCTCCCATGCCATGTGAATCCCTCTAAGCAATTGCCAATTTGGTGTAAACAACTTTCTTATTACATTCGTGCAAATCATTGAGTGCCCTTCAATGTCTACACATATGACCCCCCTCTTTTGACATTTTGCCAATCTCTAATTTAATGCTTCCATTTCCGCATCATTGTTAGTAGCAACCCCCAGAGAGCTCGAAATGGCCCAAATCATACCACCTCTGTCATCTCTTAGTATGCAACCACAACCTCCCAATCTTGGGTCACCCTTGCTGGTTTTTCAAAATTCAATTTTAATCTGCCACTCAAAGGGACCAACCATTTGGGAAGGGCACATTGTAATGCTTTGCCAAGGAACCCTTGGAATAAAGGGGTTAAATATGCAGTTAACAATTTTTTTTAGAAACATGGAATAAACATCATGTAACTATGTGCATCACATAACCATAAAGCATAAGCAAGATATAAACATGCAAGCAAATACACCACGATCGTCACATAATCACACAAGCGGAAGACTAAGAAGCACTTCCAAAGGTTCCAAGACAACCCAATCACATACTTGGAATGGAGAACACACGTTCACGAGGCTGCCCTACAAGGATTCAAACAACGTCCATGAATCACAGGAGGCTAAGCTGGCAAGAACCCATGGCTAAACAAAGAGGAGACTAATCCATCCTCAAAATCCTTCAAATTGATGTTCATTTTAAACTCAAGGTAAATTTTCCTAATATGGTTAAACATACATGTTAATTGCTAGCTAACCATAAGCAAACAACCCAAGAACCATCAGGAAGCAAACCCAAAAGCATAAGCAACTCATCTGGGTTCCAAATCTGATTGGAAAGCCAAACTGGGCGCAAATGTGAAAGTAGGTAGAGGCGCTGATTAAGGCGTAGATGCTGATTTACATTAATGTCGATTCTGCACTTGTAAAGTTTGAGACACAAAAAGTCTCAGTCCAGTGGGTTGCTTGCGTCAGTCCAGGCTGCGGAGGCGTTGAGCCTCGCATGTGCTGAATTAGGCACAAGCTTTTATTTGGAAAATTGGCCCAAATTTGAAGGAATAAAAGCCAAAAGCCTAAGCTAACACCAACAAACGACTGGTAAGCAACTAGCTCCACACTGGGGAGTACCGAATAACATAGATCGAGGCAATAATCACTCGATTGCATCAATAAATTACAACGTCAATAGCATAAGGGAAACTAAGCTAAAGCTCATAACATTAGTGCATATACATGTACATATATCAATGGTACAAGAAATGGAGGAAATACATTGAGCACTTGATGCTCACAATGTCTGTCTTTGGACATTGGTCCCCAAAAGTGGTAAAGTGCAACGCCACCCTACCCTATGGAATCCTCAGGTCCACCCCATCTTGCTCACGGAGATAATAACCCGATCACAGTCACAAGGTAAGCCACACACACCAATGAAGGCTAACACTCATGCCAAACAGATGCATGACTCAAGGACGATACAATGGTCCAAGTAGAATCACAATGCAAGTACATAATACAAGAAGGTTAGGTCACTACTTAGAGCTATAAAGGCTAAAATGTAGGGACTCAAGGTGGAGTGTCATTACTTGGCTCTCGATAGCCCAAGTATCATCGAGTCTTCTATCAATGTTCGTAGACGGCCAAACTCAAAATGTATCTTCAATCAACACCCTCAGGTGGCTAGATACGGTGTCTTCTATCAACGTCCTTGGATGGCCAGACACGGACATACCTTCTATCAACACCCTCGGGTGGCTAGGTAGTCAGTTACTCTTATCAATATGTTTTAACCCCAAATTAATTTGTTATGTTATCACATATTAAGAACTTATGAGCCGAGGTACATGTAAGAAGCCACTGCACACCTCTACCTGAACAATAATCCCTCTCGTTCTACAACAAGACACAATTCAAAAATGCAAACAAGGCAAAAGCCACAAAAACCCAAAATGTAACATGGGACTCAATTGGTCTTAAACCAAGAGTGCGGGTCCCTCGGGATCCCGACATGGCACACTCAATGTGCTCGTGATGCAGTCTCAAACACCAACATCACGTACTCCAAATGCGATCTCAAATCAAACATTGAGCAAAAATCACAAGGAAGGAAATGCAATTATAGGTGCTCACAACACACTCAACTGGGCACTTTGCCAGGAGTACAAATTTGTCCAGAAATTTGAAAATCTCAAAGTAAAACCATAGAATTGTTGCAAACATGGAGTACAACACATTCCAATGTATGAATTATACTGAACATGCCAAACGACAAATCAGGGTGACACACAAAAATGAGGCGAGCTAAAAAATGCCTAAAAATTAAACATCAAATAACCTCACAAAATTAAAAGCCATTTGCCCTTAGGCACCCAACATCACATTTCTACGATAAAATCTCAAATCCAGGCACTCACAAAGAATTGTGCAGCATAACACTTATAAAACCCCAAATTGTCAAACTACAAACACATAAAAACCCAATCGGGTAATGAAATTAAGCAAGATTGTGGGGGAATACAAATTCTCAACCCACTCAACTATTAAAACAAATTTCAATCAATAAAATAGAGTAGATAAAAAATGGGGAGATGCCCTACCTTTTATGACCTTTTCACACATCGCCCCATTGCAAATGGGGACCTCCTCTTTTTGTTGTTGGCCTTGTCTTTTTGGCTTTTGTTCTTGGTAGTTTTTGGCTTAGTCCCGTAAGGTTCCCCGTGTTTCGAATGAGAATTGGTAAAATTGGCCAAGTCTAGGAAAGTGTTGTCCACCTGGCTCCTAGAGTGGAAACTGTGTGTCTGTTAGTGAATTAGGTCAAGTGTTAATGAGAATTGATATTTAAAAAAACTATGCTAGTGAACTTTTGAATGTTTTAACATGCTATTTTTAGCAACTCTATTTTTAGTAAATTTCATTGCCTCCCAGATTGGCCTTATTTTGACTTTGGAACAACTTACTATTTTTAGAAAATTTCATTGCCTCTTGGAGTGGCCTTATTTTGACTTTGGAACAACTTACTATTTTTAGAAAGTGTATTTTTGGCAGGTTTATTTTGGCAACAATTGAGCTTTTCTGATAAAGAGACAAAAGGGTATCCAGTTCTATATCTAGAAGAATGAGCAAGCGAGGCAGTCAATTAGAAAATGGTTGTTTGGAAACACCCTTGAAATATCCAAAAGTGGAAAGGCATGAAAAACATAAGAAAAATGGCTAAGTATTGGAAAATTTCTCCTTCATGGACGAAAAAATGGCTAAGTGTTGGAAAATTTCTCCATGGAAGAAAAAATGGTTGTGTTGGAAAATTTCTCCTTCATGGAAGAAAAATTGGCTGTGTTGGAAAATTTCTCCTCCATGGAAGAAAAAATGGTTGTGTTGGAAAATTTCTCCTCCATGGAAGAAAAATGGTTGTGTTGGAAAATCTCTCCTTCATGGAAGAAAAAATGGTTAAGTGTTGGAAAATTTCTCCTCCATGGAAGGAAAAATGGCTAAGTGTTGGAAAATTTCTCCTCCATGAAAGAAAAAATGGTAGTGTTGGAAAATTTCTCCTTCATGGAAGAAAAAATGGCAAAGTGTTGGAAAATTTCTCCTCCATGGAAGAAAAAATGGTAGTCTTGGAAAATCTCCCCTCCATTAAAGAAAAAATGGCTTAGTGTTGGAAAATCTCTTCTCCATGGAAGAAAAAATGGCTAAGGGTCCATTTGTTTGCTGGAATTATAGAATGCTAGAATTTACAAATACTGGAATTTGTCAATTCAGGAAGTTTTAAATCTGGAAAATGGTTTTTGGAATATGGCTGGAACTGTTTGGTTCACCTAGAAGATGAATGAGAAGATGCATTTTCTACGTTTGGTTCCATAAATCTAAAATTGGAATACCACTTGAATAAGATTTTTTTTTAATTTTTAATTTTTTTAATAAGAAAAAGATTTAGAGTATCAATGTAAGACATTGCAAATAACGAAAGCAATAAAACAATGATCGGAATGATTTTTCTCAAAAACAATAAGTTTATGGCATCTAGCCTTGGATATCAACAAACCTTGGCTGGATAAAGACTTGAATAGACTCCGCCGAGACTAAAACCTTGCTTTCTTGAAGCAAATCGTTCACTTCCAATATAAGGTATATTTACTATTATACAGAAAAGGGTGCTTAAGAAATACCTCCTCGTAGTGAAACCCTTGATTAACGCCCTCTCTCCAGAAATGCCCAAATCATAGACAAATTTTTTTAGCAGAGCCACTCTCCAGCATGCACTCTAATTAACGCCCTGGAAATGCCTTCGGAATGCACAAAGAATTGTGGACTTGACATAATTATAAAATTTTGTTTACCACAATTCACATTTAAGTGGAATTGGAATTCATTTTTCAATTCCAGGGTTTTAGGTGGAAGATTAATATGCTGGTTTTGAGGTTAAATTAGAATTTACAAATTCCTAATCCATTTTCATTTTTTAAAAACAAACATCAAAGATGTAAATTCCAGTATTCGAAAATGACAATTCCATCCCCATTCCACCAAATGAATTCCAATTCCAAGGTTTTAGGTGGAAGATTAATATGCTGGTTTTGAGGTTAAATTAGAATTTACAAATTCCTATTCCATTTTCATTTTTTAAAAACAAACATTGAATATGTAAATTACGGTATTCGAAAATGACAATTCCATCCCAATTCAACCAAACAAACAGACCCTAAGTGTTGGAAAATCTCTCCTCCATGGAAGAAAAAATGGCTAAGCATTGGAAAGTCTCTCCTCCATGGAAGGAAAAATGGATAACTGTTGGAAAATTTCTCCTCCATGGAAGAAAGTACAAGGAAAGGTGAAAAAAGGGCTAAATGCTGGAAAATTTCTCCTCCATGGAAGAAATTGCAAAGAATAGATAAAATTTGGCTAAGTATGGAAATTCCCTCTCCAGATCTCGAATTTCACCCTCTTCGAGTGTGCACCCATGGGTTGAGAAATGTTGATGAAGATAAACAACAAAAGGGGAATTCTTGGAAAATAAAAGAAAAAGTGTGACAAAGTGAATTTAAAGCATGGGAAGAGGAAGGTGTGAAGTTTTGAAGAGAGTTTTTGGAAAGAGAAAATACCTTTCTAGAGAGATGAATTTGCAAAGAGTTTGAAGAATTAGAGAAAGAGGCATGAGAATGTTAGAGAGAGAGGATTTCTTTGAAGAGAGAAAGTTTTAGAGAGAAAATATGAAAGAATTTCTATGTGATTCTTATGTTGATTATTTCATTTTGCAGGAGGAAGAATTCCAGTCTTGCATGATCAAGGACGACATTCAAGTTCCAGAACTCCTGAAGTAGTGTTGAAGATGTCTAAGTTTCAAGTGACCTAGTTCAAGGCATTCAAGGTTTAGGACTTAAAAAGATAAAGTTCAATCCATAAATCCAAGAGCATGGCCAAGGGAAGTTCTATGTGAAGAAACTCCAAAATGACAATCATTAATGAAGAATTCCAATCCATAAATTTTCAAGCAAGTACATGGAAGGATAGAAATGTTCAACCAGAGACGGTTTCAAAAGGAGTATTCAAAGTTGGATGTGAGTTATGAAATGATGAGTTAGTAAAGACCCGAGCCTACATGACACCCAACACGCTGACATGGTGCCTAGTCATCTTCACCAACTAGTCAAAGATCCCCAAGTCAAAGTTCATTGCATGTAAGGAACAAAATCAAACATAGGCTATTCTTGGCAAAGGAGTATTTAATGCATAGTGGGTATTCATTTCACCCCACTCTTTTGTTGAATGAACATGCATAGTGGACATTTATTACCCCACTAAGTGGTTTTCTCTTCATTGGGCCATGTGGACCTGTGCATTAATTGTAGATTCTCTTTCTTTGCCCTAACCCTAATTAGGGCTAAGGTGGCACAATCCGGGCCATCAGTCTTGTTTCAATCTAGGCCATTCATTCTAATCGGGGACCTAGATAAAGGCCTCATTTCTCATTCCTAAAGCAACGAATCTTGAGATTGTTGCTATGAGCTACCTTGATAATAGAGTTTTCATTGTTGGTTTCATGGTGATTACTCGATGTATTTTGGTGCTTGCATGGTTTCATAATTCCCTTAGAGTAAAATAGACTTGTTAGATAAAGTGCTTTGATTTCAATGGAGAATTGTAATGGTGTCTGATGAATTTCCCTGGGTCATACTTTTGGTAGTTTGCTGATTGTAAACTGTCAAGTAAAGTTAGCCTGAGCCCTCCTTTATATGGATGCTTAACTTCCATTACTGTATTTATTGTTCAAAGTGAATGTGTGATGTGAAAATTCTTTGAATAACCCTTATAAGATTGCATCAATTCTTGTGGAGTTGTAGTTGATCTTGGCGAAGTAGAGCTTGGTTATTGGGAGTTTGTCCACTGGAGGACTGTCTATTGATATCTTTTCCCTTAGGAGTAGATTTAGATCCTTCTAACCCTCCCCCCCCCTTTAATTTTAGTTCATTTCAATTGTGTCATTCAAAGAAGAGGCATCATAAGATTGCAATATCCGATGGAGTTCTAGTCAACATTGCAGAAGAGGTGAAGAACTTTTTGAATGTAAGTCCCTTTGTGATACTGGCATATCACATCAACCTTTGAGCTCTATCCACATGTCAAGACCTAACAATAAAGAACCTTGGAGTCACTTGTATGATCTTTTGCAATCTTAGCATACACGGGATTTTGCTCAAGAGAGGATAAGATACCTTGGTATTTTATTATGTTGTTGGTGCGGTCATAAAATACACATCAACACTACCTCACTCAAATTGGTGAAAAACTAGAAATGAAAGAAGAAAATGAATTTGCTGCAAAAACACGAACGACTCCACAAGAAGTTGATGAATCGCAACATGAATCCAACAAGCCACTACCCATAAAGATCGGATGCACGGATTGAATACACCAAGAAGAAACTGATTTTCTCCAATTCAAATTTGGAGCAAAAACCTAATTTCCTCAAAAACAAGAATGAGGAAATAACTCTTTTTCCTCAATATAAAGTCACTTTGGCTAAAAGGGACTTTATAAAAATCACATAAATAAATAAAAACCAACTATAGACTTCTTGGAAATCCCATTGGAATAAATAAATCAATTCCAATTAAATGGAATTCAACTACGACAACTTAGCCAACAACATAAAAATAAATGCTAAAACAATATAAATCTACATTTTAATTCTAAATCGTCCGTGACAACTGCGAAACTCAAAATGCACAAACACGCTCACGGGTCCAACACTATGCATATGAAATTTAGATTTGCCAACACGTACTGGAGGGAATAATATATCAATTGCAGATACATTGTTCATACAGGGATGATATTGGCTCAAATATGAAAGGCCGGTAAAACTATCTTCTGTGCCACTGCCGGGGATATAGACACACTCACATCTTGCAGCTTAGGCATAATGTGTCTGGTACATGTTCATTGAAACACACAAACATCAAGTGTAGTTGCTCACGATATAAATAGCCGAAGCACATATAATAGCAATAAAAATGCCTAATGGAATAGTGAAAATCTAGTGACGTGATCAAACATAAAGAATGTCATGACACCGGTTGTCCCATTTTCTACTCAGTGTACATATAATTTAAATAAACATTGTATTTAAATTAAACATTTCATTTAAATATAAAGCATTTAAATTAATCATTTATGACAATATGAGCATAAATCAGTGAAAGTCAATAACTGAAATATCCAACAACATATAAGACACAATATAACAGGGAATCCAACGAAATCATCCTTATAACATAATCAATAGTCTCGAATACTAAATACACCAAATATCATCATAAAACATCATGTCACATCAAATAGCATCATCATGCAGATATGATCAAAACTGTAAACAACATAATTTGAGCATCTATCATAGTTAAGATATTGACAACCAAAATAATGAATTGTCTTCGAATGCATCTCGTCATGTAGATAATCATAGAATAACACAAGAGTATATCTCAGATCAAAATAATCATGGAACAAAATGCAACCATGAGAGGCACTACATCCTCCCCCTTTAGGCGTAGGCTTACTCTTGGAAGCCTGCAAAAAGGTAGGGATACAAAACTCTCAACTGCGAAGCATCCTCCCATGAAGCAGAAGTCTCATCACTCAGGTCCTATTGGACCCTTACCTGCTCTATGTCTCGACACCTAAGGGTCAACCTGCGATGCTGAAGAATGCAGATGGGCTCCAAAGAAAGCTATCTGTCCTCTACCTATAAAGCACCCCAATCAAGAACATGGGTGATGTAGAGGGTATCAATATGCAAGGCAAACCGGTTAACTCTCTAACAATTGCTCTAAACTATTCTCACTTGGATGTTCACAACTCGCTTGGCTCCCACAAACGGTTCACACACACCAAATTCTGTCCTAGACAACTCACCTTGCATCCATCAATATCTTGACAAACACTATTCACTTAGAGATACTTCTCACATCAAACTTCCCTTCTCATTCAAGGTCTTCCTACCATCACACCCTAGCATCCAACTACCACTTTGCAGAGAGGGATTTGGGCACTATAGACTCCATTTGCAATCATGAGAATCCAAAACCAACCTTTAGATTTAGTGAGAAAAACCCATCACACAATTTGGGGTATTTTGCATTGTAGGAGACCTAGTTTCTAGTAGCCCTCCTAACCGACCTTCTTGACCTTAACACTTCAAACTCCTAAGTGAGGCCCCAAAACAATTGCACTTTTAGACACCCTTTTCTTGACTATAAGACATACCCCAAAATCTGATTTGGGTTCCACCATTGACCAGGTCAAATATTCACTACTCACATAGGTCTAATAGGGCTAATAGGCTTAGTTTACAAAGGAACTACTAACCAGAAGGCTTCTCTCTCACAACCACCAATTGGGACACTTCTGTGCAGTCATAAGAACAAAAAATCCAGCATTAGTTTGTACCCAAACCCCTATTTTGTATCTCTGCAACTTACTTCTTTGTTCTCCTGGCTTGTCACATAAGGAATGCCAAGCCTAGGGCATCATCCAAAAAATCGCCATTTGAAGGGACCACTCTGAGACTTTTTTGCATCCTAAAGTACACATGCCAAGTTAACATTCCCTAGGGTTTTAGCTGATTTGGCCGGTGGAATGTCAGGTTTCCATGAAAGAATCTTCAAACCCTTAGGATGATGAGGGTTTCAAACCAGTCTTCACAAAAACTACTCTTAACTTATTCAAATCTCCAGCAAATCACTTCAAACCGAATGCAATGGAAAGTTAATTCTCTACTCTACTCAAATATGTGCATTGATTGAGTCTCCCAATCCTTATCCGTTCGTACATACACAGGA
This sequence comes from Chamaecyparis obtusa, assembly GCA_027943335.1. Lineage (NCBI taxonomy): Eukaryota > Viridiplantae > Streptophyta > Pinopsida > Cupressales > Cupressaceae > Chamaecyparis > Chamaecyparis obtusa. Next base: position 1,579,409 of record BSBK01006048.1, read on the forward strand.
AAAGCAAGAAAACTGAGAAATTCTCAGAATAGCTCCTTCAATTTCATTCAAAAGTTCATCAGATTCGCATGCCTTGGCCCTATGAGGCATTTAACAACATTTCAGGGTAGTTGAAATCAATTCCAGCTGATTTTCAAACCCAACTAGCCGTTAGAGGCCAATTTGTACAATATGTTTCAAAATTGTTAAGGTTGCCCTTAGCAACTTTTGGACCACTTATCAAGTTTGTACCTTATTACTCCAATTACATTGTAGTAATTCCTTATGTGACAAGCCAAGAGAACAAAGAAGTAAGTTGCTGAGATACAAAATAGGGGTTTGGGTTGAGATACAAAGAATGAATGCCACCTGGATGACTGAAGATGACATTTTGAAGCATGGAACAACTGTTGCCAACTTGGTTCCTTAAGGGACTTGAGTTTTCTTTAACCTCGAGAGTATGGTGCAGGAGCACCCTAAGAAGACTCATGAAGGCTCATTTGTTGTTTTTAGTTGTTTGAGTTGTAATATAGTCTCTTGGACCATCTCATGTCATTTTGAAAGGTTTTGAATCTTGTTACATTGCTCTAGAATCAGTACATAGCCTCCATTTTCCATCTTTTTTTGGTGCTAGTATTGTTGGTACAGCACATGGGCTTAAGCTCTTTCTTATCAACCCTTTATCTAGAAGCTCTTGCACTTGTCTTGCTATCTCCTCATTCTGTGAGGGTGTCATTTTGTTGGCTGGTTTATTTGGCAATGTGGCACCTGGAATAAAGTCAATTTGATGGCTTATATCTCTGATTGGGGGCAGTGAATTAGGCACCTCTTCCATAACTATACCCTTGTACTTATCTACAATTCTTCCACCTCCTTGGGAACATTTTTCTCCTTACTGCTTTTTTGATCAAAATTGTCTTTTGGCTTTAAGATCAGAGCATTCCCCTTGTTCCTTTCCTTCCTCATGATGTCTAAAATCTCTTTTCCACTTACTATCATGACACTTGATCCTATATGCTTATCTACACTCTCATTTGGTAAAGGATCCATCTTATATTTCCTCCCATTCTTGGTTATAAGGTAAGAATTCTTTTTCCCATCATGTTGTGCTCGGACATCATATCGCCATGGACGCCTCAACAACAAATGGCATGCATCCATAAGGACTATATCACACAAAATTTTATCACTATACTCCCCTATCTCAAATTCTATCCATGCTTGTTCATCTATAACTTTCTGCCCTTTATTTAACCATGACACTTTATATGGGTTAGGATGAGGTAATCTTTTTAACTTCAGTTTATCTATCATTTCTACTGAGACTATATTTTTAGTTGAACCAGAATCAACTATTACCTTGCATACCTCTCCATAGGCTTTACATGTGGTCATGAAGAGTGTCTTTCTCTGAGGGGGTTCTCACACTTGAGGCACCTTCAACAAGGTTCTCCTCAAAATTAGGCTTTCTCCATCATGTGTGGGACCTGCATTTCCATTTGGGGAATTGATGTTTTGACGATCTTCCTCCATGATCAGTTGGTTCCTTCTCTCTCCCCCATGAGAGCTTGAGGCTTTCTTGGGACACTTTTTCATGGTGTGCCCTACTTGGTTACAATTGAAACATCTTCCTGTGAAGGCACCATGAACTCTCCTTGGCCCTCCAAATCTGCCCCTTCCATTGGGTCGTCTTCCTCTATAGCCTCCTCTTGAACCAGAGTACTTCTTTGGAACTGATTCCTTGCCCCATTGCTTCCTCTACCTCTAAAATTTCTTCCCCCTCTTCCTCTATACTGCTGCTCACCTTTTCTTCTCAATTTCTCTTCTTCCCTTAGTCCCATTTGAAAACATTTGTCCACGGTCTTAGGGGTCAAGATGCTAATCTCATCTTGGGTACTAAACTTCAATGCATTGATATACTTTGCAACTTACTTTTCCTTTCGTATCCTCTACATGCCCACATCTGAGAGTAAGTTTGTGAAACTCTTTGGTGTAGGTAGACACATCCATGTCTTTTTGCTTTAGGTTTTGCATCCTTTTGTAGATCTAGACTTCATAATCTGCTGGCATAAACTGAGATTTGATTCTCTCCACCATCTTGCCCCAAGGGTTGATTATGCTCCTTCCACTCTTCACCCTTTCACCTTGGGTGTAGTTCCACCATGTGAGTGCTGCTCCTTTCAACTTTGTTTTTGCAAACCTCACTATTTTACCCTTAGGGACTTCCTTGTAGTCAAAGTAGTTATTCAAGGCCAAAATCCACTCTACAACTTCATCACCGTCCATCTTTCCATTGAACATTGGGAGATCTACTCTTGCCTCTGAAGCATCCTTTCCCATTGTCTTTAGGGCTTCAACCAAATACTTCTGATTTGCAGGGACCTCTATCTCGTGCCTCAGGGGTACTTCTTCATCTTCCCCCTTGTCTTCTTCTCCCTTAGAGACCCCAACTTCTCCCCTTATGTCTTTTCTCAATTCTTTGGTTAGTTCCGTGATTCGTTCTTCCATTTCTTTAAACCTCTTAGCCACTTCTGCATTTATTCCCTTTGGAGGCATATTGTTAGCCTCTTCTTCACCTTCTTTAGCTAACATACACCAATCCCAACAATCCAGTTGGCTCTGATACCACTATGATGTAGAGGGTCTCAATATGCAAGGCAAACCGGTTAACTCTCCAACAATTCCTCTAAACTATTCTCACTTGAATGTTCACAACTCCCTTGGCTCCCACAAACAGTTTACACACACCATATTCTGTCCTAGACAACTCACCTTGCATCCATCAATATCTTGACAAACACTATTCACTTAGAGATACAACTTCTCACATCAAACTTCCCTTCTCATTTAAGGTCTTCCTTGCCATTACACCCTAGCATCCAACTACCACTTTGCAGAGAGGGATTTGGGCACTATAGACTCCTTTCACAATCATGAGAATCCAAAACCAACCTTAAGCTTTAGTGAGAAAAACCCATTACACAATTTGGGGTATTTTGCCTTGTAGGAGACCTAGTCTCTAGTAGTCCTAACCGACCTTTCTGACCTTAACTCTTCAAACTCCTGAGTGAGGCCCCAAAACAATTGCACTTTTAGAAACCCTTTTCCTAACTATAAGACATACCCCAAAGTCTGATTTGGGTTCCACCATTGACCAGGTCAAATATTCACTACTCGCATAGTCCTAATAGGGCTAATAGGCTTAGTTTACAAAGGAACTACTAACCAGAAGGCTTCTCTCTCACAACCACCAATTGGGACACTTCTGTGCAGTCATAAGAACAACAAATCCAACATTAGTTGGTACCCAAACCCCTATTTTGTATCTTTGCAACTTACTTCTTTGTTCTCCTGGCTTATCACATAAGGAATGCCAAGCCTAGGGCATCATCCCAAAAATCGCCATTTGAAGGGACCACTGTGAGACCTTTTGCATCCTAAAGTACACATGCCAAGCTAACATTCCCTAGGGTTTTAGTCGATTTGGCCGGTGGAATGTCAGGTTTCCATGAAAGAATCTTCAAACCCTTAGGATGATGAGGGTTTCAAACCAGTCTTCTCAAAAATTACTCTAACTTATTCAAATCTCTAGCAAATCACTTCAAACCAGATGCAATGGAAAGTTAATCGCTACTCTACTCAGATATGTGCATTGATTGAGTCTACCAATCCGTACACGTTCGTACATACACATGAAATATAAGAAAATTGAGAAATTCTCAGAATAGTTCCTTCAATTTCATTCAAAAGTCATCAGATTCGTATGCCTCGACCCTATGAGGCATTTGACAACATTTCAGGGCAGTTGGAACCAATTCTAACTGATTTTTAAACCCAACCAGCTGTTAGCATACAATATGTTTCAAAATTGTTAAGGTTACCCCTAGCAACTTTTTGACTACTTCTCATGTTTGTACCTTATTACTCCAATTACATTGTATATATCTCCAACATGATTTGTAACATGATAGAACTCCAATTTTATCATTATCCTACTCTCCCAAGGTTATTGACCAAGTTTGACCATATTGGCCTTTACATGCTTAAGTAGGACCTAATGGCTTATAGCCTAACAAATTGGGTTCAAAACCTTTCAAAATGACATGAGATGGTCCAAGAGACTTTATTACAACTCAAACAACTAAAAACAACAAATGAGCCTTCATGAGTCTTCTTGGGGTGCTCTTGCACCAATGGGTCACATTAGGAATATACTACCTCAACACAGAAACATGGAAAACATCATGGATGCGCGATTGGTGGCTATGCCAAGCGATAGGCAACAAGACCAACCCTTTCAAGAATCTCAAAAGGTCCAACAAAACGTGACACTAACTTAGAGCCTTTCCCATATTGGATAGGGCTCTTCTGCAACCGAACTTGCAAAAACACATGGTCACCAACTAAGAAGTGACGATCCAACCTATGGGCGTTGGCATACTTCCTCTATCGATCCTGAACAGTAACCAAATGCTCTGTAACACGAACCACCTGCTGCTCCATATCGTGAAACATCCCAGGGCTCAAAACTTCTCGGTCCTCCAAACGATCCCAACTCAAAGGTGTATGACATGGTCAACCATACAAAGCCTGGAAAGGAGACATGCCAAGAGAACTATGGTACTCATTATTATATGCAAACTCAACCAAGTACAAATAGTCCTCCCACCTCGATTGCTAATCCATCACATACATGCGAAGCATGTCCTCAAGAATGTGATTCACCTGCTCCATTTGACCATCGGTCTCGGGGTGATATGCTGAACTAAAATTGAGTTGTTCAGCCAAAGCATACTAGAGAGATGTCTACAGTGCGAAAGTAAAGACTGGATCTCTATTCGAAATGATCCTATGAGGTATCCCATGCAACCAAACTATATCCTCCATGAACATGTGCTATTGAAGCAACAGTATAAGAAGCTCTCATGGGTGAAAAGTGAGCCACCTTAGACAATTTGGCCGCAATAACCATAATAGCATCATGACGATGCAATGACATAGGTAACCTAGTGATGAAATCAATAGATATAGTGTCCCACTTCCATTTGGGAATGGAATGTGGCTACAAAAGACCTACCGGATGCTGATGCTTTGCCTTCACTCTCTGACACTTAATACATCTAGCCATGAAGTTGACAACATCATGCCTCATCCTTGCCAAAAAGTACAATTTTCTAAGGTCGGCATGCATCGTGATGCTAGGATGTGTGTAATGTGGTGCATGATGTGCCTCAGACAAAACTAAGGAACGAAGATCACCTGACACCGGCACATAAATGCGCTTATGATGCTGCAAAAGTCCATTTGACTCCAAAGAGTCACTTGAAAATTGACCCTCAAGGGTACGTTTGGACTCAATCTCTGCTCTAACTTCCTGATACCAAATGTCACTAGGTAAAACCTCAAGGATACGACTACACAAATCCACACCAAGTGACAAAACATAGATCTCATGCCTTCTCCTACTCAAGGCATCCGCAACAACATTCTCTTTCCCCTTGATGTAATGAACATCAAAATCATACTAACACAAAAACTCCATCCATCAATGTTGTTGTGCATTCAGGTTCGGTTGAGAAAAGATATATTGCAAACTGCGATGATCGCTATGCCCGTCTCCTTATTCAATTGTTGGTAATCAATGCACAAACTCAAGGATCCATCCTTATTCACGAAGATGGCTGGTGCACCCCAAGGGGATACACTAGGATGAATATGGCCCTTGGCCAACAACTCCTCTAGTTGCAAACAAAGCTCACTCAACTCCTGAGTAGTCATATAGGAAGGGGCTCTAGAAATAGGCTCAACTCTAGGAATGAGATCAATGCGAAAATCTATGTTGCGCTGAGGCGACATGCAATCTCATTCGGAAACACATCTGCAAACTCACCAAGTAGTGGGTGATCGTTAAGAGACAACTCGACTCTCAATCCCATCAAGGTCACTAATAGAGACTATGAACAACTAACAACCCTGTCGCATACTCCGCTTTAGCTGCTTGGCTGAGACCATGCGAAGTGAAATAGGTATCTGGACTCCTATAAGCTCAACACACCCACTTGTGTCATCCACGTACAGTACTGACTTATGCCGACAATCTATACTCTCTTGGTGGGAAGCTAACCATTCCATATCCAACACAATGCCATAAGAGCCTAAGGTAGGATACAGACATCTACAGTGGTGGTGAAGGTACCCAAGTCCAACACACGACCACAAACAAGGGAGTCCACGATCACTCTAGAGCCTGTGGCTAACTCAACTTGCCATTTATCAACTTGTCGTGCTGCCACTAGCCTACAACACTCAATAAGGGGGAAATGGAATAATCTGAAGCACTGGAATCAAATAATATAGAGGTAGATATACCATGCAACACACTTGTAGTCTCCACAACGGTGCTCGAGTGCTCAGCTTGACGGTTATCAACCGCCGCAAAAACTTTGTGGGATTTACCTGCATCACCAACAGTAGGCTCTGATGTAGTTTTCTTTTGACTAGCCCTCGAAACAACTCTCTGAGGACACATCATTGCCTTGTGACCATATTGACCACAAGTAAAACATGCCCCAGAACCATAACCACGTCCTGCAGAGGGTGCACTGTACTGATGGAAACTGTCTCTACTAGTACTCTGCTACACACTTTGAGATGGGTGACTATATTGAGATTGCATATCACAATACCAATTACGGCCTCTCAGTGTTGGGATACCTAAACCATAGCCACTTTGTTGACCTTGAGGATGACGTTGCTGTTGGCTACCTTCCCTCAAATGTGCCGAATGTACTTGCGAAGATCATGTGGGTTGTACATGTACTATGTGCAACTGACCTAGAAGGCTGTGCACTATGACCCTGTGCACCTGTCCTACTACCAAATCCCTTGCAATACGACCATTAAGACCCTGAATAAAATGTTGCACTAACATAGGCTCATCATGGTTATAGCTGGAATACTGCCTCAACTCAAAGAACCTATGCTTGTACTGATCCACTGTCATAGTCCCTTGCCGAAGATCATGAAACTCATCAGCACATGTCTCTCTATATTGATCAAAAAGGAAACTCTCACAAAATCGCTCTAAAATTTCCCATGAAATAGTTGTGATGTCCAGCTGAAGCTTTTGGCCCTCTATGCACCACCAAGTAGATGCAAAACTCCTAAGGTGCATAATGGCACACCGAGCTCTAGTGTTGCTCGCATAAGGGTGCATAGTGAAGCAACGTCCAAGATCCCATAGCCAAGTCTTGGCCCCTATACCACTGTAAGAACCATCAAACAAGGTTGGACGGGACCTCATAAGGTCTCTCATGTGTCCTGCATGGATAGAATCCTCATCCACCACTGCCCTATCTCTCCTCTGCTCAACTCTCAAACTAGGTGGGGAACGAGAATGCTCACACTCTTTCCTCTCATGCTCTCCACACTCAGATAACTAAGACTCCCCATGGTGAGATTCCTCCTAACGAGGTCGCAACCTAGTGATAAGCTCTTGCAGCAGCTGAATTAACTGGGGATTCTTGTTATTACCACCATGACCCTCTCTATGGTACTCCTGATGATCCTCATACTGCTCTTCCTCTTGGTGCTCTTCTTCATGATACTCTTTCTCATGGTGATCCTCATGGTCATCTTGAGGGACAATCTGTTGACTACGTCCATGCCTAGGAGGCATCCTTCAGAGCAAAACAAGATATGGATCAAAATCACCTATAACATGTACAACAAGCCATACTAAGGCAACAAGCAAGAAATGATAACCATCATCGAGTATAACAACCACACATCATCACACCAAACACAATGGGAGCATAACACAGAGATCCCAGTGTATGAACATGGGCTTTGATACCAAATGTAATGCCTCACCAAGGAACCCTTGGAACAAAGGGGTTAAATGTTCACTTAACAATTTTTTTTAGAAACATGGAATAAACATCATGTAACTATGTGCATCACATAATCATATAGCATAAGCAAGATATAAACATGCAAACAAATACACCACGATTGTCACACGATCACGCACAAGCGGAAGACTAACAAGCACTTCCAAAGGTTCCAAGACAACCCAATCACATACACGGACGAAGAACACATGTTCACGAGGCTGCTCCACAAGGATTTAGACAACGTCCATGAATCACGAGAGGCTAAGCCGGCAAGAATCCACGCCTAAACAAGGAGGAGACTTATCCATCCTCAAAATCCATCTAATTGATGTTTATTTTAAACCCAAGGTAAATGTTCCTAATATGGTTAAATATTCATGTTAATTGCTAGCTAACCATAAGCAAACAACACAAGAACCATCAAGAAGCAAACCCAAAAGCATAAACAACTCATCCGGCTTTCAAATCCGATTGGAAAGCCAAACTGGGCACAAACGTGAAAGCAGTTAGAGGCACTGATTGAGGCGTAGATGCTGATTCACATAAACATCGATTCTACACTGGTAAAGTTTGAGACACAAAAAGTCTTAGTCCAGTGGGTCGCATGCACCAATCCAAGTTGGAGGTCCTGATCCACGTGGGTGTTGAATCAGGCACAGGTGCTGATCTGCAAGATTGGCCCAATTTGAAGGAATAAAAGTCAAAAGCCGAAGCCGACACCAAATACGACTGGTAAACAATTAGCTCCACACCAAGGAGTACTAGATAGCATAGATTGAGGCAATAATCACTCGATTGCATTGATAAATTACAACATCAATAGCATAAAGGAAACTAAACTAAAGATCATAACATCAGTGCATATACGTGTGCTCGTGATGCGGTCTCAAACACTAACAACATGTACTCCAAATGCGATCTCAAATCAAGCATTGAGCAAAAATCACACGGAAATTCAATTACAAGTGCTCATGACACATTCAATTGGGCACTTTGGCAGGAGTAAGAATTCGTCCACAAATCTGAAAATCTCAAAGTAAAACCATAGAATGGCTGCAAACATGGAGGACAACACATTTCAATGTTGAAATTATGCCAAACATGCTAAACGGAAAATTAAGGTAGCACGGAAAATGAGGTGAGCTAAAAAACGTCCAAAAATTAAACAACAAATAACCTCACGAAATAAAAACCCCATTTGCCCTTAGGCACCCAACATCACATTTCTACAATAAAATCCCAAATCTGGGCACTCACAGAGAATTGAGTAGCATAACATTTCTAGAACCCCAAATTCTCAAACTAATAACACAATTGCTCATAAAAATCCAACCAGGTAATGAAATTAAGCAAGATCGTGAGGAAATACTAATTCTCAACCCACTCAACTATTGCAACAAATTTCAATTAATAAAACAAAGTAAATAAAAAATGGGGAGATGTCCTACCTCACACAAATTGGAGAAAAATCGGAAATGGAAGAAGAAAATGAATTCGTTGTGAAAACCCAAATAACTTCGCAAGGAGTTGAGGAATCGCGACACGAATCCAACGAGTTGCTACCCACAAAGATTCGATATACAGATTGAACGCACCAAGAAGAAATCAATTTTCTCCAATGCAAATTGGGAGCAAAAACCAAATTTTCTCAAAAATAAGAATGAGGAAATAGCTCTTTTTCCTCAATATAAAGTCACTTTGGTTGAAAGAGACTATAAAAATCACGTAAATAAATTAAAACCAACTATAGACTTCCTCAAAATCCCACAGGAATAAATAAATGGATTCCAATTAAATGAAATTCAACTACAGCAAATTAGCCGACAACATAAAAATAAATGCTAAAACAATATAAATCGACATTTTAATTCTTGATCGTTTGCGACAACTGCAGAACTCAAAATGCACAGACATACTCATGGGTCTAACACAATATGCATATGAAATCCTGATTTACCAACGCGTACCAGAGGGAATAACATATCAATTACAGATACACCGTCCATATAGGGACAACATTTGCTCAAATATGAAAGGCTGGTGAAACTATCTCCTATGCCATTGCTGGGGATATAGACACTCAAATCCTGCAGCTCACGCAGAATTTGTCTGGTACCTATTCAGTGACACACGCAAACATCAAGTGTAGCTGCTCACAATATAAATAGCCGAAGCACATATAATAACAATAAAAATGCCTATGGAACAATGAGACTCTAGTGATGCGATCAAACATAAAGAATGTTGTGGCACTGGTTGTCCCATTTTCTACTGAGTGTACATATAATTCAAATAAACATTGCATTTAAATTAAACATTTCATTTAAATATAAAGCATTTAAATTAATCATTTATGACAATATGAGCATAAATTAGTGAAAGTCAATAACTGAAATATCCAATAGCATATAAGGCACAATATAACAGGGAATCCAACGAAATCATCTTGATAACATAATCAATAGTCTCGAATACTAAATACACCAGATATCATCATAAAACATCATGTCACATTAAATAGCATCATTATGGAGATATGATCAAAATTGTTAACAACATAATTTGACCATCTATAACATCTAAGATACTGGCAACCAAAATAATGAACTGTCATCGAATGCATCTCGTCATGTAGATAATCACAGAATAACGCGAGTATATCTTGGATCAAAATAATCATGGAACAAAATGTAACCACAGGAGGCCTACACACGTGGATTTACTGCCTTCAGTTCCAAACCTGATAGGGACCTTAAGCTCCCTCCATTTCTTGCTCATGTCCCCATCCCAAGTTGTAATCTGAGCATTTTGCTTGGTTACTATCTTCTTATTCAAAAGCTCCACTAAACCTCTCTCTATCTTCTTGATCACTGCATCAACACCAGTCTCCACCTATATATAAACTTTTGTTTAGTCATACCCTAGGTATGTCCATCCTATTAGGAAGTTAATTACACTATGTTGTATGGTCAAGAAACTTAGTGGGTGTTGGTTGTCATTTAGGTTTAAATAATTATTTTAATGTATTTATTAAATAGATAGTTGAGACCTTGTAGGTTGTTCAACTTTAAGATTTATACAAATTGGGGTTAAGTAAGACGAGGGATTTGAGCTCAAAAATAGGGTTTACATCCTAGAGAAGATGGGAAAGTTGAGTCTAGGGAAACAAACAATACCAATTGTATAAACCCCTATCTATTTGATCAATAATATTTGCTTGTATATGCTTTTTGTTGAATGTAAAATATCAATGATAGCTTACAAGTGAGAGCTTGAAGTGGAACTATCCCATGATTGAAGCTTGTAAGGGGTTTTGATTTTGATCAAGGGAAAACTCTACTGTGTTATTACCTATTAATAAAAGCCTCATTTGTTCATTTTATATGCAGTGTATAGAGTTTCCATTCATTAGTTTTCTGTGAGGAGTTTATACTATTTTTTTGCTATTTTATTAAATGTGATGTCCCCTTCCTAATTTGCCCTAAAATCACAATTGCAACAAATTATGGTTAGACTTACATCTTACCAATTAAATGTCTCTGTAATAATTTGCCCAAAGACTCCTTGCAATCATAAACAATATATACAAATATAAACATATATAGATATATTCAATTATGGTTCAGCAAATCACATCATATTGTGATTATTGATAATGCTACACAACATATTAGAGTTTGGAGGAAGAGACATGATGGGTCCACCTAAAGCCATTTCTAACCAAGTCCAAGAGGGATGTCTACCACAAACCTCTTACTTGGTGGCTTGTACTTTCTTTCCCATCCCGCTTCATCTCTCGGAAAACACATACCACCTTGCGGAGTTGGGTGAAGGTTGTAAGTGGGTTTCTTCTACATAAGGGCCCTCTGGTCCTAGGAGCTATTATGCTCAACTCTAGGATGCCCTACTTATCCCTCTCAAACCCCTTTTGCTTACACCTCAGGCCCTTCAGAGATGGGTTTCAGAAAATTGGACATTTCTCACATATTTGTTATCATAGGCAACATAGTCAGCATTGATATTGTTATATGACAATCATCATATCTTATATAGACTCAAGCATTACTCATATATATTAACATACGTTTATCTCATAATCATGATGGACAAGGATGTTAACATAATAGATATACCAATGCGGATGAGTTTGATGACAGTGTCTGAGATGTTTAGAGTTCTGCTGTAACTCGATTGCTGGAACTGGTTTTGATTTCTGCTCACTACAGTTGGAACAATCCCTTTTTGTTATGTGATCTGACTGCTGCTTGTGTGATATCTGATTCTGTTATTCGTGATGAAGTATTCGATTAATGGCTAATGCTGATGTGATTTTCGGCTGTATGTGTCTAATTGCTGGATGCTTTGATATTCCTTGGCAATTGTATTTTTCTTATGATGGGTTTTGTTCTGATAAAATGTCTGCTGATTGTACTTCGTTGATTGAATGATAATTTGATTGTTGTTGAATGATTGTTTGACCTATTAATTCTCTAATGATTGATGAGTGATGATGTAATGAGAGCTGGTTTGATATATTGGTGAATTGAATGAATGCTGATTTGATTCAGTGGTTTGCTGATTGATTATTTGCTTGATTTGATAATTGATGATTGCTTTTGTGGATTCTGGTGTGATCATTGATAAGTCCTCCTTGAATGATTGGAATGATCTCTTTTATACTTCATTGGTGAAAGGGTCACCACTCTTCATAAGACTTAGTCATCAACCTCCATTGCTGCCCTTTGAGAATTATAAATTTATCTCCCAATTGATCTCTCTTGCCTCCCCTCCTAAAATGAAACCTCCTTCTCTTTATATCTTCCAATGTAAGGAAGAGGTGACATCTCTTCATCATGTCTGACCTTCACAATGGTTGCAACTTTTCACAATTACCACCGTCTGGAAGAGTCACAATCCTTTATAACTTTAACCTTTTGAGGGAGTTACTTCCTTATTTTCTTCTCCATTAATTCTTTCTTGATTTACACCTTCAAACTATGTCATCTCTTTATACTGCGCCTTTAAGTCTGTATATACTTTCCTTCTCAATTCGCATCAGCATATTCTTCTATCTCTGCATATACATCTCTTCTATATCTGCATATATTCCTCTTTTATATCTGCATATACTCTTCTTACAATTCTGTTATAAACTCATCTTGCAATTATGCCTTCAACCTTTCTTTCATGATCTTGCCTTCTCTTTCGCAGACCTGTAAATGTAAGTCTGATATAACTCTTGCTCCCCTCAATTGCACTCTACATACAACTTTTTAATATATCTTCCCAAGAGTGGTGTCTATTCCACTTTCTTAATTTCTCCTTAACTAATCTTAATTTCTGTTCTTTATTTCTAATGCAGGTTTATTTTCTGAATTCTTCTCTAATTTCAACCTGATTATTCCATATTTCATTTTTCCAATTTTCCTTGCTCCAACCCTATCCCTTTCAAATGAACTCTTCTCCTTTTTATATCTTATGTTTAGGGAGTCCCAACTCTTCATTACATGCCTCTTGACCTTTCATCAAACTTAACTTGTAATTATATTTTATTATTTATTTATTTTTATATTTGAATTTTATTAATTATTATCATTATTAAATCTTATTTTTTTGAAAGGGGACATTAAAGTCCACCTCGCCTAAGATTGCTTGTCCTAAAGCAATGCTGATTTTAACCAAATCTTTTCAATGTGAAGGTCCCTAAATGTTAATCCTCAAGTCTTCCACTAGCTTTTGCTGTGCAACTCTGATATTAACTCACGGAATATATCGCTTTCTTTAATTCAAATGCAAGTTGTTGAAATCTAAACCAGAAAGATATAAAATGCAAGATACACAAGACACACTCCAATTACCCTGGGAAAAACCCTCTTGGTAGAGGGAAACAACCCAGCCCACATAATGATATTGTCTTTATTGATATTCCAACAATATTACAATGCAGCCAAGGTGTTTATGAGATCATCATCAAACTCTCAAGTCTGAGAACACATGCAATATACAAATTACAAATATGGAGGACCTGGATACTCAGAAGATGAGAAGAGAACCCAAAGATAATATTTGATGACATATGCAGTAGATGGATGGAGACCCGACACAGGACCCAGCTACGCAAAACACCTGATGCCAGACACGGCATGTGAAGGATATCTGGATGACAGACAAGGTCCACTGAAAGTCAAGATAATCCCGATGGCAATCTCTGATATCAAATATAGAACACAAATGATATTTGATATCGAGAAAAGAAAATGCTTTGACAGAGAGCCGAATAAAGGTAGAAGCCCACACGATGGATAATCCGCAACAATGAGATTGCTACCAAGAGGTACACGCTATCGCGACTCACACCTAGATCTCGAATGGTGTCGTGAATGCGCTGAAGACGTTACTGGTAATTAATGTATATGCCACGACAGGTGACGCTTCACCATATTTTGGCGATCTGCACAGTGAGATGAAGTGCCACATCCATATGCATTACATCTTGGAGGGAGGTGTAATGCGGAGCAACAGCTAGCAAGGACGTTACTAGTGAAGTTGCCCGTCGTGGATGATATACATGCGATGGACTGAGGTGCTTAACGGCATCAACCGTCATAATAGTTGACGGTGATGGTTAATGCATTAGCCGTTAGAAGTCTAAACTCACTGAGGTATCTATCGAAGCTATTAAATTTAACACTCCCTCTTAGCAAGATAGAGACCTTATGAATGATTCACCTGGACAAGCATGTTCAGCTGCAAAAGAATCAACATCAATAGACAATTTCAATACATCTAAATTCCGTTATCTTACACAAAAGAGTTCATCATAGCTATCTAGAGGATAATAATGAAAATCACAAACCATTCATTATTGCTGCATCTAGAGCATGGATGAAAAATACCATAACAAAACATTCAACATGATTATTTAGAGATCACAACAAAATCATGGAATCCACATGAACAACTTCCACCATGGTTGTTCCCAGAGGGTGGATCAAGGGCTTTCACCTCAAACTTCTCCCTGAGAAGAATGCATTATCACCTTGCCTACTCGCAGAGGGTGATCCCACCATACCTACACGCAGAGGGTGGGTCAAGGGTTTTCACCTCAAACTTCTCCCAGAGAAGAATGTATTAACCACCTTGCCTACACGCAGAGGGTGGGTCAAGGGCTTTCACCTCAAACTTCTCCCAGAGAAGAATGCATAAAAGAGATGGAGCAATCCGCCTGAGGTGTCTTCTCAGCAAGAGCTTCATTTTCCACTAAACCAAGCTGTTCTCGAAAGTAACAGAACTTCACCCTTGGAAGTGGCTTGGTGAGGATGTCCGCAGTTTGTTCTTCAGTAGGAATGTATTTTAGCTCAACTATATTCCTTTGTACCATGTCTCTCAAGTAATGAAACTTGATTTCCACATGTTTGGACCTGTCATGAAATACTGGATTGACTGAAAGCTTTATGCAGCTTTGGTTATCACACATGATAACAGAAGGTTCGAGAGGCTGTCCAAACAATCCTCCAAGTAACTTTCTAAGGCAAACAACTTCTTTAGCAGCCATACATGCTGCTACATATTCTGCCTCAGCTGTGCTTTGAGCTACACAAGACTGTTTCCTGCTGCTCCAGGAAATTACAGCGGAACCAAGATTGAAATAGCTACCTGAAGTGCTCTTCCTATCAGGCACACAACTTGCCCAATCTGAATCAGAGAATCCCTGCAATTTGAGCTTGGTAGAAGAAGAATACTTGAGTCCATATCCAATGGTGCCACGAACATATCTCAATACATGCTTGGCTGCCATATGATGAATGTGCCTTGGTTCACACATAAATTGACTTAACGTATTGACAGCAAAACATATGTTAGGTCTTGTGTTCACCAAGTACATCAATGAACCAATAAGTTGACTGTACATGGAAGGATTAACCAAATCTGAATTAATTGAGTCATCATGTAGCCTTTTCAGATTCACTTCCATAGGAGTAGCCATGGATTTACAGTGTAACATACCAAACATTTTCAGGATATCAATAGCATATTTCCTTTGACTTAGGATGATGCCAGCTGAGTTCTGCCATACTTCAAGTCCAAGGAAATAGTGCAACATGCCAAGATCTTGCATTTCAAATTTTGAAATCAGCTCCCTCTTACACATGATGATAAGACTATCATTGCCTGTGAGAAACAAATCATCTACATATAGAACCAAAATCAGAATTTTATCATCTTGAAGTTTTAAGTATAAGTTAGGATCAGCTATATTCTTTTGAAAGCCTAAACCCAAAAGATATTTATCTATTCTCTCATACCAGGCACGTGATGCTTGTTTGAGTCCATACAAGGCTCTTTTCAACTTACACACATGAGATGCTTTGTCATGGATGATAAATCCTTCTAGCTGTTCCAGGTAGACTTCCTCTTCAATGACTCCATTCAGAAACACTGTTTTCACATCCATCTGATGGAGTTTCCAGCCTTTGATTGCAGCTATAGCAGTGATTGTTCTGATGGAGGTGTATCGAGCCACTGGTGCAAATGTCTCATCATAATCAATGCCTTCTTTTTGGGAAAAGCCTCTAGCCACAAATCGTGCTTTGTATTTGTCTATGCTCCCATCAGCCGCATGCTTAATCTTGAACAACCACTTAGATGAGACAACTGACTTGTCTTGAGGCCTAGGGACAATGTTCCATACATCATTCTGAATAATGGACTTGTATTCCTCCACCATAGCATCTTTCCATACTTGATGTTTGGAGGCCTCCTCAACATTAGAAGGTTCAGATGAAATAATATGACTCATCAACTCAACATAACCGGCAAACTTGTGAGGCTGTTTGCTTTCTTTGAAAGTTCCTCGAGGAGCTGCAAAAGGTGTGGCTTCCTCCACAATATTTTTTGCCCATAGAGGTCTCCTTTTATTCGAGGAAGAAGAGTGGGGACTTGTGGGATCAGTTGGTGTAGAAAGAGGAGCAGGGTCAACAAGATCTTCACACTCCCTCTCAACCTCTGAAGGAGAGTTCAGAGCAGCCATGGTGGAATCTTGAGGGAGTTGAAGATCTTTCTCATTTGTTACAACTCAGATTCCTTGGGAGGATCACAAGCTATGACTTCGTCAAAGATGACATCTCTACTGATTTCAATCTGCCTTTGACTAGGTACATAAATTCTGAAAGCTTTAGAAGAGTCACAATAGCCAACAAAGAATCCTTTCTTGCTTGATGGTTCCAATTTTGACCTTTTCTCTTTTGGGATGTGAATCACTACTGGGCAGCCAAAAATTCTGAAGAAACTAACATCTCGTTTTGATCCTGAGAAGGCCTGTTTAGGGGACATGTTACCAAGAATTTGATGAGGGCTGCGATTCTGAATAAAGACAGCTGTACTGCAAGTTTCAGCCCATAAGAACATAGGAGTATTCTGATCATGAATCATAGCTTTCGCTGCCTCAACTATGGTCCTGCTCTTTCTTTCAGCCACACCATTTTGTTGAGGATTATAGGGAACACAAAGCTCCCTCTTAATCCCAACATCAATAAAAAAATTATGAAAGACTCCAGATACAAATTCCCCACCATTATCAGATCTCAAGGTCTTGATCCTCTTACCAGTGGAATTTTCAACCAAGGCTTTGAATGTTTTGAAACGAGACAGCACTTCATCTAATTCTTCATGATCCTTATTCAGCTTAGGAAGACCAACAACAGCTTTCTCCATGGATGCCAAGGTTCTGAAATTTAAGTGACCAAATCTCTTGTGCCAAAGAATTTTTGGATTTGAGGAACGAAGAGAGAGAGCTTGAATAGGCCGAGCTGAAAGTCTATAGAGGCTGCCATGACGAACTCCTATCTCTCGAGTTGAAGAGGAGTTAGAGTTCTTCTTTCAAGCAAGGACTTTACCATCAATGAAGGACACATGATATCCTTTGTCTTCAAGAGCTGAAATAGAAATCAGGTTCCTCTTAATACTAGGGACAAATAGAACATTACTAAGGTGTAGGGGAATGCTTGAATTAAGTTGGAAAGAAGTGGAGCCAGCCTCTTTCACTGAATAACTAGCGTCATCCCCGATGATAACTTGAAGATGAGAATCCTTTTCACTGAGGTTGAAAAGATGATCACTGTAACCCGTGATGTGACATGAAGCTCCGCTATCAATTAGCCAGGTGTCACAGTTTGTAGGGATGTTGTTGGATAAGGCAGAGATGAAACTAAAACCCTCAGGTTCATCACATGATTCTTTCTGAGGAGAAGAGTCTTCAACATGTGCAGTAGAGGCTTGAGGCTTCGGCCTAGAGGTGCAATGCCTGGCATAATGGCCGAATTTGTCGCATCTGAAGCATTGAACTTTGGAGACATCAACCTTCTTTCTTTTGTGGGAGGAATTTGGATGAGAGTCATTATTCCTAGATCGCTTGAAGTATGGTTTCTTTCCTTTTCCTTTGGAGGTGTGGGCAGCCAACACTTGATCATCTTCATGATGATTTTTGCGACCATTACCTCTCCTCAAGTCTGCATTCCTCTTGAATGCAATCAGCCCTTAGTTTGTCGAATTTAGGGAGATCGTCACGTCCACCGATGCCTTGAATAAACGATTCCCAAGAGTGAGGGAGACCATTCATAGCGAGCATAACCAAGTCTTTGTCAGGAATGAAGTCCCCAATAGTACTAAGCTGGTCCCTGAGTTCTGAGATCTTCATGAAGTAGGATGTAACTGATTCTCCTCGAGCCATCTTGATGTGAAGGATCTGACGCCTCAAGGCTAAGGCTCTGCTGGTATTGTTAATCTCATAAAGATCTTTCAAGGTCTGAAACATCACATTTGCTGTAGACAAGTTGGAGATAATGGGGACAAGATGATCTTTCACAGAATCAATAAGAATTTTCTTTGCCATAATTCTGTTCTTTTTCCAAAGTGCTTTCTTAGCATCATCAGCAAGTTCTTCCAGATCAGAATTTATGTAGGCAAGAAGATCATTTTCCTCTAGGGCGATCAGGATCCTAAACTTCCAGGAAGAGAAGTTGGAAGAACCGTCAAGCCTGTCCTTGACCTTTAAACCATTGACCATGATGGCGAAGCAAGAAGAATATGAAGAGGTAATTTGGTCTTTCTGATTCTGGATTGAAAAAGGCTAAACCCGCTCTGATACCATGTTGAAATCTAAACCAGAAAGATATAAAATGCAAGATACACAAGACACACTCCAATTACCTTGGGAAAAACCCTCTTGGTAGAGGGAAACAACCCAGCCCACAGAACGATATTGTCTTTATTGATATTCCAACAATATTACAATGCAGCCAAGATGTTTATGAGATCATCATCAAACTCTCAAGTCTGAGAACACATGCAATATACAAATTACAAATATGGAGGACCTGGATACTCAGAAGATGAGAAGAGCACCCGAAGATAATATTTGATGACGTATGCAGTAGACGGATGGAGACCCGACACAGGACCCAGCTACGCAAAACACCTGATGCCAGACACGGCATGTGAAGGATATCTGGATGACAGACAAGGTCCACTGAAAGTCAAGATAATCCCGATGGCAATCTCTGATATCAAATATAGAACACAAATGATATTTGATATTGAGAAAAGAAAATGCTTTGATAGAGAGTCGAATAAAGGTAGAAGCCCACACGATGGATAATCCGCAACAATGAGATTGCTACCAAGAGGTACACGCTATTGCGACTCACACCTGGATCTCGAATGGTGTCGTGAATGCGTTGAAGACGTTATTGGTAATTAATGTATATGCCACGACAGGTGACGCTTCACCATATTTTGGCGATCTGCACAATGAGATGAAGCGCCACATCCATATGTGTTACATCTTGGAGGGAGGTGTAATGCGGAGCAACAGCTAGCAAGGACGTTACTAGTGAAGTTGCCCGTCGTGGATGAAATACACGCGATGGACTGAGGTGCTTAACGACATCAACCGTCATAACAGTTGACGGTGATGGTTAATGCATTAGCTGTTAGAAGTGTAAACTCACTGAGATATCTATCGAAGCTATTAAATTCAACACAAGTTACTTCAACCAATAATTGGAGATTTGCAAGGTTTGTAATTTTAGGACAAGTTTTCTCTCATCAATTGTAATCATAAGAAATTGTTTTGTTTGGTCTAATGTTTTACACAATGTCATGAATATTTTTTTGAGTGAGCTTCCCATATCCTAAGATGAGATTTAGAAGGGCGACACACATTTATGGCCTTAAATGCATGTTGGCAAAGTTTAGAGATGGTTATAGGAGCTATCTTCTTGCCTATGTTGAGTTGTGATTTGTTTGTTTGCACAATCATTTTAGTGAGTTAAAATCCCGAAGAAAATGGTGAATAGTTTTTATCCTCAACATTTTCCTTTCACAATTTATGGCAATTTATAGGCATATTTTCTATACTTATGTTCTTACATTGTCACTTTATGGTGTTAGAGTCTTTATTCTTTCTTCCCCTCCTTGGGCATACCCTTATAGATTTGCATGGATTGTTCATCCAACAATCCTTAGGTTGGTTTACTAGAGTCTTACCCATGTTTATTAGGGGATAGTGAGCCTCATGCTTGTGTAAAGAATGTACCCCATTTTAATTTGAATGCAAGAATATGGCTCTTGAAAAATTTATAAGCAATATTGGAATTAACATGAAGTGTATGCTGAAAACATAATATACATGAATCAAACATGTTTCAAGAATATGGCTCTTGAAACATTTATAAGCATTCATGGAATCAACATGAAGTGTATGCTGAAAACATAATAGACACAAATCAAACATGTTTCAAGAATATGGCTCTTGAAACATTTATAAGCATTCACAGAATCAACATGAAGCGTATGCTGAAAACATAATAGACATGAATCAAACATGTGAAGCATGAAGTATTCAACTAAATACACATAAGGCATGAGTTGTACACACGAATACACGAAGAGCACAAAGTACGCACCTGAATACACATAGGGTGTAAGGCACATGAATATACAAGGCATGAAGCAAATATACGTAGCAAACAAGCATGAATTCACTTAAGTCGCAAAGCATACGCGTGAACACTAGTAGTGCATAAAGCATGAAGTATACAGATGAATTCGCTTAAGACATGAAGCATACACTTGAATACATGTAGCGCACAAATCATGAAGGATATACATGAATACACATATGAATTATACATGCAAATACATGTAAGGCATGAATCATACACATGAATACGCGTAACACATGAATTGTATACATGATTACATGCAAGGCATGAATCATACACAAGAATACACTTAAGGCATGAATCATACACATGAGTACATATGAATACACGTAAGGCATGAATCATACATAAGGCATGAAGCCATATAAATGCACGCAAAGCATGAAGTATATACATGTCAGGCATGGAGCAATAGATTCACGCTAGACATGTAAAGCATGAAGGAGCACACTTAAATACACATCGGATTTGTAAGGCATGAAGTAGTTCATAAATACATGTCAAACATTTAAGGCATGAAGCAATACATAAATAAATGTTAGACATGTAAGGCATGAAGCAATACATAAATACACGTTAGACATGTAAGGTATGAAGTAAGACACAAAGGCACAAAGCATACATGAGGAATGTTCTCATGAAGTAAACATGTTGAAGCCCATCTGTTGTGAAGCAAACCAATGCATGCATGTAAAGAGCATGCATATAAAATACACACAGAGTAAGAATGCTTATGCTAGACATGAATTAGATATGGACACATACATTTAGAAATGCAGCGTTGACCCATTCGATTTTATTTTTGACCTACTTGAGAAAAGGGCTGAATAGTTGACCCTAATTAGGTGGCGGTTAAAGTAGGTTTGTCAGCAAACTGGTAGGATTATTACTCTGATACCAATTGTGATATCCCCTTCCTAACTTGCCCTAAAATCACAATTGCAACAAATAAGGGTTAGGGTTACGTCTTACCAATTTTATATCTTTATTATATTGCGTCTTGAGACTTGAAACCTGCAATCATATGGAATATATACAAATATACACGTATACATATATATTCAATTAGGGTTAGGCAAGCCACATCATATTCATAGATTATTAATAATGCTACGCAACATATTAGAGTTTGGAGTAAGAGACATGATGGGTCCACATGAAGCCATTTCTACACCAAGTTGAAGAGGGATGTCTATTGTAGGCCGCTTACTTGGTGGCTTGTACCTGCTTTCCCCATCTTGCCTCATCTTTCAGAAAACACATACTATCTTGTGGAGTTGGGCGGAGGTTGTGTTGGTTCCCAAAACCGTAGATTGAAATCCTATGAATCTTGCCAACTCGATGCTTGGATGTCCAACCGGTTATGGCCAACGTGACGGGATTGATCGACACAATCCAAATCCCCTGCGCTTCTGGCTCTGCAAGGCCAAGGCGGGCATACCTGATCCTGAACAAAGCACTTGAATCCAAGATACTTATAGCAGATTGGTTAGAACGTGAATGCAACAGAAGTTTCCCAAATGGCAAGGATTACAGAAAACTTGTGACTTCTTCAAATAAATGTGACTTTTAGCGATAACTTTAAAGTATGAATGCTTCCGAACTCGCAGGTTCTGAATTGAAAATAAAACAAATGACTATGTAACTTGTAAAAGTATTTGAAAATATTACGAATTGTAAATAATCAGTGGATATATCAACTTTCAAAGGAAAGATAAAAATTATTGCCAGCGTATGGATTAGGAATTATGAATAATAAAAGGACCAGTGCCAGATTTAAAAGGGTAATAGAGTCAGTATTATAAGCTTATTACATACAACTTTATAAATATTTCTTCATTTAAATTATAAACAATTTGATAGTCTAGATATGATAGATCAAATATATTTATACAATTTTAAAATAGTCTAGATTGCACTTTAATTCCCCAAATGTGGAAACAAACTAGACACAGAATCTAGACAATGAAATATTTCACGATATCCGTGATTCATCAAATTTAAAATGCTATAAATGATCCTTATCCTAATAACTGAAAAATAAATTATTTATAGAATACAGAGAAAGAGATTATAAAGGACAAAACTGTATAATATCTTGACTCTAAAACTTTGTATAAATAAATAAAATAAAAATCTTACTGGTCATGCAAAAAGAGGAAATACAAAGAAGACACTCGTTACCGATGCTCTATTCGTTGCAGTCCAATTCCAGAATTGCATGCAAATATTCATTCAATAATCCAGTATCCAAGAGCTTAGTTCAACATCAAATCTTTCCAAATGAAGAAAATGATATTTTTAACAGTATAATATTTGCCTGTTTTTTACAACAGGCTGTGTTCGTGTCTCCTCTTTGTTTGATTTTTCACCTTATATTTATATAAAAGTGAAAAGTTGCGCGGTTATGTCTTAAAAGATACACCGCTTCATAACACATAACCGCACTCTTATCAATTTGTATTATAGTTTGATTTTATTAAAAAGATAACCAAAAAACCAATGTTTTCGTAATCATCCTCTCATATAAGACATGAGCGTGACTGAGATGAGCGGAATACATGGTCTTCAAACTGACGCGTCACTCCATATGGAAACCATCGCTATCCTTACGTGGCAAAAGAACTTATATCAACATTCAAATGTATCTTCTATACGATAATATCTTCACATCCTTCGTTTTAGTGAAACGCTGTGGCTCCTGCAACCGTGCAGGGTGCTTGACATTCCCTTTTGTTTCGTATGGTTCCGTATTCGTTTGAACATCTTCGTTTGCGTTGTCAGGTGCAATCTCTTTCGACGTCCGCAGTACCTCCTGTTACTCGCGTGGGCCAATCATTTCACTTCCTATTGCATACTCTGCTTTGGTATGGATCGGTGAATGCCACAGTCATATTTGCGCCTGAAAGTAATTTGCACAGACCCAACACTTATTAAATTTAATTGATATAATCTGGAATTACATACAGATTTCCCTTCTGATTATAATTTCCTGTGGCCTCTCCCAATTAGCAATTGCTTTAACTATTGCATAAAATGAATGGTAGTCTGCTACATGATAAATTTTAAATCTGCCTGTTGTGTCTTTGATAATGTAATTCTTGCCCAGACTATAAATAAAAGCATCGAAATGAGACCATTCTTAGTCATTCTGGTTTATGCGGTTTGGATGAGATACTCAATCTGAGGAGCATTTATCATGTCCATTACTGTCAAGATTAATTTCCCTTGCAAAAATAAACATTTGGAAATGTCTTCAGCATCGCTGTTAATCCTGGTGCTTTAATCTTTTCGTATGACACTGGTTGTATCAGCTATAATGAGGATGTTATCCTTGCCTCACGGGTTCCTTCATAACCAACTACGTATTCAGATCTCTGTTCAAAGGCCTGGACATTTGTTCCAGTCTTCATCTGCTTCAGACACTGCCATTCCCTATCGGAAATCCCACATACATGCTGTCTGACCTGCACACTCTGTCATTTTATGTTTGCACTTGAATTTTGCTGAGGACATCTTTTTCAACAGGACTTCAGGATTGCATCCAACCGTATGTTTCCTTCAAAACTGATTTGTTTAATGAAAGAAACATTGAGTCTTCTGCTCCCAATGCATAGCCTTCTCAACCATCAAGCTGTGACATATGAAGCTTTAACAACATTGTCTGCATAATAGAAATAAAAAACGAATCAGACAGGGTAATACTATTGTGAAATTTCTGAATTGGATAATGGATTAGAACCCTCTAGGCTAGCCAAGAAAGTCAGAGATATAGTACAAGATCTTTTGAATTTTACACTACGCAGAGAGATTTAGGAGCGATGCATGCTATGATTGACTATATACTAATAATATCAGACCCGAAGATGGACATTATATAACTTATAATAGATAATATAGATAATGAAAATAGGTCAGGGAGAGTGTTCAGAATGGAGGCTCTAATTTGTAGAAATTAGGGCTCCATCAGGTTGTAAGTGGGTTCCTCAACTTTTCTACTGTCATGTCCCCCTGTTTAAACCCTAATTATTATGTCCTCACCCTTTTCACATCATGGCAACCTAGTTCTCCGATTTTGTGAAGTCTCGAAAAAGACAAAATTACAATAAAGGTACTACATAAAGGAGACCAATATCTAATAGATAAATGATATCAAAATATCAGCCAAGAGGGCTACCACTGCAATCAACAATCAGTATCGACCCTCGTCAATATTCTCAAGGCAAACTCTGGAGTTGAGGATAGTATGAAACCTATTATCGACAACCACGATATGAATATCATCAACTTTCCAATTAGCAAGAACGGTATTGGGTAGAGTGACCATTTATCATCAATAAAGCAAAAATAAGCTTGTTGGGATTAGCCATCGATCAAGGAGAACCTGATATCGCAACAAGATACCATCAAGAGTATAGTCAAGATAGTGGTCGAACAAATATGTTAAGTGATACTAAAGTAATCAAACAATTAAACAATGATTACATTGACCAAGGAACAAAGCTATTAAGGTTACGAGCAATGAGTACCAAGGGTATTGATTGAAATATTGTTAACGACAAACTTGTCCAGCGGCAATAAATCCTATCAACTTCCATATTTGAGGAGATTGTTATCGGTAATAGTTAATGGCTTTGTATCCTCGATTCAATAATTAAAGCATAGAGTTGCCCAGAAAAGGCACAAATCATCTCAATATAATCAGCAACGATAGAGTCCGATAACTATTATGGGGTGGTTAAAGGAAGAGTAATCGATAATACCAAAAACGATTATATATGGTGCGATTAAGCATAATAAAAGGACTGATGTGATTATAAGTTGCTACCATTGATTAACAATGATTGCATCCAAACAGATCTGAGGTTGGATAGCTGCGATCTATGTATAGAGGTCATTGATTACATGAGGGTGGGATGTGATTATCATAAAACATAATCAGTCAAAGAGGCTAGACTAATCTATGACAAACAGATAATTATTACGTAATAACAATTGTCACCAATTACTAATTGATATCTTTTATGAAAAGGAATTAATGGGAAAAGATTTGTCTTATCAAGCATGAAAGGTTGCAATCCTTTCGATGGGCAAGGGTATATTATGGAAATCAGCAATTGTTATTTAAGGCATAAAAGGAAGAAAAGGGAATAGCAGAACAAGATCATCGAATTATCAAAACAAAAGAAAAAAGGAACAGACATTGATAGGAAGGACAAACCTATAACAACTCATTATTATAATTTGCAATCTCTGGTATAAATATCTCTATATGTGTACATGGCATAGGGAAACCCATTTGTGACTTTTCATTACTGGATTCTGCACATACAACTAGTACTTGCATATGGCTGCGTACATTACTCTGAGATACAATGCATGGTTTATATTTGTAAGAATTTGTAAATGGCAAAAATTGAACCAAGGATCTAGAGGTTAAAGAATAGCACAAATGCAAGAGAGATGATATGAACAAGAATAGACTTGTATTAATGATGCAATGATTAATGATTGAATTGATCCAATGAATTTGTTTGAAATGTACATAATAGGCCTCCTTATATAGGAAAGGCGATAAGAGAGAATGATAAGGAGTTGATAGGCTATCACCTATGCTAGGTGTAATCACATGTCCACCAAATGTGGATCATCCTCCATTGTGCAATAAAGTATGTGCCATAGGATGAGGATGATAATGTGATATGTGCACTAAAGGTGGATCTCACACCTAAAGTGGAATTTCTCTTACACCATGTGTTTTATTGAGGTGCAAACTCCTAGGTGTTTCAATGACAAACTACTATGCAATGCATTATTCTAAGTAAGATTAAGTAAAGTGTAATTAGGAATATTATTACACCAACACCCCCCCTTAAGTGCAACTTAGGGGAATGCACTTAAACTCACAATGCAAGATGGGTCCCGGCTACTAGGCCATGTTAGGTACCCATCTACAATTAGCATTGCAATACATGAAATGCAAAACTTTCATAAAGTGGAGAAAGAGGGAAAACCTTATGGGAAAAACCCTCCCCCAAAAAGAGAGAAGAAAACACAAGATGCATGGATGGATGGAGTACTCAAGACCCCCCAAGAACAACATACATCATGTATATACAAAGAATTATCCCCCCATAAGAAGGATAGTTGGAGACATGATATCCCCCCCCCATAATGAAGAAGCTCCCATGTTGATTAAGAGTACCTGTAAACAAAAGATTAACCAATGCCTACAAGAAACATGTCTCCCCTTAGGAAGAAATAGATACATCAAATGATGAAGAAGCCAATCCATGTGCAAATGGAAGGAGGAAGAAGATAAAGGTCTCCATGTATGAATCTCTGAAGATTGAATAGGTCTCTCCAAGCTCAAAGAATCTATTAGATCATGTGACAAACCAAGTGAAATGAAGAATCGTGAATACCAATCTCCAAAGACGGTGAAGTAGCTCCAACTGTGATGCTATCATCAAATAGAAGAGAAACCCCCTCAGGTATCTCTCTCAAATCTGCATCATGAGAATCAACAAATGCTGAAAAGGCATCCAAGTAGTCATCACATTTTGCAAGAGCTGAAGCACTATGATCATCCTGTTGAATAGTAGAACCCATGTCTGAAGAAGCAGGAGGTGGAGTAGAAAGTTCAACACTTGTCTCAACAACAAAATGATTCAAGTGTCCAAAGTTCTCCTCATATACATAATTATCTCTTGGCAAAGGGATGTGTACATAATGAATATCATCATCATCATTAACAAAATGTGAAAAAGAATA
This sequence comes from Chamaecyparis obtusa, assembly GCA_027943335.1. Taxonomy (NCBI): domain Eukaryota; kingdom Viridiplantae; phylum Streptophyta; class Pinopsida; order Cupressales; family Cupressaceae; genus Chamaecyparis; species Chamaecyparis obtusa. Next base: position 1,607,061 of record BSBK01006048.1, read on the forward strand.
CAAGCTTGATGTATGATCAACAACTCCCATAGCTATGACATTTCTAGTTTCCATGTCCCTAATGTAGACATAATCAGGAGTGAACTCAACAATTTTACCTTGTGCCCCATGTCTGAAGAAGCAGGAGGTGGAGTAGAAAGTTCAACACTTGTCTCAACAACAAAATGATTAAAGTGTCCAAAGTTCTCCTCATAGACATAGTTATCTCTTGGCAAAGGGATGTGTACATAATGAATATCATCATCATCATTAACAAAATGTGAAAAAGAATACAAGCTTGATGTATGATCAACAACTCCCATAGCTATGACATTTTTAGTTTCCATGTCCCTAATGTAGACATAATCAGGAGTGAACTCAACAATTTTACCTTGTGCCCCATGTGTAATTTGGTAAATAGAAAGGAGATTAGTGGTCAAGGATGGTACACAAAGAACATCATTAAATGTCCCCTCTCCCATTGGAATAGAACCTTTTCCACAAACTCTCATGAATGTGTTGTTACCCATCAAAATATTAGGAGAATTACAAGGCTCAATAGAAAAAAACATATCCATAGAAGATGCCATATGATGTGATGCACCTGAATCAAGAAGCCATTTACCTTGCTCAGGATGTGTGGAAGCCAAAAGTGCTTGTCCTTTACATTTATCTTTGGATGATGAAGATGTAGAAGCTGCCAAATGTGTAGAAGGAGTAGACACTGATGAGGGCAGCTTAATATTGTGCTTTTGAATAATTTGAGTTAGCTGATCAATCTTCTTGTGAAAACACTTATGCTCATCATGTCCTAGCTTTTTACAATATGCACTTTTATCCCTCTTTCTTCTAGATGATTCCTCTCTTGAAGGGGACTTGGATTCAAAAGTATTGTGTGAAGAAGATTCATTACCTTTGTCATGAGGCTTAGGATCCTTATGTTGCTTCTTTCCTTTGCCATTATAAGCCTTTGATGTGGATTCATTTTCAATCAATGCATGATGTGTTGAAGGCTTCAATTGACCCATGTGTGCCAACTTTGCTTGTTCCCTTGTGAGTTGAGCTGCAAATTCATCAAGAGAAGGCAATTTGTATGCACTACCAAGAGCATCCATAGTAGCATAGAAAGTAGAAACAAAGATTGAATATTCAGGACCTAGCTTGGAAAGAATAGAAAAGATCAATTGTTCATCCCCCTTAGTAATGCCACAAGTAGAAAGCTCCAATCTAATAGAATTGAACTTAGATAAAAAGTCTTGAATATTGTCAAAATCACTAGGGTTTAGACCTATGAGCTCATTCTCTAATTTGAATTTTCTCATTCTATTAGGTTTACCAAAAAGTCCTTTCAATATGACCCAAGCATCATGAGGATGTGTGCAAGATGCAATATGAAATAGCAAATCATGAGAGATGGATGATCTCGGAGAGCCAAGTGCTTTTCCCTTCGATCAAACCATTTTCTCTTTTCTACAACACCTGTAGTTGGTTCTTGATCCTGCCCAAGAGTTATTCTAAGCAATCCAATTCTCAACAAGTGATCACATAAAGATTCTTTCCATTCATGGTAGTTGTATGGAGTGAGGATTTTGACCTTTGAATTATCCATAATGCAACCAAATAATGACCGATAACTACTGATAACTACTAATAACTCCTTCAAATAAGTGATTCAAATCAGAAAACTGAAATCCAAGAATTAACCAAGTGCAAATATAGCCCCAAAATGACCTATTTTTGAAAGTGATATGTCCACTCCAAATCATTGAAATCTGATTGCAGATTTGGAAAGTAGACGAAAAATCATGCACTTTCAAAAAATATTTCACCTCAAAATGTTACCGTATGTGCCCAAACGAAGCTTGGAAGTTGCATAATACAGGAACAGTCATGAAAATCTGCAATTTCTGATTAATCTAGCTACCCAATTGCAAAAATAATACCACCATTGGAATCTTCAGGAAAGTCTACCTCAAATGAAAACAATTCTCGTAAAAAGGAGCAAAAATGAGCAAGATATGGCCCTTTGAAGTTAGATTGCAAATTCAAAAACTCCAATGGTGAAGGCAAAAATTTTCAAACCCCTGCTGACGTCAGCAATTCATTGTATTAAATTTGACGGCCGTATGATCATCACGGAAAAAGCCAATTTGCCCTGTTTTGACATCTAGACGGACGTCAAATTTAGGTTCGTACTCAGGTGACTTGGCAAAAAATTCGGCCCGGGCTTGCTGACATGGCGTGATGACTGGGCTGCTGTATGGTGACATGGCCAATCGTACTGATGATGTAACCGGTGACGTTTTGCTAACGTCACAGTTGCTGATGTGGCCTCAATGCCACGTGTTAGTGTTTGATTGGTTGCGGTCGGTTGGTATGGTGCTCCAGGTGGCGGCATGAGGTTCAAACGCGTGGAGGGGCGACTGAGGCGGGCCACTCAAGCGGCGAGATCCACCGCTTGGGCTGGGCTGGGACCGGCGGTGGTGGAGGTGGGACTTTTTAGTCCCACATCTGTCGTGTGGGGTAAACTGAAGGCATTTTTACATGCTCGTCCGCAGAGAAGAAATAAAAGAACTCGGGCCCCTGAGCTCGGTGGTTGGGCTTCGGCTCGGTCCCGATCTGCGTTATGTATGCCAGGTAGTTGTTTGGTCGGCGCGGTTGTGAGGTCAGCTGGATCTCGGGCTATGATGTCGGATGATGTGAGCTTGTCTTGCTGATGATGTCGTCTACTCTAGTGATGATGTCACAGTGACAGATTCAGACAATTCAAAATAGTATAGGGGTCGTACCAACCTCGGAAAATATTTTGCAGGAAAATTTTTTTTGAAATAGTGAATCAATTTTTTTTTTGAAAAATTGTACTGCAGAGATGCAGATCGGGTCGTATGGCTCGATTTGCAAATTTTTTTTGCCTCGATTTTGACTCTTGCCAAATATGGCCGAGTTTATAGTTGATTTTAACCGAAACAACCTCTTAGATGCAATGGTGAGGTTAGATCTGACCCAAGATGCTTCCACAACACGCTGGTCTTTAGATCTGAGATATGGACCTCCAATGCTTGCACCAAGATCTCTCCAAATAGGCTAATCAAAACGCTTCAATGGTTTTGATACCATGTAAGAATTTGCAAATAGCAAAGATTGAACCAAGGATCTAGAGGTTAAAGAATAGCACAAATGCAAGAGAGATGATATGAACAAGAATAGACTTGTATTAATGATGCAATGATTAATGATTGAATTGATCCAATGAATTTGTTTGAAATGTACATAATAGGCCTCCTTATATAGGAAAGACGATAAGAGAGAATGATAAGGAGTTGATAAGCTATCACTTATGCTAGGTGTAATCACATGTCCACCAAATGTGGATCATCCTCCATTATGCAATAAAGTATATGCCATAGGATGGGGATGATAATGTGATATGTGCACTAAAGGTGGATCTCACACCTAAAGTGGAATTTCTCGTACACCATGTGCTTAATTGAGGTGCAAATTCCTAGGTGTCTCAATGAGAAACTACTATGCTATGCATTATCCTAAGTAAAATTAAGTAAAGTGTAATTAGGAATATTTAATTACACCAACAATATTTATTTGCCATAACATAGTAGATCCTTTGCTGATTCATTAAATATGATTTGTGGACATATAGAAATTCAGATAAGATATTATATGTGTTTTCATCTCTAACTGCTGCATTCAGCCATGGTGGGAGAAATGAGGATTTCCAATTGGGGAAATGGCAACGAGGTCACCTTTTAAACATGCCACCTGATTGTTGTGACAAGGAGCCCCCATGGGGCCAAAGGGGGACAAGGTGGATTGTCTTTGGGCTTAGGAAGGACAGACTTTTGGGGCACCCTGTTGTGAATGCTCCTTAGAATCCTTATCATGGTAAAAGGGTGTTTAATCATTGAAGACAAGTTAGGGGTGGTAAGATGGAGGGAAACGGCGATAGGACCCCACACTAGGCAGGCCACCTCATATGTATGGCATAGGCCACATGAGTCCAAGAGGGATGGTATATCCACTCTTGGGAATAGGGTAGTAGGTTTCTAGGACACCTCATTAAGTATCTTATCTTGTCATCTCTATGGTTAAATCACCTTGAAGTTAATTCTAGCGAACTATTGATTTGATTTACATCTCTCATATATGTTTATTCCTAATTAAAGAAATATAACTATGATTATGATTATAAATGAATACTAGCTATGTTGCAGGATTTTCAATTTATGGATCTCACAACTGAAGAAACCCTATATATGGTAAACCCTAATCCTAATCTTGTGCAATTGTGATTTTAGGGCAAATTGGGAAAGGGACGTTACATCTATGTAAGGGCCCTTTGGTCCTAGGAGCCATTATGGTCAACTCTGCGATGACCTTTTTACTTAGCCCCCACAAACCCTATTTACATACTCCTTAGACGCTTCCTTTCAAGATCTTGTCTATTTTTATTAAGAATCGATCTGTGCCAGTGCTTGGAGGTGCATGTAGAAATCTTCATTGAATGGTCTGCTATATGTTTGTTGTAATGTCTCATCTAGGGATAGTGATCAGCTACTAGTTTTCATTCAAATCTATTTATTAAAATGCTGCTGTGTAAAGTCATGTTCTAGTGAACTCTAGCTTGCATACCAACTGTTTGTTTAAATGCTGAAATGTAAAACTTTATTATTTAGTGGAGTTGAACTTGAATGCTAAGCGTTGGGGCTCATGCCTTTATATGACAAGTAACATACCAAATTTCTAATGCCATACAAGTGTTTGACAAAATTTCTACGCATAGTACTTGTAATTTGTGTGGTGTTTTGTGACACAAGAATTCAGAAATTTTAGGACTTATCTTGTTTGACAACTGTTTAACGAAATGCACAAGAGTCAAAATTGAAAATTTAAGATCATAATAGGTAGGGGATCTTACAGTGGTATTAGAGCATCAAACTTGCCATCTTGTTGGGTATAAGTCGAGGATTGTCAGTTATGGGAAAAATGCCTTGTTTGGAAAAGGTCATGAAGGATCTTACTCAAGCACAACAACAGTTAGCTCAGGATTTGCAGCAAGATAAAAGGGGAGAAGTACTTAGCCTGTTTGAGGAACATGATACCCTCCCTACATCTATTAAAAAAGATCTACCTTTCATTGATTACATGGACTGGCATCCAAGGTTGCATTATAAGACTGATTTGGGAAAACAACAATATTGTAAGATAGCTTTGGATATGTTTGCACAAAGAGTTTGCAAAAATTTGTATGGCGAGTTTTCAACATTCACTAATTAGGCTACAGGTGAACAAAGCTCTAAAATAGTCATGGAAGGGAAGACTGAAGAGGAGGCAACATCTGAAGAAGAATTGCAGGTTACAAGGTATCCAGGAAAGAGCAAGAATCAAATGAGGAGAGAGTAGATTTGTTTCGCTTGTCAGGAATATTGGTCACTTCATCACATATGTGGAGTTAATATGGAAAGAGAACTATTGTAGCCAAGTAGTGTTGAAAACATTGAAACAAATGTGGCTACAAAATTTGAAGATGGCTTAACTCAAGGAAGGAGTATGCTTGAGTCTCAGGATGTCTCCAATGAAGTGCTTGAATCTTCATATGATGAAGAGTTGTATGATGACGAAGACATAGTAGCAGGCTTAGCCATGAATTCAGATCAATCCTACAAAGAATATGAGGCATCTATAAAGGAGTGCAAGAGTCTTTTGGTGGGTGATGGAGAGATTATGTGTGATAGCCCATATGAAGATGTTTTTCAATCAGCCAATGATGATGAATCCACATCTTATGTGAGTGCTGATGCTTATGTTGGTTTGGGTGAAATGGTCACTACATATGGTGCAGGTCCTTCTTGGGATGGATCTACTTCTGACCATAGTATTTTTCTCACTTCCTCTACATAGCTGGGCATAAAAGATGGTATTAATAGCATTGATATGTGTAATGAAGGACAATCAGTTACTTCATGTGAATCTGATTTCTCTCACACACCGACTAGCTCAAATATTTTGGAGACAATTGAAAGTCACTGAAGATAAAATTGTTGCAGCTCTATCACATTTTGATGACTTATATGGGATGATTGAAAAACACTTTTGGGAGGAACAATTGGAGAGGAGACAGAAGGGACTCAAAAGAGGAATTCTCACATTTGCAGGTGGTCAAGGAAGGGATGAAAACAATGAAATTAGATTATCTACATCTTTTAGATTGTGATCATTTCCTCGATCTTGCACAGATTTGCTCAGAGGCATTGAGGAAGAAGGAAGAAGTAGACACCCTTTCCTTCAAGCTCTTGAATACAAAGGATGCCCTAGAGGCTACCTTAGTGGCACTTCATGAAGTTGAAAATCAGGTAGATGAGCTTGGTCAAAAATTGATTTTGTCACACTTTTTTGGCTCAATGAGAAATCCCATCCTTTATGCCATCATCAACTAAGGTGCAACATTCAAATATAACAAATGAGGAGGACCAACAAGTAACATGAGTTGATGAACTTCATGTGAGAGAATTGGTACATGAAGATTCAAATTGCAGCCATGAAACTGTTACAGGTGAGGGTGATATTGATTGTAAATCAGCTATTGAGGATAAAACTTCATTCCTCGGTAGCAATAATGATGGAAAAACACATCAAGAGTTAGAACTCTTGAAAGAGGAGGAGAAGAATTCACAGGGATGTGCAACTTGCAGCCACAAGGAAAAATCTTTGATAGGGAATACATTTGATTTCTAGTAGGTGACATCTCTTGGAGCAGCTCTTGAGGGTGAGCTCTTAAAAGAGGAAGTTGCACAAGCCTTAGCTCGTTTTAATACTACAAATAAATTCATTGAATACCTCATTTGGATTGTTCATTTTAATGAGGGACGAAACGGGCCTAGGGATGAAGTATCAACATCAAGTCTGCAAACACTTAGCCGAGCACTTGGAGTGATAAAATATTAAAAACAGATTACCTGCAATTGCTTTTAGGTAGAGATTGTGCCATCACATTTGCAAGGTAGCTATACAAAGCATTTGCAGGGAGGGAGGTACAAGAGGTCATCTCAAGGGATCTAAAGATTGAACAAGTTAATGATGAAGTATATGATGCTGGGAGTAATGAAATAACTGAGGGTAGTAGTGGTTCTATTGTCACTAAGGATGTGCATGATGATAACACAAGGGTAGAGCGAGATGAGTATGATTCATTTGCACATAGTAGGCAGATTGTGTGTGATAATGCATGTCACTGTGATTACATTGTGAGATATGCACATTCTTTTTCATTGAGCCCACCTACTGATGACTTGATGCTCCGAATGACACATAAGTCTGGGGTTTATGATTGGTATGAGGTACTTTTTCCTGTAGAGAAAGGACCAATGCTATGGTAGTGGTAGTGGGGCATTCCATCTGTAATCATTTTAGAGCAACAAAATATTATAGATAGAGAGAAAGGTGAATGGCCTTTTTGTTTGTGGGATTTGAGTGGAACATTCCCATGGATAGTTATATTTCAGGGAGTTGGTTCCATCTGTAATCATTTTAGAGCAACAAAATATTACAGATAGAGGGAAAGGTGAATGGCCTTTTTGCTTGTGGGATTTGAGTGGAACATTCCCATGGATAGTTATGTTTCAGGGAGTTGGTTGGAGGAGTTGGAGGGATTTGTTTCATCCATTTCTTGATAGAGGTTGGCATAATGTTGAGCTCCCACCAACATTTGACTTTAGAGGTATATGTGGCTTCAGTTGGAGAGAAGTTCTCAGTTGAACAAAAGATGTTCTCATTTATGATAACCGCACATGGTAGGTTGACTTGATTGAGTTTGCATGTGGGATGATTTGGGATCTTGGAATTCACATGATTGGTGCACTATTTTTTATGTACCATGATGAGTTGCTTCACAACTTCAAGCATGGTGATGTTTACATCAGAGTAGCACAATAGATTGGCGAAGCAGTGTTGTAGATTTTGATATGGGATTTAGGCATTTGGTTCAACGTGTAGGTGCGGATTGCTTGAGGGCAAGCAATCTCCAAGAAGGGAGGATTGTAATGTCCCCAAATTTTTGTGCTTATTTTAATATTCAATGGTGTGCCATCTGGACATCATTCAGGACACTTTGATTCACACTTACTATTTTTAGTAAGTCACTTGGATGTTTTACTCATACGTACTATTTATAGTAAGTCACCGAGGTGATCAGTTGGCATCACATCTATACTTGGAAAGTGGATGGATTATTCCCACGAGTTGATATTGGAAATTATTAGGGGTTTAATGATTTAAGTTAAATTATTAAAGTTAAAACAAGTTTAACTTTAATAATATTAATTATATTAAATGACTTTATGATATGGTGACATAAAGGGGGTTAAAGTGTATTTAAGTCATTTTCATAAAGTGACTTTATAAAATGACAATATAAAGTCACTTTAATCAATAAAGCTCTCCAGCTTGTTCAAGAAGCTACATCATAAGGAGGAATTAAAAGTAAAGAGTGATTTATCTCACATTGAGCGTGAAGGTTTACTTGGAGTTTGAGGAGGCTATAAATGAACCTTGTCTTCCTTGAAGAGCATGTTATGAGATGATGTTATTGAGATAATTTCTCCATTGTTGCTGTTGTTCAGTGACTGGACAGTTTTAAGGATTGTAACCCTTGGAACCAAGAAGGTTTGGACGAAAGCCCACGCTTTCAAGATTGGTGGATTCATCCAGAGTTCACATATGGATGTAAATGGTGAGTTTTAATTTTGGATAAACAGTTCAGGAGCTTTCTATTGCTGTCAAAGATTTACAAGGTTTGGACAATTTCATATCTGGGCTTGTGATTAAGATTTGTAAAGAAATTGTCAACCCTCAAGGCAGCATCAGTCCATCCTCATTCACTCAAGGCAGAGATTAGCATTGGCTGGGTATTGGTTTGGACGGTTAAGGTGCAGTATAACAGTCTACTCAAAGAAACTAATCAACCTGCTCTACATTGGAGACGATTTGGGTATTAGCTGGGCACTGTATGATTGGAAGAGGCGATTAGATATTGCAGATCTGATTATTGCAAATTGACTTCATTGGAAACCTTAGAAATGATTGCAAACTCAAGATGTGGGTAGGAATGACAGGTGCAATTCGCATTCCATAACAGTCCATCTCAGTATCTTGTCTATTTTTGTTGAGAATCGAATTGTGTCAGTGCCTAGAGGTGCGTGTATAAATCTTCATTGGATGGCCTGCTATATGTTTGTTGTAATGTCTCATCTAGGGACAGCGATCTGCTACTAGTTTTCATTCAAATCTATTTATTAAAATGCTTCTGTGTAAAGTCATGTTCTAGTGAACTTCAGCTTGCATTCCAACTGTTTGTTTAAATGCTGAAATGTAAAGCTTTATTATTTAGTGGAGTTGAACTTGAATGCTAAACATTGGGGCTCATGCCTTTGTATGACAAGTAACATACCAGATTTCTAATGCCATACAAGTGTTTGACATAATTTCTATGCATAGTACTTGTAATTTGTGTGGTGTTTTGTGACACAAGAACACAGAAATTTCAGGACTGATGTTGCTCGACAATTGTTTGACGAAATGCACAAGAGTCAAAATTGAAAATTTAAGATCATAATAGGTAGGGGATCTTACATTTGATTTGATAACCGATGATCTTCCTTTCTCATTCACAGATCTGCAAATGTAAGTCTGATATACCTCTTTCTCTCCTCAAATGCACTATACAACTTCTTAATATATCTTCCCAAGAGTGTTGTCTATTCCACTTTCTTAAATGTTCCTTAAGTAATCTTAACTGCTGTTCTTTATTTCTAATTCTGGGTTATTTCTATTTCTTCTCCAATTCCAACCTGATTATTCCAGATTTCATTTTTTCAATTTTCCTTGCTCCATCCCTCCCCCTTCCAAATGAACTCTTCTCCCTTTTATGTTTTATGTTGAGACAGTTACAACTCTTAATTACCTAGTCTCTTGACCTTTTGTGAACCTTAATAAATCTGCAATTATATTTTATTATTATATCATTATTTGTTTTTTAGTAATTTTTATCTATTATTAAATCCTTTTTAGAAAGGGGACATTGCATTAAAGACTAGGGGAGACTGGAGATTTCTCAAGATTCTATGGTTGAAAAGCGGGTTGCTTTGCTTGGAAAAGGCATTTAATTGTGCCAAGAAGAGGTAAAAAACTTATAATCCAACAAGGCTTGCAAAAGAGCATACAAAATGTCCCAAAGGCCTCACTTGCGTGGAGAAAGGAGCACGTTTTTGGGACCAAGTGTTTCACCATTGAGGCTTGACTTGTGTATCATGAAATTTGCATTGAGTGTAGTGTTGGGGATGTGAGCAAGGAGAAAGATATGGCAAAGATGGTAACTAGAGTGGGGAAGTCATCGACAACACATGTCACACGTGCTGTGTAAGTTTAGTGGCAACTCGAATGTTTATGTGGATGGAAATCCTGTCAAGATATATTGGGATGTTGATGATCAGCTCTTTAGGTTGGCTTTTGGCCATGTTATGTTCAGTATTCAAGTTCAAGCCTTCATTTGCCTACACTGGATAATGTTGACATTAAGAGCTCACAACAATGTGGCTCGATTTCCGGTTGATTAGTTTGCAGGAGATGTGGAGTGGAATGAGCCAGAGATTGGATGGATCAAGATTAATTTTGATGGAGCATCTAAAGGGAATTTGGGGTTGTCAAGAGCAAGACGTGTTGCTCGGGATTCCAAAGGAAGTATTCATGCAATTGAAGCTTTGAGATTGGGATCATGTACGAATAATGAAGCAAAAGCCTGAGCAACTCTCTTGGCGGTTCAGATGGCTAAGAAATTATCAATGTCTAAACTACATTTAGAAGGTGACTCTCTGATTATTATTAATGACATCATCAAAGGCGAGACACCAGCTTGGTAGATTAATAAGTTAATAAATATTATTAAAATATCTCTTTTGGAATTTGAAGAGTTTAATAGTTTCCCATATAAAACAGGAAGGTAATAGGGTGGTAGACAACCTATCCAATGTCGGGGAGGCAGTAAATTTAAGTGATTTTGAAAGGATATGGGAAGATTTTAGGGATATCCCTTTAGAGGAGGGGATTGGCTCATACTCCAGTGATTGAGAATTGTGTAGGATGAAGTGTGTGCCTTTATGATTCTAACTCTAAGGCACTTTGAACAAGGTGTTGCCTTTTATTTATTACGCCTCTTTAAATTATGCTGTTCGATATGCATTTGGCGGCAATTTTTGTGTTGTGTGCTAGCAAGGAGTAGGATTTGGTTGGTGTGGCTGCTTGTGTTAGTAGAGGTAAATGTGGCAGTTTGTGACAGCTCTCAGTGGCATTTGTAGGGTGGTTGAATTGGTAGGAGTATGGAGGCCAATTCCACCTTAGTCACACACAAACATCAATTGGCTTTTTTTTGACCAAATCTCAGAAAAGAGGATAAGGAGCGTCTTCAAGATCAACAACCCTATGTTTGTACAAATTGTGGAGATATTGCTAGGAGAGGAATACATTAACTCCTAATATCACTACTGCACCAACATTGACGTGGCCCTCATTTTCATGGCATGGGGCCTTGAGTCGGGCACAAAGGAAAAGGTGGAATGGGTCTTGTGCAAGTGTGTGGAGGAAGAGCTGTTGTATAGGATGAAATCCTTTCTAGCCATGGCGCGGCTAAGAGAAGGGTTTGTTGCGGAAACGGGTGAATGGCTTCATGTAGGGGAGTTTGTACCCCCTTTGTGCCTGTGCCTTTTATGGAGCGCCACCTTTGGGAAGGAAGAAAGAAGAGTCGAGGCACAAATTGGGTGGGAGTCCCTCAAGGATTTCCTCTCCAAAAACGTGAACAATTGAAGAAGGCAACTACGGAGGAATGTGTGAAGAAGGCAGAGCAGAAGAAGAATTCCATGAAGAGGCTATAGTTCGATCTCGAGGATTACTGGGTTAGTGTAACCAAAAAAGCAAAAGAAAATTAGTATGTTTATAGGCTTTGTAAAGCTACTATTTTGTCCTTTGAATGTTTAGGGTTAGGGTTTAATGATGTTGGGTTTACTTGGTTTTTTGTTTTTTCTTACTACTAGGGTGGTGTTTGTCATTGTTTTTCATGAATTCCCTGGTTTAGAATTTAGTCGGCTGCGGGAGGCAGCGCTTTTGTTTCGGGAAGGTATCATTGTGTAATTGCTAGTTTGGTGGTATGGGGTGGCTGAGGAAGTGCAACATTTTGGGTTGGGGGGGGGGGGTGCTGAATTTGGTGTCTTGAAGCTTCTATTACTACGCATGTAATGATCTTTTTATAAAATTAATACAAAAGCTATATTACTGATAAAAAAAAACAATGTAGCTCGATTGATTATTTATTTTCTTCAAATGCTTCGAGTCAGGTTTGCTCATCAATGCATATGTGGATGTTTGGTTGGCTTTTTTGGAGTTTTTCTCCATATTGTTTCTCAATTTTCTATTTTTCTCTATATTGTTACTGAATTTTCTACCTGGCCTTATCTTCATGACCATTAGAAGTGGTAGAACATTTATGTTCGAGTTCAGGGCAATTATATCTTAAACGTATTGAATTGGAATTAAGTTATCTACAGATTGATTGAAAGAAGCATCTTGCAAGGTAATTGAAATGGAAGTCAACACCTAGAAAAATGATGCAGACATAGAAGCAGCTGCCACAACTCAATACTAATACAAAAAGTTAAGACTGTTGGTTGTTTAAAGATTAGGATCATTATTAAATTAATTTATGACTTTATTTATACATTTTCACCCTAAAAAACCTGGAATCGAATTAACTTGATTTCTCGTCCAATGAGTTGCATCTTTCCATGAAATTTTGCTAGATTGTATCAAAGACCCTTGTCCTCTTTTCCCTAAAAGGATTTTCCTCCAGCTTCTTTAGTTTTTGAGATTTCATTATTTTAGTGTTCCTGCAGTGTTTTTAAACTTTCAAGAGTTTAAACCTTTTCTAGAGGTTTGTATTAAATACCTAGTTTTTTGCTGAGGAGGTTGATTTTGACAAAAAAATGCCCATTTGTTTAACTGTAAAATTTTATTTTTAAATTTCTGGCAAAAGGTTTTTGCTTCAGCCCTTGTATCGTGTAAAATATAATATTAGAAGTTATTTAGAGTCATCTGTCTAACCTCCTAAGTTGGAAATTTATGTATATGGGTGCATTTTGGGTACAATCCAACACCCTTACAAGATTTTTGATTGAGATGGGATGTGTATTTCCATGGAGATGATAAACATTGGAAAAAATACTCTCAGAGCGCACAAGGAACTTTGCACATCATTCTTTGCTCCATAGGACCATCAGATTTGACCTGGCCAAGTTAGCCAAGTTAGCCAAGTTCTGCAAGAGGTTGAAGACCATGAGAGGAGGGGGGATAATTCCCATTCTTGAGCTGGCTACTAGCTCAGAGACTAGTTCTTTGCTTTAGTAGCAAATCAGAGTAAAAAGATAATAATGCTGAAAACAATGATGATGAAAACTGTGCTTATGCTACATGAGAGAAAAAGGTTTTCAGTAACTACTAAAGATCAGTAAGGCCTAGTCCAGTTGATCATATGTGGCTATTATCATGCATAGTTGCATGGGTACTTGTATCCATACCCCTGAGATGCGGGCCAATACTGGTACGCGTATCTCATACTGGGTACTTAGTGGAAAATAAAATTCTTTGATCAACAAACTTAAGATTGAGTACCCCCGAATTCTTTGATACAATGATTGTATGACATTTCAATTTGTGTACTTGATCTTCAAAGTTAATGTTTGACAGTAAACTTTATCACTGTTCTTGTTTTGAAAACTCAATGTCATTATATTTTCAGTGTAATGTCCCCTTTTGGGATTTACCTTAATTTAGCCGTTGAACAGTAATTTAAACTTAAAATGAGAATTGCATTATGTTTATAAACATAAATCTATAAAAAATGAAGTAACTTCATTATATTATTCAACTTAAAATTCTAAAAAAATAATTCGGAATATAGAATTTACCTTGATTTCGGGCCAAATGTTGGATAATATGTAAAACTATTGCAGAAAGCTTATTCCCTGATCGGGTGCCAAATGATCCTCCTCTGTTGATGGACTGATATATATCTTATTTTCTATTTAATACCTTCATTCCTTCTAATATACCTTCATTCCTTCTAATATCCCTTTTCCCTTGCATTCCCGTTTAATGTTGTTCCAAGAATATAATGTCCGTTAGAGAGATTAATCAGAGATATATGCAACCATAGATATTACACTCTGACCAAGCGTATCATGTAATGAAGCCTCCAATTCCCCTCAGATGAGTCATTTAACATCCAGCACCTATAATATCCTCTCTGATACAATATATAGTTCTCAGAATACAACCAGATGTCTGTAGATGTTAAACTCATGACTCCCCCATACCCTGCACGGGCATAGAAGATAAACTCACGAGTTCACATTACATAGAGATCATGCCGCTGAAGGAAAAATCCTCAATGCAATGATAAAAGATACTCCTCTGCGTGACTTTGGAGTGCTCACACAGGACCAGTAAACTCTAATGAACAAATTGCTTTCCTGTCACTAACAAGTATTCAGTGGACACAAAAAATCCCAATAATAACTTCTATAGCAAAGTAATCCACCAGATGGTATGAGGAAATATGCCAAAGTTAACCACGAGCCAATGAATGAAGCAGAAATATATTCCATACTCTGAGCAAATACTTTCACAGTAATTCCATTACGCGATTCCTTCAACAGAGCCGAAAATGCATGACAATTTATAAGATTGTTTTTAGGGCTTTAATAATTATTTCCCACAGCAAGTATTATGCAGACTTTCACAGATATAATATCCAGTACTGTGACTCCCATTCAAAACATTAATCTGACCAAGAGTAGAGTATGCGGATTATAGTTGAAACAATAATATTTTGTTCCAAGAATAAAAAATAGTGCCATTGGGTTATAATTTTTCTAATATATGCCTTCTTCGTATTTGTTTTCTTATACCTTTGTTTTCCAAAAGTCTTGCCTTTTGGATTATGTTATTTTATTTTATTTTTCTTGGTAATAGTTTGTATTTTTATTAATAAGTCTAAAAACATCTCTTTACATAGTAAATTGAAGTGTCCAAGTAACTTACATAAACATCTACCATTACTCCCTACAATCTTCTAACTTCTATCATCGATTCAGAGCATTCAAGTTTGCAAACTTAAAAACCTAAACCCTAACACCCAACTTCATCGGCTTTTACAGAGTTTTTACAATGTACCTCAACCAAAAATTCTAACAAAACTTTAAACATCTTCCCATTCAGCCCATTTCTAGCTTACTCAAAAAGAAAACTACAGAGGCTTAATCCAAAAACTAGACAAAAAGCTTCAAAAAAAGAGCAAATGCACCTGGGCTCTAGCTCGCATGTGTGTGTCCTTGCCGGCTTCCACTCCATCCATCAACTTTTCCGCATCTAATTTCCTCTGGTGTTCACAACTCTCCGTCTAATGCTCACCGAGCACCACCTCCTTGGAACCCGGACCTCAACCATTCCAGCCCTTCTCTTCATCTCTTTAAGCTCTGCCTCTACTCGCCTCAACTCTAACAACAGTTCCATACCCGTCCAACCCCGTCGTGCTTCCTCAATTTGTTCTCTGCTAATTCTTTCATCTAACCTCCACATAAAGGAAGTAAACTTATCATCTCCCAGCTCCTCCTCATGCTCATAACCTTCGATGTAATCCATGCCTTTCCCCCACAAGCCACTCCAGAATTGAGTCCATGCTAACTAGAAACTCTGCAGGGACTATGGCTTCCAAAATCCTCCTTACATTTGCCTTCGGTTCACCCAACTAGAGTCCCCAAGCCATTATCATCAAATGAGTGAGATATCAGTGTTTGTTTTGTGTCTATTTTTCAGCTGGTCGAAAACATCCCCCAAAATGAGTGAGACACATTTGGTAAACCAATTATCCCTAAATAAAAACATTCCATCCAACTTCCTCTTTGTCACTGGGCCAAAGAAGGGGATTTTTTGTATGGCAGCTTTAAAAGTGAAAGACGTCTCCATTTTTCCTGTCTCCGAGAGTTCTGCTGCATCCACCAAACCATAACACCTTTGTTCTTCACTTGCAATGACAATAATGATCTTTTGGCAAGATTTATCAGATTTTTTGTCCTACTCCCGCATTTAATGCACTGTCCTCTCTTCAAGCTCATTGTGTTTTCGGCCAACTCACTTTCATTAATTCACCTCACCTGTACCCCGCCGCCCACCACCTTGCCACCTTTTTCCATTTAAAAAGAAATAACGGCTAAGTATTTAAATTTTCAAAAGTAAATTTTTTATGGTCTTCAACTCTAATTTCACCTTTTCTTGTAAAGGATAAAACCCAATTCGACAAAAGGTCCGCTTCTTTATTACCATCTCTCTTCACATGTGTAATTTAGTAATCATTTACCAGTGTCAACTCAGCTCCGATAAGGTCCACATACTTTTGCAAATGCCAAGCTTCTGTTGTGCCTTTGATAATAGCCTGAATGATGATTAGGGAATCCCCTTCTAAATGCAGCTTAGTGACCCCCATGCTCTTTGCCACTTTGACCGCCACTAGTGCCGCCTCGGCTTACGCTACATTGTTTGTTCCATCCTCCAATTTCTTTCCACCTATTGCAATGATGTTTCCTAACCAATCCCGAATTAGAAATCCTGCACCTGATGGGCCGTGATTACCCTTGGAAGCCCCATCAAAGGTCACTTTCCACCACCCTTTGCTTGACTTTGACCACACAATTGACTTAGAAACAAAAGATCTTGTCTTAACCTAGCCTTGCCCATTAACGGGCCGGATTATGTGATTTTATTAATATTATATATTATACTATTAATATTATATTGTTATTTTATTTTATTTATTTATATTTACTATATGAATAACATATTATAGTATTATATTAATATATTATATCTAATAATAGATTATAATTATAGTGTTATTACTTATTTATTTCATATATTTTAATTTAATTTTTTATTATATTTAATAATTAATTAATATTATTATATTCATTCATCAATATACAATATTATATTATATTATATTATATTAATATATCATATTCTTTTATTATTATTTGCATAATTAATCTAGTAATAAATTATTTTATAATTTATTATTAATTATTAATTTATTTTTTATTATTTAATAATTTATTATTAAATCCTATTTTAAAAAGGGGACATTACACAGATTTTTTATAAAATAATAAATTATATAAAAAAATTGACGTATCCCAAGTAACCCTGTCTCCGTGCAACCTTGCTATTATGTGTGCCCCTAATCTTGAGGTGTGATCAACAATATTGTGTGTTACTGGTCACAAATTTGAAAGATGGCATTTGAGTGTGTCCTTATTCATCTAAACAATCATGGTGAGGCCATGTTTGCAATTGCTTGTTGTGGACAATTGTATGCATTCCTGTTTGCAACTTTGGAGGAAGATAGTTGAGTGTGTTGCTATCCTTGATTGATAGCTGAATGAGGTCATTCCCATTGCGGCAAAATGTTGTGCATGTCCCTTTTTGCAATGATTAAGAGAATTTGTGTCTATGTCCCAGTCTACATGTGAAGACATTCCTCTTTAGGTCTTAGGACAATGATGTAATAAAGAGGGGATAAAGGAGAGGAATGTTAGGAAGTTCATTACACCATAGCTTATGTTCGGTCTTCTTGGTTAGGAGATGTTAGTTATTATACAGGCTTAAATATCATTTAACCATATTGATTATAACTAAAATTGATATATTGAGTAGTTTGTTTAAAGTGAAACCATCCACACACAGGAAATGGAGGCATTCGAGCTTAAAGATGGGGGTATCCTAGAAAATAGGACGAGAATCAAACAATACAAATTGTATGAATACCTATCTACATATACTACTAGGCATAGAAGCAATAATCTGTAAAAAATCCTGATTATACCTGATTAATCTTGAATCCTAGAGCCAGCTGATTTTTTCCCTAAAAAAATCCTTACTCATGAAAAGAACGTTGACCCAATTTTCAATGACCTTTTTTCATCTAGAGCGCATTAAAATAATATTAAAATCCCTAAAAAATGGCAAAAAATGTAAAAAATCATTGCAAAAACATATGAAACCCTATAAAAAACTCACGAAATTGACGAATCACTCAAAAATAGCGTTGCTTCCAGGACGGAAACAAAGTCAATTCGGAATCGGCATGGAAACAATTTGTAATTTTGTCCATTTGGTTTTCTTTTCGATCTCTAGAAAACCCTAAACAAACGAACGGGAGGAGCAATGGTAGTCATCAATCGAATTTGAAAGGGCCTTAGTCATCCTAAATTGTGGGGGTTTGTGAGATGGTGTCGAAGCAGCTAATGAATTTGCTCTAAAGTGCGGTTTCAATGACCTGAGCTCTTTGCACGCCTTGCCCATGGATTTTGATGCAATCAACTATATAATTAATATTATACTCTAATTTAAAAATTATAACTATTATGCACTATTATAGATGGCCCTTTAACGGGGAAGCTGTGAATCCTTATAGTTTATGATTAATAATATAAAGTAGTTTCAAAATTTAAATTGTTATGATTTTTAAATTATAATTAATATATTTAATTTTATCATCAACATTGGTCTCCACCTCAAATAGTAGTTGCCAAAACCAGTGGCTTGCTAATCTTTTACTATAACTAAACAAATGTCTTTTGTTGAATTCTACCCCATATAAAGGACTTACCAATTGCCATTATGGAATATAAAAGCATTGCAGTTGTGGAATATGATTTGATAAGCTTTATCAAATATTGAACTACCTCTACAAATCTCCTTGCCTTAATCACAATGAAAGTCTTGGATCACTTAAAAGTGGTTTCCCCTTTTGATAAATTCCTAACAATAGCTAGATCACTGTCTAATAAATTTTGATCTCAGTTACTTCATAGACTTACCTAATATTTGATCTCAGACTTAGATAACTATTTGGTGACTGCCGTCTTTAAAAGTCTGATAAGTTTTGATATCAGTTACTTCATAGACTTAGCTAATATTTGATCTCAGACGTAGACAGCTATTTGGTCACTGCCCTCTTAAAAAGTTAACTGAATATTTGCCTATGTAATTAGTAATATAAATATAAATGAAAAAATCTATTTTCTACAATTCATTTTGATCTCAGGTACTTCATAGACTTGGCTAATATTTGATCTCATACTTGGGCAACTATTTGGTGACTGCCCTCTTAAAAAGTTAACTAAATATTTGCCTATGTAATCATCAATATAAATATAAATGAAAAAATCTATTTTCTACAATTCATTTTGATCTCAGGTACTTCATAGACTTGGCTAATATTTGGTCTCACACTTAGGCAACTATTTGGTCACTGCCCTTTTATAAAGTTAACTGAATATTCGTTTATTCAATCACAATATGAATGTGAACGACAAAATCTATTTTCTACAATTCATGAGTTAAATTCTATTTTATTTGTTCTCTATATCTCTATGCTATGGAAATGCCCTTAAGTTTTAAAAAAATAGTTTGTCTCTTTTTCTATGATTTTTTACGTTTTTTTGAAAATCTGATTTATTCAAAAAAATTTATACTTTGGTTTGTTGATTAATTCCCCAAACAATTTTTTCTCCTATGCTACTAGGTGCTTTTTATTAAATTTGAAATAGCACATGGGTCTCAAAAAAAATTGGCCATCTGCCATACCCAATAACCATATCAGTACCTGGACTGGCAACTTAGCTTGTTTGTTTATGTTTTGAAGTCTGGGATCATTTGAAAATTTGGAATGCCATTGTCTAAATCTTGTCATACATATAGAAATATCTTTTAGATCTATCATGTGCGTTATTGTTCTCACCTGTCTAAAGTGATTTTCAGGCTATGCTACCTATTTATTCTAGTTCAAAAACTCATTGGGATTTCACAAGATTCTTAAGCCAAAAGCGACTATTCACAAGTTTGTCAAAAACCAGCCAGCCAGTATAATTTCTTTTTACAATATATTTTTGATTTCTTTTCTTTTCCCACAATAAATTTGACCTGTTTCTCAACAAATATTCTTGCCTTGTCTCCTCTAAACTCATTCCTTGTGCTTTTTTAAAATGTGTGTGTGTGTGTGTGTGTATAACTCAGTGAGGTTTTGTTGGGTACAAGTTTTAAAACTATGAGAACAGTGTTTATTTGAACAATCTATGGCTGAGCATCAGAAAACTATTGTTCTATATTGACACACCATACTGTTTTTTGAGAATTAATTGCACTGAAAGCATCTGAACTGATTTTTATTCAATTAAATGTGCATTCAGGAAAGATTCTATTTTGGCGACAGTGTATTGCCTTACTTCGAGAGTGGCATCCCATTACTCAAGGAACGGCTTACAAAGCTTGCCGATTCTGGCAATGTCAGTAATTATTGCACAGAATAGGTTACCTGATTTCCCCTCGATTAGTATCACATGGATTGGTTTTAAGTCTATATTCTCAACTTTGTTTATGTTGAAATGCAAAATATCTACAGTGAAACCTACCTGAAGGGATTCATATTTGTGTACACAATCAGAGAATGGGTACCTGACATAATTTTTACCAAAAAAATATCATACATACTGTCAGATAATTTACTAATAAAAATATTATATGTTTGTCAGATAATGATAGCTTTCCCAGACGATGGTGCATGGAAACGGTTCAATAAGCTTCTACAGTGTTATCCAATGGTATGTCCTTTTCTGCTTCTAAGAATGAACAGTGAAATTAATTTGCATGATGAGGGCTCCTTCACTTGCTCCTTGGAGTAATGCATTCGGTTTTCAATCCATAAAATTCATTTCACAGGTAGTTTGCACAAAGGTACGTGAAGGTGATCAACGATTTGTTCGTATCAAGGAGGGGGATCCTACTGGTCGACATGTTGTCATCGTTGATGATCTAGTGCAATCAGGCGGCACTCTTATTGAATGTCAAGTAGGTGCTCATTTTCTTAGAAGCAGACCTCTCCCCTGCTTAGCTTACATGGGCCAAGTCTGTAAAGTCAAAAAGAACTGCATTGGTAAAAATGGTGGTTTCTTTGCTGTCTAAAGTTCTAAATGTATTGAGATTTCCATTTTGATTTGGTCAATGTTGCTCGATTTAGCTGGATGTTGTTCTTTGAATATCTTGATATTTGTTTCTGTTTTGAGTTCCCTGACAATGAAGATGACCTCTTCAACACCTACTTGAATGAACTAATCTCAAAGACAGCCACTTGAAACCCACTTGACATGCATTTCTCCTCTTTTAATTTACTAATGAGGGATTGCAATTTGGTAAGGAGACTGTCTTCATATTCTCTTCAGAAGCTTCTTTAATTGGACACGTGACTTTTCCGGATGCAAAAATAATCAATTGGAACAGAGGGGTTATCATTAATCCCTGGAAAAAAATAAAATTGAAGACTCATCCCTGAGAGTTGGATGAGTTTGAAGATGGATAATTAGATAACAAAGAGAAGAGAAGAAGTTAAACTTTACATAAGTCAGCAATAAGCAGTTAAAGGCTAGTTGGAACCCTGGCTCTTTTCATTGATATGTCCACATTAGGTTTTGCTGCACGGTCTTTGCCTATGGAGATCATCGAAACAAATTGAGCTATTTTCTTGATTGAGGAAGGTTCAGTCATTTATGCTTTCGCAGGACCCAAGTTTTACATCAATGTTATTGCCTAGGTATTCCCTGTAAGTTCTCCTTGGTAGACTAAGTTATCTAAGCTTCCATCTACAAATTACGTCAAAGGCTTATGTCACTGGTAAATGTTTTTGCATTACCGACAAAAGTTGAAAAACAACTTAAAGCGTCCTTGAATATATTTGTTGACATTTTGAAGCCCAATTTTTTGTGTATATTGAAGCTGCAAATATAGTGTGATATAATCAGAAGAAAAGCTCACTGAAAGTTGACTAAGTCAATACATTCTTTTTTGTTCTCCATGGTATAGTGTAATGTTTATAAAAAGATTTGAAGGGGAAAAAGAAAAAAGCCCCTGTAATTTCCTTGGTTGTATGAAATAGCTTTAGACCTATATTTTGCTTTTCCTTTTTAAAAAAAAGCTCTCATAAGTGTTTGTATTTCCTCTGACCCAGAAAGCATTGGCTGCACATGGTGCTGCAAAAATCAGTGCATATGTAACTCATGGCGTCTTTCCGAAAAGTTCATGGGAGCGGTTTCAACATGACAATGGCGGTAAATTGAATTGAGATCATTTTTTATTATTGGTTGTATATCACTTTCTTTGTTAACCTTGTCTTTCATATATCCTAATCCCATTTTGTTGCAATTGGTATTTTGATTTAATTGCAGGAGGAGCAGAACACGGGTTTGCATATTTTTGGATCACAGATTCGTGCCCTTTGACTGTAAATGCAGTAAAGGACAAACACCCATTCGAAATTCTTAGTTTGGCAGGGCCAATTGCTGCTGCTCTTCAGGTTTGAATTCTTCTATCTTGAACTAGAGGATAAATTATGGAGGTTCAAGACTGACCATTTGCTTTAAGCATAACATATGCAGTTGCAGTTTAAAGAATTTGGGATTGTCATATGCATGGATTGAACTTCTGTAGGAGATTTTTATATGCATTTTGCCCATAAAATCACTCTTTTCCAAGTTGCTGTAAGAAGTACCCAACTAAAAGCACAAATCAAAGAGGTTACGAGTTTGTAACTGTATGATGGTACTCTCTAGCTGAGGCCATCTTTGAGGATGTTGATGAAAACAGATGTTTGATTGTACTGCATTTTGACAGAGTAATAATAAAACAAGGAGCTGGACATTATTTGTTTGATCACATTTATAATTTCATAGGGATATTTATTACTAAATTTTAGTGTTCTAATTTCTTCTTACATTTGCAATATTTATCTTATTTCAAGGACTGACTTATACATTTGAATTACCCAATTGCATGTAATTTGAGTTCTGATGAGCGGCAAAAATTGACATTTTTGTAAGTTATGTTTGATGCTACATCCTAACCTGCATTGTGTTTATAGAAATTATGTACTGTTCAAATTATTATCTTTGGTTAAATAAAATGGAATGACCGTAATACTGATCGTGAAGCAAGGATAGCAGATTTAAATTCTGATTCTAGAATTGGGTTCTAAAAGCCAAAATTGTGGAGTGCAGTGAAATTGAATAGTAAATTTTAGGAAGAGTCTGTTAGGAACAATCTGTTTGAACTGCAAATCTAATGGAAGCAAAGAAAATACAAGACATTGTACACTCATATGAGCCTTCAATTTCTGGGAATACTTCAAAAGATAATGTCACACTGCTGCAAATCATGTTCAGTTGATAGTGTTACAATCAGATGCTAGTTCTATTCAGCCAAATTTGGAAGAAACTGCTCACCATGAAAACAAATGGGCAAATGAAAATGCTTCTGAAACATGGATAAAAAACATGAAGTGCCAAACATATTGTAGGATTTAATGATGCTAATGGAGATTGTGAAGCGACTTGACCAGCACTAGATTCTGCCAATGACGTGACCATTTGATAAATCTTTGTGAGTTCCTATTCAAGAATGTACAAATTAAGACAGGTTAATGCCTGCTCCACATTGGCTTCTCCATAATTCTCTATACATATGTGGAAAGGTAAATAAACTTTCCTTAAGCTTAGTCTAGGTTAATCTAACAAAATGCATACACATAAACACATTTAACCTAGACTAAATGGTGAGCTGGGACTGATAATCTGATTATTTGTAACAGCTACTTTAGAAAAATAAAATGCGGTGTAATAAGTAACATGGTACTTAGCTTAGCGATTGAATAATTTATGCAATTTGGTGTGGTTCTGAATTTGATATGCCTTGGGATTAGGAACAAGTAACAGTCTCATATTTGCCCCAGAAACAGAAAATTATGTTAGCTCTGTGCAAGGATTGAGTTCAGCAATCTGGGATTAGTTTGTGGTTGCGGATTTGAGCTGCCCTTGTGAATATTTATTGTGGGGTCTGTAGATTTTGGTACTTAATCTGATTTACCTTAATTGCTCTACATTTTTATTGTTTGAGGATTGGTTGTATTTATAGATACCTTGATGGGGTTGCCGGTATGTCATAAGGGACATGTTCTCCTAGTTCAATCTACAAAAATATGTATAAATGATTGGAAACAACAATGATTCTTGGAGATCTTTAGTCTCAGGTAATATTTGAGTTTTTACTTTGTGCAAATGAGTTTTTTATTGCTGTTTTTGCTTCTGCTTAAGCACATGATTTGGTATGGAACAAACTGTGGGTGTGGGGGAGTCACTCTCTTTCGACCAAATTTTGGACAATCTCCTTTAACCCTCTTACTGAACCGCTCAGTGTGTGTTCAGTGTGGGTTCGTCTCCACAATCTGCTCCTTCATATTTGGGAGAACTCTTGTTTTGAGGCCATTGACAACTCTATTGGTCGTTTCTTAAAGGTGGATGAGGCTACGGTAATGGTGGGCCTCTTACCTTTTTTATCATTTTGGTTTAATTGATTTCTCCATAGTCCTTCTAGGGGAAGTGGTTCTCATGGTTGGGGACAGGCCATGGACCCAATTGTTGGATTATGAGGGCTTCCCCTTTCGATGTTGGGGGTGTTTCTCTATTGGTCATTTGGCTACAGATTGTTCTCTTGCCTCGTAAAGGTGCTGCCATTTGGTGGAAGGATGCAAATGATGACCAATTGATTATCTTGGCCTCTGACCCCTCCTCTGATGACTCTCTTCAGGTTGACGATGTCTCCTTGAAGGGTGGTGCTCCTGTTGATTTGGCCTCCTCTAACTTGATGGATTTGACTCCACCTTTTGTTGTTGGTTTTGTCCCCTTTGGCAGTGCAGGCCCTTCTTCGACTGCTGGTGTTATTGATCTACTTTTGCCTAGGGTTGATGAAGTTCATCTTTGTTAGCACTTTGTTCTTGGTGTTATTGTTGCTAATTCTGTCTTTGAGGGTTCTTCCATCCTCTCCTTGTGGTGGGGATCCTCCTGAAAGTATTTGCTGAGACAATTGTCTGCCGACAAAGGAAAAATCACTCTGCTGTCACTCGTCCTCCCCATGATGTGGGTGAGTTGTCTACCCACTCTTGATGTGGGTTGCTAGCTGTGCTGCTAGTCAGTTGTCAATGGTCTTTGTTGACCTTGTAAATTATTGCTTTGGTCTGTAATGTTAATGCCTTTGGGCTGTGGTTTTGCAAGGGACAACACCCTTGTTTTGTTACTTTTAATATAAAAAAACAATCTTTAGTTGTGTTATTGGTTCGCTACAAGGGAGTCTTGAGTTTGTGTCTGGTTTAGCCAAGATATAGATCTAGATCTAGGCCGCTTGTGGGGCTGCCCATCTTGCGTTTCACTTGTGGAGTTGTGCAGGGTCATGCATTTTGCTTGTGGGTCAATCTTGGGTAAACTGGAGGGTATTATTTTTTAATTGTTTTTGACTTTTTGGACCAAATAGTGAAATTCTCCCCCAAGCCTTAAAGTGTGGTATAGAAGACATCTAAAAGATATAAACAAACTCATTTATCATATTTTGGATGAAAAACAAAAAATATTTTTCATCATTGTCGATTTTTTTTTTCATGCTTGCCATTGTATGATTAGAGTTGTAGATTGTTTGGAGGCGTTCCAAACTTGGTTATTTGCTATGCCTATACATTTGCTAGATTTTATTTGTTATAAATGAGATCATATAGGAAGAACCTTTTAAAAGATGTAGGTTATATTTTCTTCAAAATTTGTTTTTTTTAAAAACCAATGTACTTTTTTGTTTTGTTTTGAAGTTTTTTCTTTGTTTTCTAGGAATCTATAACACATGTTTAATTTTTTTAAAATAAGTTGTATGTATATATTTTTGTTTTCCTTTGTTTCAATTTTTCAAATGTATTGTTTACAAGAACTTGTTTTAGGTACTACAATTGTATTCGGTTCTAGCTTCATAGGTCAGCCCCGCTTCAAAATAGATCCAAGATCTCCCATTTGAAAATATGTTCGGATTTGGACTGAATGTAATGTTGCATATTCAAGTTCATATAATTGAGTGAAAATTCATTTATGTGTGGGGGCCTGTCTGCAAATGTTAGTGCTCGAGCCTCCTTTGGCACTACTTGGAGGTACTATATCTTTTATTACTCTACCTCCCTTTCTTGTCTCTCCCTGGTTTTACGTGTAGATATGGAATCTTTCATGCCCTAAGAAAATATCATATGTTGCAACATTTGTTGAGCAATCTCTCACTCTTCCCTGTATTACACTACTTGCCTTTGAGCCTCTTCCAATTACTCCCTCAAATGAGTAATCTCCTCCTTAGCCCTATCCAACTCCATCTCCATGGAACCCACACCTATCTTGACCCACTCAACTACGATATCTACCTATACCCTTCCGACCTCCTACAATGTGCTCTATAGGGATCTTTTAAGGGCTTCCACCTATGATCTAGACACATCTCTCTCTACTAGGGCTACTATTAGAGTTGTCTGTAAACTATCAATGTGGCTCCTCTTGGTATCTCGCTCTACTTGTATCTTCATCAACTTTGCCTACAGACTGTCCCTCTTTTCCATGGCGGTATCTCTCTCCATCTCAAGTGTAATAGATTAAGATCTCGCCTCATCTTGCCCCCTAGTCATGAACCTTAGGGAATCTTCTGGACTCTCTAGATCCCCATGAGGTATTGTATTTGTAGTATCCATCCTTGGCCTTGATCCAATACTATTCCCTTTTCCCTACACGTGTTTGTGCCTATGCCTACAAGCCCTATCCCTTTATCCCTACCTAAACTCGAGGGGCTTGTCCCTTTCCTCCCTATACCTAGATCCTATACCTGTACTAGTTTCCTCTCCCTCCTGGCCCATGGGGATCTCCATCTTAGTTCCCTCACCCTCCTTCCTGTGATGAATCTTCTATAGGAGAATCCCCTTTGTTATATCTCCCATGGTCGTCGTCTCCTCCATCCCTAGGATGCTCATCAATATCCATGTCAGAATTTGGTTGCTCATTTGTTGCTACATGCTCAAGATCCATCAGTATGATAGACCTGTGTGTGGCCAAGCATGCATCATATACTAGTGTTACCCCTGCATCCTGCACATTTGGTCAGTGAACCCATGCCATTGGATCTATCTCCAGCCAACTTGATCTAATTGAAATGATTTCAACATATCATCTCCATGTCCTTGCTTCTCTGGGAACATGAGGGTTGTAGACCACCCCTAACCACATCCTAGATAATGCCAAACTATCTCATCACATGAGTGGGCCTATATCGCTCGACCATGTGAATAGTCTCCTTGAGAAACTGACAATCTATTTGCATATATGCTAAATACAAATATTTCATCTTTTCCATCTCTTCCCTAGTCATCATAGTCCATGTATGACATCAATTTAAACCCCTAGAGGTTATCCAAAATGTACCTCCATAAACTGTGGCACCAACTGAAGAATAATGAAGAGGAACACAATATATAAATCATATGGCTCCCCCCTCTCCTAATCATACCCTCCCAAAGGATGGAGCATTGCAATATGCTTCCATGCACATATAAGTAGCATCATCTCTTGTCCCTAGGTTCTTATACCCTTGATATACACACGTGTATATCATGGTATAAATGACCTAGGATTATGCACCCCTAGCAATACATCATAACTATCTCCAGCGTATAATATTGAGTGCTTGCCCATCCCATCACAAACCAATATCCTGATAGATTTGGGAGCACCCATCCACTTATCAAAGCCGCCAAGTATAATGCCAATTGTGGTAATCTCCTATCCACTATAGGCTGCTATCTCAACCGAGTACCACTCATTATAATCCTTCTCATCATCCCAAATGAAATCTTCATGCAATATTTAGAGTCCTCCAATCTATAGAGTCTAGAACCACCCCCGAATAGGTACCCACAAGATCCTCCACATATCTAGCAGAGTAATGGTGGCCTCTTAGGTCAGTAAATGAAATGACATGGTCTCTATATGCCACCTATTGAATAGTGCCCTCATCATCCCATTATGTGCACATAGTTTAGGCCACTCATGCACATAATCTAAGCCCACTGCGACCACCAAGGACTAGTCCTCCTTAGTTAGTTGCACCCACAACTCCATGGTCATCGTGAAGTGCTCCTAGATCGAGGAATCATAGCCTGTATCCACCAGTCTCGAGTCAGATTATCCTTTTCTATACTAGTCTAAATCTATCCTATCCTGATACTATCTAGAACATCGTATCTCCATTACCGCTTAACCCTCTTGAGTGTTTTTCAACACTTGTTTAACCTATTTTCAACCTTACCCCTAACCTCGACTCTCCTAGGTAGAGACATTAGTTCATTAGCACAGGAACTAATCCGTGCTAGTGTTGGTTGATGCATACACCAATCCTTCTTCTCTACCCTAGTCCTCCCTGATGACGACATAGATGTTGATCCCCCAATCAACCTCTCCATTGGCACCAATCCCCTTGAGCACCTATGCATGCACCGATAGTAGGACGTGTTTACAGTGACACTAATCCTAGGATAAATGTACTCACCTCAATACCATTTATTCCCTAATAAATAGAATTTAATGTGCCATAAATACACAAAAACAAAATGTACAAGTAGAGGATAGACCACCTACTTGAGGTTCGTGCTTAGACAACCGCTAGTAGACCCACATGCGCTCCCTGAGCTAATCTTTCTACCTCTCCTCTACCATTTTTGTCACTCTAGGGCTATGATGTTGACTTGTGAATGTGAAAATGACCTCCAGCACTTCCCCTATGGCCTACTTATAGCCCTTTTTAACCCTCAACTTCTTCTCTAACCTTGTTTTTTTTGCCATTTTTTTCCGCTACCTTGTTGGCCATGCAAAATTCATTTTTCTTCTATTCCTAGTCCCCTTTACCTCTTTTTTTCCTATTTTTCGAGAAATTTATGTAAAATTCATTTGTTGCGCCAATTTCTCAAGGGGGCATACACTTCCACCATTACTGCTCTGTCGTGACTACCAACCTCCATTTACCTCTGGGGCATCTTTATTTTCTCTTCTTTGATATGATGCCATTTTAGACATCACATCAAAGAGGGGCAAAATGTAGATGTGAAAATTTGTTCTTTCAACTTCTAATTAATTAAATTTTTATTTAATTAATTATTTAGCCTAATAATGTAATTAATTTTAATTAATTAATTATATTTTTCCCCTCTTTTATATAATTAATTTAATAAATTAATTATATTGACCCCCTTTTCTAGCCTAATCGCGTAATCAATTTTAATTAATTAATTACACTATTTTTCAACCCATATTTAAATATTTTTTTTATTGTTTGAATATTCCCAACAACCTTAATCCTATGATTTATTTAATTCTTAATTAATTAAATCTAATCCTAGCCTAGAACCCATCACCATCACTCTTAAGCCTACTCCTTTGATTAATCTTAGATTAATTATCCCAATCATGTAATTCCTACAACAATTAACAATTTTCTTCAATTTTAAATTGTCTCATGTGTGAGCACTCCTTCTCAATGTGGCTTCTCAATGTGGCTAACTACATTCTATAAATAGCCACTTACCCTTCTTACATATTTGTCCCCCACGTCCTTTTGCATGATTCTCACACGTGTCAAACATCTTGAGCCACTCCACTCATTCACCTTGTCTCCTACTCTCTTTATGAGCCATCCCTTTCAAGAGTTGTTTACACCTGTGTGAGAAACTCATCCCCTTTGCATGACCAACCATGTTGCACAATTGGATTCCTCTTGGCATCCACCTCATCAATCTCATGCAATCCTATAACTTCATTCAACTTTGAATCCTCATCGTCCATTTCCCTCCAAATCCTACAAAGATGAGCCTCTCCTTGAGCAATTCATCACTCACTCATTTGCATTGTTATCATGCTAGTTTAATTCTAGAATTTTAGAGATAATTTGAGCAATATTAGCATTTTCATAGTATATCATTCATCATAGCTTAGCAATCATGGCTCTCTTAGTTTAGTTTGCATACTCATATCCATTAGGATTTGCATCTTGACTCACTTTGCACATAGATTTCTCATTTAGACTTGCATCTTACTATCATCATTTAATCTATCTAGCATCTTAGAATCATATTGAGGAATCCATAGTTGTGTTTGGAGAGCATATCCACATAAAAATATTTAATGATCATATCAATGGGGGAGGGTACCCCCATTTTAGCTCAATTATATATATGTGTAGATTCGGTTAGTTTAATGCACATCTTGATTTTCTTTGCATTTGGATAACACACAAATTTACCCATATACAAGGTTGTATTGGTTCAAGAATGCCTTTGTTTTTGTAATCCTAGAAAACTATGAAAATCATATCCATGTCATTCCATTATTTTGAGTCCTTTTCCATGTTGTTCAGCTCGTTCCTTAACCTCTAATTTCAAAGTTTGATTTTTTTTTGTATCCTCATCTTTGTATAAGGAACCTAGGAGGCCTTATTCTTTTGTTTCATCATACAAGGTTCCCCATTTTATGAAAGTTGGTTTGTAGACTATAGTATTGCTATATGTGTGGTTTTAGTCATTTGTGGTTTTCCATAAGACCAAGGAGATAAAGGCAACTTTCTTATGCAAAGGTCACAACTCATGGAATATTCTCCCACTCCTTGTTCGTTCACTTTTATTTTGACTTTGACCTCATTTGATTTAAAGGTGGATGCTTTTAAGGACTCATGATCAACATACACACGAGAAGAAGGTGCTTCATGATTACTTGGGATAGTGGATTTAGGCTTAGGATTCAAATTGTTACAACTCATAGAATGATTTAGATATCTTGGAATAGTTATCTCAACATCACTGGGAGGAAATTTAATGCATTGATGATATGTACATGGAATGACTTGCATTGTGTGAATCCATGGTCTTCCAAGGAGTATATTATAAGTTAAGGGGAGATGTAGGACTTGGAAAACCGCATCCTTTACCACCGGTCCAACTTTGATTGGCAATGTAACATATCGTTTAGATGAATGTCCTTCATCACATGCCTTTATATTGATTTTCTTTTTTTAGATCCATTGCATTCACAGAAAACCCAAGTTCTATGATCACTTTCAAGGAACAAATATTTAGATGCGCTCCTCTATCTATGAAGAGTCATTTTATTTTAACTCTATGAACAAAATATTCAATATGTAAAGGTGCATTATAGGGTTGGTACACTAAGGAGTCATTTTTATTTGTAAAAGTGAGGGTATAAGAGGAAGTGATATGTCCCACCATAGCTTGAAATTGATCCACATGCAAGTCAGTAGCTATGGTAGTAGTAGCAACCACTTTATCGAGGATAGCTTTGTGTTCAAGAGACATGCATAAACTTTCAAGTATAGAAATTTGTGGAGGTTTTTTCCTTAAATTCTCTATAAGGTTGTATCATGAAGTTGATGTAGCAGGTTTAGGAATAGGACCTTTAAGGGTAATTGTGCCTTTGTGGGTAGTAACATTGTAGCCAATTTATTTGCCTTTTATATTAAAGTGTTCACATGATTATCAGCCTCATTGATATTGTTTATGACATAATCATATTTTGTAGTGGTATAATTAACACCATCACCTGATTGAGTGACCTTTCCTTTATCTTTATTCTTATCCTTCATAGGGAAGGGATCTTTGAACACCCCACGATCAGAGTTACTAGAAGGTGTGTGTCCAGTGATTATTATTTTACCCTCATTGATAAGATCTTGTATTACATGTAAAATTTGATTACAATATTTGTCTTGTGACCTTTATGTTGATGATATTCATAGAAATGATCTTCATTCCATAATGAAGGTTTAACTTGTAGATTGTATTCTCTCATTTCTGGTAATGTTATAAGGTCATTTTCAAGTTCATTTAATGCTAATTTAAGCAATTGATCCAATGGTGTAAATTTTTGTTTATGAATGTTATTTTGAGGTTCTTTTCCTTTGTCTGAAGACGATCCTTTGAGATTGTAAATGGGTTGTGTCTACAATACCATCATTGACAATATTTTTGTTCTATCCCAAAAAAGAGTCTTGTTATTATGACTATTGCTTGAACTTCATTTATGGTCTTTGTCATTGTTATCTTGGATATTACCATCATCTATAAGGGCTTGTTCAATTTTAGATCCCATTTCTATGACATCCTAAAACTTATCAAGGAATTTAAGATAGAGTTCTTTCCCAATCTCCTTGTTCAAATTTTGACAAAATAAGTCAATCATTTGTTTATCAAGAATACCATAGGGTGCTTTGTTTGTCAAATGTCTCCATCTTTGAAGGAATGATATAAAAGGTTCTAGTTTTTGCTTGGTATCACATAATTCTGACATGGTTACCCCATGTTCACAGTTGTATGCATATTGTGATATGAACTTGACTTCCAACTTACAAAATGATTTAATAGTAGGGGTTAATAGAGAAAACCATTCCATGGAACTTCCCCCTAGATTGTGTTGGAAAAACCTTAAGAGGTATGTTTCTTCATATGAAAATTCCAAGGTAGAAGTAGAAAATTCTCTTAAGTGATTCTTAGGGTCTCCTTTTCCTTTATATTTATTGAGTCTTGGTAATTCTAAATTATTAGGAAAAGGTGGGATTGGTATATTGGGATCAAAATAATAGGGATATATATCCCCGGGAGAAAACTTATGAGATGATATTTTGAAATTATTGAGTTTGTCCAATTCTTGTCTCAGGCATCTTAATTCATCCTAAATGGGATCATTTGTATGTGGTGGCATTGGTTTCTTTGTATATTTCTTATAACCTATTCATAGATAAAAGGGTCTAAAGTACTTTAATTTATCATTTGTATGTGTCTTAGTATGTTTGGACTCACTAGATCCCTCTTTGTCTTCTGGTATAATTAAAGAGGCGTCAATATCATAAGGTGTTTTGATTCCTTCATCAACTAGGACTTTTAAACATTGTTTGGGTTCTTTTTTCATGACCTCTTTTAATAGTTTGAGGTATCTACGATCACAAAGTGCTTCTCTATGTGTTCTTGGGTTATTTATTCATCACTCACGATTTTTTTCTTGGTCTTGATTTTCAAAATCAATGTTAATATGTTCCTCAACAATTTTTTTTTCTTTTTCTTGCTCCATTCTTGTTTAGTATCTAGTCTTTGGTGTCATGAGATGTTTTTGATCTTTGACCCAAAATAATTGATAAGGTATATGATATGAGACTCTAGGATTATGCCAAAATGAAAGCTCTAAGAGGACCAAACTAGGATGTGACAAAATGTGATACTAACTCCAAGTAATAGGTATTAAATGAATGAGAAGCTTGATCCAATGAATACTAATTCTAAGGAAAGTGACTTTAGGTCCAAAAAGTGATTATGTAAATAGGGCTTGACTTGTTATTGTAATCACCTTAAAATGGGCTAGTGTTATCAAAAGGCCTAAATCAATCAAATTTAATCAAATATTCCCTAAACCTTAATCAATTCATCAAGTAAATGCAATCACCTAGTTTTGCTAGTGAGTTTAGTCAATTTGCTTGAATAATTCATCCTAAATCAATAATTCATAATCAATCTTCAAAGGTTAATAATCAAGATCAATTAACTAATTAATACTCTTAGCCAAATTAATTAAATCAAAGTCTAAAATCCCACGACTAGAATTATTAATTAAAAGGAATTAATTAAAACTCCTAATTACACACTCACCTCAAAAGAGGACAAATGACTTAAATCTTTCCAATGAAACTTGATCACATGGATCGCTTAGACAATCAATCTCAACTGTCCCTCAAGGATGCATCTCAACCATTCAAATCCATTTCAATCCTATAAAACTAAGCTCAATCAGGCCATTAGACATCTAGATTAATTTGCATAGAAACTTTGTCAATTTACTTTCTCACTTGCATAGCTAATTGTTGAATTCTAAGTTGATCAATTAGGAGTATTGTTTCTCACTTAAATCATGAAGATCACCATAATTAAACATGTAGATTGCATAATTTGAATCTTCCATTTCATAGGACTCAAGTCATTGATCTAATAGCTTCAATCTGAGATAAAATTCACAATTAGATTAAACTCACTATGACTAGGGAGCACTAAATCAATTTCTATTGGCTTATTTGATGTTTTCATTGATTTAACATGCTAACCAATTTATATAATGGTTTAGTGAAGTGTTTGTGTTGCAGGACAACAAGTAAAATATTCAAACTCACATTTTTGGTGCCCATCGTGGGGTTGAAGCCTCATTTTCTCATCATTTCTCTAAAAATTTTCCGTACTTGCAGGTTCTTGGTGAGTAGAGAATTGTACAAAGGTGATCTAAGCTCATACCTAGTTTTGAAGCTCGTACCAAGTATATAGAGCTGTATAAACCTCTGTCATTGATCGTACGTGGTTATTGATCACATAGGGGTTCCTCATTGATCATATTTGGTTTCATTGATCGTATAGTGTGAGTTCTTAAGTTGTATGTGGGAAGGCTCGTATGGAGTCCATCAACAAATTGTACGATTCTATGTCTAGAACAAAGAGCATGTTTGATAAATTTTGAGATTTCATTTTGATGCTTACCCTAACATTTTATGTTGCATTCTCTATTTTGATGTTCTTAAACAACCTAACTATTATTTGCAGGACGTTTTGATGAAGAATTGAGAAAAAATAAACTACTAATGTTGGTCTTGTAGGTTACCAAGGAGATACGAACAAATAATGTCTTCGATTAAATTGTTTTCTTAGGCATCTAAAAGGATTTACTTGTAGTGATTTATTAAGTAATAGAGGAGTATAGTCTTGTCTCTTAAAGACAATCAGAAACCTAGACTTGCTTAATCATTCACTTAGAAAAAAATTCTAGGTAAATGAACACGAGTGTTTGGAGTATTTGGGAGAAGCAAATTTGGTAGGAGAGTATGCTCTCGTGTCTTGAGGAAAGTCAAAAATCCCAACCCTTAGTTGTTATCCACTTTCTTTTTCATTTTACCTTGTAGAGGGCCTTTCATAATGGGAAAGAGTACTCACACTACGAGAAGGACGCAAGTGGGAACAAAGCTAAAGCCAAGCTCTTCCAACCCACTATAAACAAAAACTTTCTTGTGTTAAAAATCGAAGGGCAGATGTATCTTATGCCTAGTCTCCTCTGGCGGTCTATAAGACCTAAATAGCATTTACACTACCATGAGGCCTTGTACTCGCATTCATAAGATGCTTTTGAATGGATGAAATTATTAGACACCCTATAATGGTGGCCTCTTGAGTCACCTCCAAAATTATCATAATCTTTGTGCAAGGAGGGAGAATAATATCTAGTGAAGACACTCACCATATGTATTCCCTTGAGTTCTTTAAAGCAGGTAATATGACATTGGAGGTCTCATTGCATAATTTCCTTTGACCGTATTGCACATAACTCTTGCAAAAGGAAAAAATAAGGGTGCCCTTTAGGGGGTGACACAGTTGTGTGAGATGAAGGAATACCAAGCTATGGGAAAAGGCTTTGATTACTCAACCAATTCCTTAGGGATAAGCATGCTTGATCTTGTTTTAATTTGTGATAAACCCATGGAAATTAGTTCTTCTTCAAGACCAAAGAAAATACACGTGTTGTTAGAACTTTAGAGACTTGACAATTGTGTCTTCTATCTGGCGTGTGTGGTCAATAACACTTAAAAAATCACATTCCTTTTCAAAAAAATTGAAAAATCATGGATTCAAACTCAAAACCTCATTGGCAGAATACCTCACCTAGTTGCAGAATCGTACCAAGCTATGTCTTTGATCGTACCTAGTTTTTGGATCGTATATGACCACTTTTTGAGTCGTAGCTAGTATTAAGGGTCGTACGATTAGCTACCTTTAGTCATTCTTGATTTTTGTCAAACTAATCTAGGATTGTATAGGGTTTTGTGAGTTCCAATTTTAGCTTTTCTCATATCAAGGTCGTCAAAGAATTGTACGTGGTTCTTGAATCGTATAGACCCTAGTCAAAAATTGTATTCGATCTTTAGGGTCGTACCTTGTTTATTTCTTGGATCGTATGTGAAAATTTGTATAGGGGGAAGAGAACACTTTCATACACATTTTGTTAGACATAATTAGTGACCAAGATACTCATTTTGGCTCTTTCAAGTCCTATCTTCAAATTTGCAAAATCAGACATTTTTAACCTGTTGTTATCATGTTTTTCTCAATTGGTCATATTTCAATCAATTATTCTCTGTGCCCTTACTTTGTCTTATCAATCCAAACATCTGATTTGGGGAGTTGTTATTAGGGAATAACAAATCCTCACCCAAATTTCCCAGGCCACATCGAATTTCTTTTTCGATCAACTCAAACCTTGGACAAGAAGTGCACAATCTATCCATACTCAAAACATACCAATTGAAACACATTGATCCTAGTTTGGTTATCTTGTTTTTCATGATTAACACCATATCCATTAAGTATCCTTTTGATCAAGACCCTGGCAACACATGCCATTATTGACTGGTCACTTTTAACTACGGAGAGACATCAAGATTAAATCCCCTATTTGATTGAGAATCCCCGAATTCAACAAATCAAGAAAATCAAACTACTCCAAAAATGCCACGTGAAGAGAATGATTGGAGAGGACATCGTTATCGTGAACGCGATCATTGCAATCATAGAAATCATGATAGTTTTGATAGTAATGAAGAGCCAACTAAAGAAGACTTTAGGAAATGTCAACAAAGCAGAAGGTTCCAAAGGATGGTGGAGAGAATCTTGATCATTGACAAAGAAAGGTATTTCATGCACCTAGTTTCCATGGGACTTAAACTTCCTAAAGATTTTGATGTAGATCAACTGAAAATGAGAGAACAACAAATACTTATATCTATTCTCTCCAAATAGCTCTGTTCTCTACAAACTGAAATCGAAAATCTTAAGAAAGAGAAGGACAAACCATCAAAGAAGTATTCACTTGAGTCCATATGTCCTTTCCCTTTTGAAAACGACTTGAAAATGACACTGTTTCCCTTGAATATCGACATAATATGATAAGCACATTGGAAATACAGACCTCAAGACCATGTAAGAGAAGTTTGCACTCGTATCATGGAGTTCATAGATGATTAAACCTATCTTATTAGGCTTTTTCCTAGGAGTTTGGGAGGGCATGTGCTGGAATGGTTGTGCAAGCTGCCTCCGGGTATAAAATCCTTTGAAGATTTGATCAAACAGTTCATCCAACAATACTCTTACAAGATTAAACACATTGTCGAAATGTTGGACCTTTTTAATAGAAAACAACGAAGTGGGGAAGCCTTTATCATGTTCCTTTAGAGATGGAGGAAGATCTTCACAAGATATCCAAGACAAATCCTTGAAAATGAAAAGATAGATATCTTTATTAACAATATAATCCTAGAGATGAACTTTGCACTTCAATTACAATATCTCGCAACCTTTGAAAAATGGAGGATAGTGCTATGAAAATTGAAGATGTCCTGGTAAGAAAGGGCGAGATAACGCTCTATAAGGATACCAAATTTTCCAATAATTCCAATTACAACAAAGAAAAATCTAAATATTGGAAAAAAATAAGATTGTAGTAAATGATGGAGTTGTCGAATCATCTAATATCAAACTGGTTTTCAATCTATCAATTAATATTCAAGTTGCTAAAACCACTCCTAATACTACATCCAATTTCAAAGGCAATCAAAATTCGAACAAAGACAAAGCACCTTGGGTATCAACACCTAAGAGAAAGTTCATTCCTCTTGGTGAACAACTTGAAGTAGTCTTAAAGACTCTGCTCTCACATCAAATTATCACATTACCTGAAGAAATATACTAGGAACCACAAATCAAGCCTAAATGGTGGAATGATGATTATTTTAGTAAGTATCACAAAAAAAGCTACAAAAAAATGAATGCATGAAGCTCAAACACGTGATTCACGATCTAATTGACAATGAGAAAATCATAGTTGATGGACATAAATCTAATAATGATCACACAATATTCAAGGAACCATTACCTAATTATGAGAAAGGTGGGTCTTCAAACTCCAAAGATGCTTAAATCAATTACACCCATTCTAATGACAATGTGATCAACATGTTGTAAGTTTGTGAAAGATCCATCAATGAAGTTCCCACACTTTATGATAATCTAACGTTTCAACAAAAGGAAGGGGATGATGTACTAAATATCCCAGAATTATGTGATCAGTCAATCAATGCCATAATTATCAAAGACAATGAGAAATCTGAATCCTCAAACATGGTGACTAGAAGTCAATAAAAATTCACTCTCAAAGGCGTCTCATGTAGGAAACCAACAACAAAACTAGTGACATCCAAGCAGATTGCATCATCGACATCATCATTAAATTATAGCTTAGTTTATCAACTTCAATGTACCCCTACTCAGATCTTGATATTGGAATTTCTTAAAATCTCTTCTACACACATATATTCTTGAAAGGACCCTACTTGAAACAACTGTTCCAAAGGATTTAGATGCGAGTCAATTGCAAGCCATGGTCAGTCATCTAACGTCACCACACTATCTATCTTTCTCAAAAGAAGATGACAAATCCTTGAACCATCCACATAATTAATCGTTGCATATAGAATCCCTGATTCATAAACATCATGTTGAATACATCTTGATAGATGGAGGCACTAGTTTGAATACATGTACTCTAAATTTGGTAAAAGCCTTGGGATTCTTTGAACATGCAATGGATCCTAGAAATAAAATAACTATAAAGGTATATAATGATGAAGAAAGATCATCTAAAGGAGCGGTTGTATTTCCAATCAAAGTGGGACCAATTGAGAGGGATGTCATATGTCAATTCCTTGACTTACCTCTAGCATACAACATTAGATATTAGGAAGGCCGTGGATCCATGATATGCAGACAATGCCTTCAACTTATCACCAATGTGTAAAGTTTCCCTATAATAGAGTTGAGGTAAGATATCAGCAGATACCAGGTACTCTTGCAATACTTTAAGAGAAGTTACTGATAGCATGGTTAGATATTGAAAAGCGGAAAGCTCTAATGTCGCAACATTGAGAGAGTTTGAGAAAAAGTTAAATATTAAAGACAATGACATGGGAGAATATAGACTTGATCAATTGCCTTCAATGACTTCTCTACCCACATCTTTGAGATATTATGGGAGACCATCATCATCTTCTAGACCTTCTAGTTCAAAAGTATTGACAATTCACGATGACACCTTTGTAAGAGTCACCACTTCTCTAGCTGATGAGAATGAAGATAAATCTATCTTAAATTGGTTATACAAAGGGGAAGAAGAGGTGAACAAAGAAGTCAAACACATGGAAATATCTCCTCAAAAACATGGGAAGGGTTACCATATAATGCAGAAAATGGGATACAAAGACCAAGAACCGATTGGAAAGAACAAACAAGGACTTATAGAGCCTATGAGCATGAGCTTTATAAATCCAAAAGACAAAACGAGATTAGGATACAAAGAAGAGGGGGCTAATCCTTTATCTCAAGATGGTCCCATCTTTTATGAAGAAGAGGAAAATTTTTCACCATTCTCATTTGGCAAAATTAGGAATCCAAACAAATAATCATCAAACCAAAATACCTATCAGCATAACATAGTCAACCAAAATCCCCCAACATGACTGTACCTGGTAACAACATCTCATCCCTTCTACAT
The DNA here is from genome assembly GCA_027943335.1 of Chamaecyparis obtusa. Taxonomy (NCBI): domain Eukaryota; kingdom Viridiplantae; phylum Streptophyta; class Pinopsida; order Cupressales; family Cupressaceae; genus Chamaecyparis; species Chamaecyparis obtusa. Next base: position 1,646,783 of record BSBK01006048.1, read on the forward strand.
GAAAAATCATAAAATCATGTGACTAAGGGCATAGACAACCCAAATCCAAGCCACAACTATGAATATGCATCAATAATGAAAGATCAATGAGCAAAGAAAACCCATATCCAAGCCATAAATACAACCTGTAAATATAGACCGCTTACAACATTGCACAACTTGTAGATCCAACAAGTCATCATACATATCTAAATTAAACACTGATAACCATATCATCATGAGACCAATCTGAAATATAAGTCGAGTATACAATGACATCAAATCCAAATCTCCAAAATAAACCATGTCATAAAATCACAATGTCACCATAGTCAAAATAACCATAAATATGTTCAGATCAATATATCAGCAAATAAATGATGCCAAATATGAACAAATACGTAGAGCTCTCCAATATCTTTTTGTTGACTATTCGAAGTCCAAAATACGGCTCTATATGCCCAAGTTATGCCCAAATCTATGCTCAAAATAAATAACATCTAACTTTCAGGCTCTTTAAACCTGACAAAATATTAAAATTATAGAATCAAACTTCAACCAAGTTGTAGTGCTTTGAATTAGCTTTCCAACGACTATAAGAAGTCCAAAATCTGATATCTTGAGAGAAAGTTATGGTCGTTTAACCAAGACACTCTTTTTACCATTTTCATTGCGATTATTTTTTTTGTGACGAAAAAGTACGAGATTAAATTTGGCGGCCGTCACGGGCTGAAACTAAAAAACCTTTTGCATTGTCTTTTAACATGGCTAAACTAGGGCATATTTTATATCAAAATTCATGGCAAGGCCAACCTGGATCCAATGGTGAGGTCCATTTCTACCTAGGAGGTCATCTTTGCAAACTCCCCTCCAAAACCCTCATTTAAATGAAAACATCTAAAAAACCTTTTGACCACCAATTTCTCATGCCCAAAAAACTGCCAACAACCCATCATAACAACAAACCCAAAACCCCCAGATCTGCAATAAACAACTTACAACACCCATATATCTTGTCCTTTTCTTTTATTCTTTCATGCATTCCCTTGGATTCAACCTAGGGCTACAACACCACAACCATAGCTCTGATACCACTTGATAGGAAAATTGCATATAACAGTATGCCATTTCCACATAACCCATTATAGATCTGAAGCAAATAAACACTTAGAAATCCACATGCAAGAGAATAGACAACATACCCACAAAAATGTGACACAAGATATATCCTGGGAAACCCTCATGAGGGAAAAACCCAACCTCCAAAAGCATCCATCACCATGTATTATTCAGAAAAACATCATTTCAATACAACCACGGAAGCCTTCAAAGCCCTAGCCACAACCAAACAATCCATGTGAACAAGCATGAATCCACACATCCCATGCCATGCTTCCAACCTTCACAAATGCTACCTTTGGCTAACCTGTTTCCACCTGTCTTACCTCAACAACTACCCTTGTGGTTTCTTTTATAGAAACAAGCTCCCACAAAACCACCAAGTGGTATTACATAAACCATATGCTAAAACCATGTGCTACCAAACACTATTGACCCACATTTAATATCGAGTACTTTACTTACTTGATTTCCCCAATATTAAATAATTACATCAAATAATATCACAATGTTACAATACAACTCACAAAGAATATTCCATGAGAATCTCTACATGTTGCACGTCCATCTAGGTGCAATATTTACATAATAAAATGAAATAATACAATAATAAACATTATTATGCAAGGTGTACAACACCATTTTCTCAACAAAACTATGATCCCAAGGGATATATTCATTACTGTAAGAAGAAGAAAAATTTTGGAGACTATTTGCATGAATCCAATGAAGTGGATGACATATTTATAAATATGGAAGATAATGAGGCTCAGGAAGTGGTTGATAGGTATACCAAAGAACGAATGGAGAAGAGACAAATTCTTGAACAAATTACTACAGAGGATAATGTTTTAGGTGATGAGATCGAATATGAAATAACTTCAACACATTACGCCCCAGAGATACATGAAGAACCTGATGAAGATGAAAGAACTATTTCTAAGTTGGAAATTCACAAAGATTCTAAAATTGATGAATATACTGCTTTTGTTTCTGATGATATATTTGTTCAATCTAAAGAATTCAAATATTTTTTGTACAATTACAAAGGGAAAAAACTCAGAGAATCAATCCCTTTGATGACACCAGAGAGTGAGGCTTAGTTGTTGAGGAAACTAAGGGATGATATCGATGCAGAAAGTAAGACTATGATGCCACAAAAGGAGAGGTAGTTATTGATAGAAGCATGGGTGATTTTGTTCCCCGGATGGGATCTTAGTGCTTCTTTAAGTTTTGATAGAATTTTGCAATGTGATAAAAGGATTTAAAATTGGATATGCAAGGTGTTAATGATATCTTCATTGGTTCAATATTAATTGATGAAGAAGAAAAGGATATGTTACTATGGGCATTATATCCACCAGATAAGAGACCCAAGATTATTGATGTTGACAAGGCCTTTAGACACATGATGAAATTTAAGGTGGGAGAAATAGATCCTATGTCCACTATAAATATAGGAGTTTACATTTCTAAATTTAATAGAGCCCAAACATAAATGATGGTGAGGGAAAGTGATCAGTATAAGGCCCTATAGAAGAAAGTTTTAGAGGAAGTGGACAATCTGTCCCATTGTTGCTAGTGCCAAACAATACAAAATGGAAGAAGTGTGATGAACTTTAGAAGGAGAATCAAAGGCTAACAAAATAGATGAAAACCATAAGGAATGACACTAGTATTTTCTTGGTGAACAAAAGGTTTGAGAAGTTAAAAGGTAATTTTAATTTTTTCTGGGAGTCGTATAGGATGTACTTTGAAAACACCCTATCTCACAATCATTTAAAGCATAGATTAGAAAGAATGTTACATGAGATTTATGATTCAGATAAGATTGAAGAGAACTGAAAGAAGAATTTAAAGGCTTCAAAGAACCAATCAGATAGGGAATTCAACCATTTATGAACAACAAGGAAATTATTGACAAAGACAAATGGGTTAAGGAGTGCTAGAAATTTCTTGATGTTTCCCTTGATGTTACTCGGTCTGATAGTCTGAAATTGAAGGAAACTATGATACAGTTGGAGAATTTCGTGACTTCGGAGATCATCTTTAGAGATGTCATTCAGGATGTAGACACTCATTCTTTTTAGGATTACCTACAACATATCGAAGGATGTGGAAAACTGTTGGGAGATTAATCTCCATATTTCTTGTGTATCTTGTTGTCATCGATATATAGTAGTTGTAGGAGTTAGTTAAGTTATTAGTTAGTATAAGCAATGGTGAAAAGGTATGTCTTTTCACCAATAAATAAATACTCTTCTATAAATAAGGATAATCTTGCATAGGATAGGACAAAATATAATATTATGATATGCGAGTTTCTTGGAAGTAACTATGAAATGAAAGGACAATGTTCTGTAAGCAGTTTTCATATTAATACAAAATCAATCTCTTTTCTTATGCTTTTTCAATTAAAGACTCAGTGTTATTTTATTTTCGACGAATCTATTACTTCAATAATTTGATTAGTCGCTTGGATAAATCTATTTCATTAGATTGCTTCATTATGATATCTTATGTTATTATAGTTTAAAGGTAATTTTCAATTTGAATATTAGTTGGAAGGATTGGTTGTCAAAATTCATCCTATCTTATTGGTCTTTCAAAGAAGAGTTAAATTCAATAAGACTAATTGCAACATTACATTTGAGTTATAATTCTAATAGATGCCTTTGAGATGCTGGTCTTGTTTCTAATAACAAGTTATTAAAACTATCTCCAAGGTTGTACGTATGATCATTTGATTGCATTAATAAGAAGTCAGTAACGAATAAAAGGAATTGGTCTGAATTGGATAAAAGATAAGTTAATCACATTTTTTTAGAGCATTTCCATTTCATATCTCTATTCCATAAATATAGCTATCTTTGAAAAAAATTATTTAATCACTATAAAATAATCTTTTACATGACATATTCATAAGAAAGCTAACTAAAGTTTTCAACATTTTTTCAACATTATAATTTGATCATTCTTAAGAATCATTTTATCTCTTAATAAGATCAAACAAATTTTCATATACTACTATCTACTATAAAAATCCTTCACCTAATAGATTTGGGTTAAGGAATAGGTTCACTCGCCTAGGTACTCTAGAGCTTGAAGTGTAGTGGAGGAGGATCATAATCGATCATTCCCGTTTGTTGATCAAGTCAAGTTAGAGATCCTAGAATTGAGAAGGCAAGATCATAGGATTTCCAATATGTTGATTTGGGAACCAACACGTGACACATTGAAATGAACTTTGGTTTGAAATCAAAATAAGATCAACTCAATCCAGTCAACCCAGTCAAATGGGGTCAAATGAGGTCCACCGAGGCACCTGAACATATCGAAAACTAGAAGAATCAAATTAGAAACATTTTAATCAAGTCAACATCAGTCAAATTCAAGTCAACCAAGGTCAAACTTGGTAAAAATCAAGTCAAACATTGGTAAAACTTGGTCAAAACATGTTCAAATCAACACAAAATCAATTTCTCATCATTGTAATTAGTCAAAATAAGTGTTTTTATCAGTATTTCATTTTGATTTCTCTCTCGAGGGGGCATAATCACATCAAATTTCATCAATAAAATTAGAGAATCTTTTCAAATCAATCAATCAAGTGAATTTATCAATTGAATCAGGTTGTCAAATCAAGTTTCATATCGAATCAAACAAAATCTCATCACTAAAGGCATCAAGTTCATCAGACATCATATCAAGTTGGTGGTCCTGGATTAATCAAGTTATCAATCTTTGAATGAGTAATTCTACTAGATATCATATCAAATTAGTGGGTCTTATCTGAATCAGTGTTTCAACAAATTAAATAGAACCACATCACTAGGGGCATATCAATTTCATCGCACCACATCAAATTGATAGTATCTTCATTAGAAAATTGACTTCATTAGTACCCATATCAAGTTAATTGTCTTAATCAAACTTTTGACGGTAATCAATCTGATCACACCACATCAAAATAGTTATTCATTCTTATCGGCCTCAAGGATTTCTAAATCTCTTCGACGATGATCCGTTTCATCACTCTACATCAAAATAGTTATTCGTTCTCCTCAACATCATTTATTTCTGAATCTTCCTAGTGATAATCAATTTTATCACTTCACTTCAAATTGGTTATTTGTTAGTATCAATCTCATCTATATTAGACAGGTGATCAATTTCATCACTTCACATCAAATTGCTTATCTTGGTCTCAAATATGTCATCAAATATCAAATCAAGTTCTTGTAATACCCCAAAAATGGGCTATAAGTTCATTAACCTCTATATCGACACATCGAACGAAATCGACATCGAAGTCCTAACCAAAGGCACATCGGCACATCATCGAATCCTAATTGATTATCTTAAATTCTGCATCGGGGAATATTCCTAGTAATATTCTTAATCATCATAATTATCTTTAATTTAATGATTATTTGGCGATAAATCTTATTTATCCTAAAGTTGATTAATTGAATATGATGAATATTTAATTAATTGATTTAATATTGCCACTTAATTATTTAATTGAATTTAATTCCATTATTCCTAATTATGATATTTAATTTTGACAATAAATCCAAAATCTTACAAATAATTGATTAAATAATTAATTTAATTAATTAAATCATTTTGTCAATTTTTAATATTGTAATTTTGAATAAAAGTTTGAAAAATAATTGATTAACCCATAAATCAATTGTTTTATTTTTCAAAATTAGTTAAGTTAGAAATAAATCACTTTATTTATTTATTAATTCATAATTATCCATGTGCACAATCAAAGAGCAGTTAAACTCCAAATCAGAAAATCAATGCAAGTTATTGACTTTTTGTAACTCAACATCATTTTTGAGTTTTAAAGTTGATCTAAACTTCTAATTTGAGTTAAACTCTGCTTTTGCATGTTTTTGTGAATTAAATTATCTTTATTTAAAAATAACTCAAAAATCAAGTTGAGTTATTTGAGTGATTTATGGCTTTCATCCATGCACCTCTAAAGCCCTGGATTTCTATAAATTAAGGCTTCAGCTCATCTCAAATCATCTCATAATTTTGTAAGCTTACTTTGCCAAAGTCGTCTACGAATTGCACAACTATTTTGAAGAATTAGAATTTGGAGAATCAAAGCTTATTGCGAATCAAGGCTATTGTGAGATCAATTTGTTTTTTTTACATTCATTTAGATTCTTTTTCATATCATTGTTAGATCATTTTAGCATATCAATTTCCCTATTAGCATAGATTCATATTAGTTTTGATCATATCATTGCATAGAAAATATAAAAAAAATAGATTACTTTGCATACATTCCATATCCATCTTTTGCATTCAAATCCTTCATTTAGGTGTTGTCAAGGTCACTGATCTCGATAACAATCTGAGAACATCATACTCGCACTTATTAGAAGGCAGTAAATCACCTGGTTAGTTTAGCTTTCAATTCATTGCACGATTTCAATTTTTGCTAACCTCTAATGTTTTACTAAAGTGTTGTGTCCATAGAACAGGTACAAAATTCACACACACATTTTTGGTTTTGATTTTTTTTGGAGATAAAGCCCTAAAGTTTCAAAAATTTAATTTTATCTCTCAAACGGCTTGGAGTTTTGCTTTGAAATTTTTTTTGTAGGTTGGAAACATATTAGGGAAGCTATAGTAAAAAATTTAGAATGTTTTGAGATGTTTTGAATTTTTAATAATTTTTTCTTGAAATTCTGGAAAAAATTAATATCTGACGCAAATCAGCATATTTTTCAAATTTTTTTATATTTTCAGAAATATCTTTAAATTATACAAGGGGTCCATTCTTTGTGTTTTAAATTTGGAAGCAATATAATAGCTCAAATAGTCAATTTACAAAAAATAGTTTGTTTTGATAAAACGGGTCTCTAGGGCACAAATGAAGAGATTTTTCTAAAATTTTTACATTTTTGGAAAGCTCTCTATTTTTTAGAAAGGGTCTCTATTTTGAATTTCTATTTTTGTGGCCAAAATCATAAAAACAAAATTAGATCTTGTTGACTAGGTCAAATGCAGCAAAAAAAAAAAAGTTTTGTGATGGGTATGCACTTATTTTTTTAACATGGTTCAATAAATGATATGAGTTGTCATTTGGGTTAATTTATGGTTATTATTGCTGATAATAATTGATTTTTAGAGCTAACCATATGGTTTTCATAAGTTGAATATATGTTGCATATCTTGTTTGCTTGTCTGCTTGTTGGAGAGTTTGTCACTTACTTGCATGGAAAAGCTCAACAAGAATTGCTAAAAATTAGGTAAAATATACTAAGCGCGTTGTGAGGATCCCAGGTATTCTCTTTCATCTAATAAAATTTTGATTTGGATTTAAAATAAATCTCTTATGTGTCTGACTTGTGTGCATCTTTTCATGCTTTTGTCTATTTCTACACACTTGCATAATTGATACTAGGTTGTGACTCCTTAAGGATTCATTAAGTAGTCTTAGATACTTGTGATTGATCTTGATTGCTATCTTGGGTTATTGGACTCGTTAATCCGCCAACCCCTCGTTCCACCCCGTGGTTGCAAGGTCAGCGCCACATTAAAGGGGAGGGGTCAACAGGACAGAAGCGTTAAGTGTTCCACTTGGCAACCCATTTATGCTTTTAGGAACTCACTTATTTTCTAAGTTGGGGATTCATTTTTAGCTTCTGTGAGGTGTTAAGTGTTCCACCTTATGGACTCATCTCATATTCGCTTTAAGCATTAAGTGTTCCTCTTTTGCTTTTTGGGTACTTTTGGTAGATTTACTTTTTGGAAACATACATTTGTGCTCACATAGTAATTAGGCCCTATGAACACTATTTGTGATTCTTGAGAGATTGGATTCCTAGTGAAATCCTTCTTGATGAAAGAATCCTTGTAGGTAGGGAGGATATTTAGTACGTTTCACATTCAACTTGGTTAGTGCATCTTCTCTTATTGATCTATACATTCTCTCCCAGGAGAGGTTGATAGATCACGTGGGGTTAACATCACGAGCTTTGGTGAATCAAAATTGGTTAGTGCACCTTCTCTTATTGATCGATACATTCTCTCCCCGGAGAGGTTGATAGATCACGTGGAGTTGACATCATAGACCTTGGTGAAGCAAAACTTTATCTTAGCGTGTCGGATTTATCTGTCTGCTTTGTTTGGGTTAAAAGTGAAAAGGCGTCAAAAACCTTGGATCTAGAGCCAAGTCCCCTTGTGGTACAATACTATGAGTCATCTTTAGAGAGGGTTAACCATAGCAGACATTCCCTTCACAAGGAAAACTACGTTGATGGAACCTCAAGCGGTAATAGCCATTTTCACCGTGGTAGTGACAGCCGCTATATAAATGTCCTTGTGGAAGAAATCTTTATAGGTGTGGTTCATTGTTGGGTTGTCAGATCTCCCTAGCAGGTCCTGAAGATTAAGTTCTCGGACTATGTCAAAACCCTGGTGTGCCGGGATTGGAGTTCACCCCTTTGGATCATAAAAGTTGTAGAGTCAAACCATTACTAAAAACCCTAGTGAGGCCAAATTTTTATTTTCTAGGGTATATGTGCGTTATTGCAAAACATTTTGGAACATACACAATTAGCACTTTGGAGGATTAGAATGAATAAAATCACTTGATTGTTCATGCACAAGGTTGCTTTTGCCCTTGTTCATTATTTTCAGACATGCTTGAAATCACTAGCTTGCTATTTTACGTGCTTGTTTATCTATCTGGTTATTGAAAATGAACAAATCTGTTACAATCCTCAAATTTGGACAATACAATTTGCAAACAATCCGACTCTGAAAACTCAAAATTTGCAAAATCTGAAGTAAAATTCTTTTTTGGAGTCAAAAGTCATCTCAGGAGGTCAGAAAGTCATACGAGTTTCTATCAAGTGTCATTTCATTACTGCCCATCTGTCGTATGGTAAAGAACCTAGTGTCGTATGAGTCTTTCTGCCAGTCAAATTCAAAAAGTCAAATCCTGCGAGCAACTATTGTGTGAGTTTTTCAACTATCGTATGAGCTTTTCAACTATCGTTTCATAGCATACCCATTTTTGTACAAGTCGGCAGAGTGTCGTTTGGAAATTTTTTGAAAAGTTGTCAGAAAATGTTCAGAATTGCCAAATACTTAGCTTTTTCAGCCTAGTTCTAGAATCTGTCGAACAAATCACTGTGTTAGGAATAGAGCAGTAGCCACTGAGAATTAGTACACATGTCTCAAAGAATTAGTACACATGAGGAAGAAATTCTAATCACCGCTATGATGAAACAGATGCATGCTATGCAAGTTGAACTTAACAATCTTAATAAAGAGAAGGAACCCAAGGAATTTTCCAGGGAAGCTCTATGCCCTTTTCCATCTGATAAAGACTTGTACATGTCACCATGCCCCCGGACAGAATGTGAGTAGCGTGACAATCCTTATGATACCTGTTCCATGGAGAGTGACACATCCATCTTTGGAGACTATGATGACTATGATGATGGACAATATAATGATACCTATGACACCTCTGTTCCTAAGAGTCCTCCTTGTCATGTGTTCCTGCTTACTAGAAATGGGATGTCACATTGGATAGATCGTGATGGTGATCCATATGATTCTGATTTTGAAAAAGACTTTGATGATTTTTGTGAACAATACCTTGATTATGATCCATCTACTACTGTGGAGGACTATAAAATGCATCGTGCTAGCTTGTAGCATTAATATTATAAGAATCCTTCTCCTAAGGACTCTCCTACTGAAAATAAAGATTATCTTCTCAAGCAAGATCATGTTAATGTTGGACCTTTGTCTTGTGATGGTTCCCTTCCATCCCCTACTTCCTTCAATACCCGTACATTTCTTAAAGTTTTTGAGTCTTTCAAATCTTTCATAGAACCTTCATCCGACACAAGCCCTGATACTTTTCATACAATTCCCTATAGTTATCCTCTAGGGCTACCTCTTCAAGAAATTCAAGCTAACCTTCACTTGGCTACTAATACTTTCAATAATGCTAAACCTAAAGAGCCTAAGCCTTCATACGCTACAATGCCTACTTTAGCTGGTCCTTCACCATCTCTGCAACAGTCTTCCATACAATCCCAACATGCTTCCTTGTCCTTAGAAGTGGGTCCATGTCAAGAGGACTCTAAAAATGATAAAGAAAAGAACATAAAGAAAGATCAAGATCAAGAACCCTCCATGTCGTGCACTCCTTTTCACGATGTCTCTTATCCACCTCAGGGTTCTTTTGATCCTACACACCCTTTTTCATGCATTCCACCATGTCTTAAGTCTTCTCCTAAGCAAGGTCACGCTACTACTTACACTATTGAGCTTATTGACAATCAAAATAACCTTACTACACTTGCGCTTTCCAAAGATGATACTTCCATTAAGGTTGGTAAAAAGGGTGTTGGTACTTCAAATGTTAAGCCTATTGAAAATCAAGAGAAAAATTATGCACGTATGCTATCCAAAGATCCTTGTCAAGATCAAAGTCTTCCATCTTATTCTACCACTCCATGTTCACTTCCACTTTCTACTCTTCCTAAGTCTTTGCAAGCTTTGAACAATCCTATCAAAGAAGGTGCTCATATTCAAGATATCCATGATTCTATTGAAAATCCTAATGTTCACTCTAAAGATGTTGATATCCTTGGTTGCCATATAGATGTTGATGAACTTATTGATTATCTTTTTACATCTTTCACATCCATCCTTGGACCTCCTCCACCACTACTAAAGGCTTCACGTCTGCCTTCCATCTTGGGTCCTTATGTCCCTTCACTTTCTCCTCCTAAATCTCCTAATTTGCCATCCATCTTGGGTCCTTACATCCCTCCATTTCCCATCTTTCCTCAAGATCAACATAGATGAATACCCTTGAATCCTTTTTATCCACCCACCCATCTAAACCAGTCATATCCTCTTTCTTCTTCCACAAGTCCCAAGTCTTTTGGAAGTAACTTGAATGTTCAATACAAGAAAAATAAGCAATACAAGAATCCATCAAAAAAGGATCACCATGTCTCCTCTAAATGACATGGATGCATAAAGTCAAAAGAGATATCTAAGATGAAAACTACAAGACAAGTATGGGTTCCAAAATCCATCATTAAAGATATTCTCTCCAAATTACCAAAAGGAAATAAAAAGCCTACGACTATATGGATTCCAAAGTCTCTCTTGAAAGAGTCTGGTGTTGAAAAAAAAGTGAAGTAGACATTCAAGCTTCCAAAGGTTTCCACTTCATCTTCTTCCAAAAATATTCTTCCATTCTATGTGCCTAAATCACAACCTTTGCTATCCATTCACCATATTCTCTCACGTATTCCTTCATTCATGTTTCCTCCATCCTCTCCCCACCCTTCAAGGTGTGTGTTGATGTTGATCTTGCCTTTCTTTCCATTTACCCTTTCACAATCCTTCCATTCATTATCCTTCTACCTTATATCCTTTTTCTTCATTTGCCTATTCCTCCTATCTTCCAACCTCACTCACTTTACATAAAACCTTATCCTCCATTTTTATCTTCCATATTCCTTTCCCTATCAGCATATTTGAGCATATCATTTGAATCCTTGGCATATCATGGTTTATCCTTTCAGGAGCATTATCTAAAAATCTTGCCTTCTTCTAAAAAAAAATAAAAAATAAAAAATAAAAAAAAATTAAAAATGTGCCTTGGTGGAAACTTGGAAATAGGTGCCTTGGTAGCAAAAGTAAAGAGAAATAAATTTATCCTATGGTGAAAACCACTCCCTTGTGGCGCCTTGGATAAGTACCGTGATGAAAACCTGACAATCAGGCATTATGCGTAGTTCTTCTACATATTTCATCTATTTCATCTTCTCTCTTTGATCTTGACAATGTTGATCTATACACGAACATTTGACTATTTTGTGAGCTATCTTACGATGATCTTGGTTTCATTCCCTTCCTGTTTAGCCTTCATATTTATTTTCCTCCATTCATTCTAGTCTTTTGCTATCATTTCCCCTTTGGTCTTGATCCAATAAAAAAAGAAAGAAAGAGTAAAACACGGTGCTATGAAGCCTCTTGACATGTCTACTCCTTTGGACTACATTCTGTCCTTCTTTGACATTATGCTTTTGTGACTTATCCTATGCTGGCCTTTCATTGCTTGTCCAAATGAACTTTACATAAAATTTTTTCCCTGGCTTGGGTATTCTCGAGGAGTTTTCCCTTGAGGATTTCTTCCCTTCATTCTCCTTCATTTTCTTGTCTTCCATCTCATCCACCAACTTGCTAATCCCTCTGGTTCTCCACCTTGCTAGACATTGGGACTGCATGATATGATCTTGCTTGGGAGTTTGCAATGAAAAAAGATGCTATCAAGTATACCAAGTATCAGAATAAGTATCAAAATTAGTATCAGAACAAGTATCAGAACTAGTATCAAAACTAGTATCAGAACAAGTATCAGATTAAGTATCAAAATAAGTATCAGAACAAGTATCAGAACAAGTATCAGAACAAGTATCAGATCAAGTATCAGAACTCCCACTGGGGCTACACCTTTTTCTTTAGTTTATGGGTCTAAAGCGGTACTACCTATTAAGGTCAAAATCCCATCACTAAGAATCATAATGCATGGTCTAGTAACTGATGATGACTACAAAGTGTCTAAGTTACAAGAACTTGAACTACTAGATGAGTGCAGACAAGCAGCATATGATCATCTCAGAGTATATCAGAAGAGAATGTCTAAAGGCTACAACAAGAAAGTCAGACACAAATAATTTTAGGTTGGTGATCTAGTCTTGAGAGAAAATCCTAAAAATCAATCACATCGGGAACACAAGGGGAAGTTTGAATCCAATTGGCTGGGTCCCTTTGTTATCACTGCTACTTTTGGCTTTGGTGCCTATCAAATCTCAACGACTGAAGGAGAATAGCTCTGAGAACCAATCAATATTCTCCATCTGAAGAAATTCTATGCCTAAAGCATTCAGTCTATGGTAAAATGTCCTGAAATTTTTTTTTATAAAAATCAGAAAAAGTCCTGAAAAAATGAACATCTTGGTGAAAACCTAGGAATAGGCAACTTGATGATTCACAAAAAAATCAAAACTATTCACTGAGTTATTGTAAGAAAACTTTTCCTGAGGTAAAATTAAATCCCAATTTGTAGGATTATCTCCATAAAAATACCTCAATAAATTTCCCAAACTCTTGTTCACTACCTTTGTTTTTTCATCTATTTGTGGATGAGAAGAAGATCTAAACTTTAAATCAGTCTTCAACTTCTTCCAGAGTGTCCTCTAAAAATATCCAACAAATTTTCTATCCCTATCTGAAACAATGCTCTTAGGCAACCCATGTAATATCACAATCTCCCTACAAAATAAACTAGCCACATGCACCACATAAGTTATCTTCCTACAAGGAATAAAATGTGCCATCTTGAAAAACCTATCCACAACCACAAAGATAGAATCATAACCTCTCCGTGTTCTAGGTAAACCCAACACAAAATCAATACTAATCTCCTCCCAAGGTTTGACTAGTACTATCAAAGGCGTTTAACCCCACATTCTGACTACTTCCTTTGGAAACTTGACATAAATTACAACTCTAATCATAAATCCTCACATCCTTTTTAATTTGTGGCCAAACGTGATTCTCTCCTACCAAGGCTACTATCTTATCAATGCCAAAATTCCCTGCTAAACTGCGACTATGCTTCTCCTTAATTAGATTGACCCTCATGGAACTTCTAGGTATACACAATTGATTAACCTTGAATAGCATCCCATCCAACATGAAACAATCCAACCACCTAATCCTGTCACCAACACTAGGATCTTTACAAGCCTTCTATGGTTAACTAGAGTCTACATCGGCCTCATACAATTTATTCAATTCATCAAACCCCATTACCAAAATATTCATTTTAGTAAAAAAAGTCCTCCTACTCAAAGAATCAACAACTTTATTTTTCACACCACTCTTATGTTTCAGCACAAATGTATAACTCTACATAAATTCAACCCATCTCAGATGCCTCTGATTCAACTTGCCTTGGATGCTCAAATACTTCAATGCCAGATGATCATTATATAGGAAAAACTCCTTAGGTAACAAATAATGCCTCCATTTCTTCAAAGCTTGAATTATAGCATAAAAATCCTAATCATAAACTAAATACCTTTTCTTAGTATCATTAAGCTTCTCACTAAAGTAAGCAACATGCCTCCCTTCTTGAGTCAAGACCGCTCCAATTGCATTTCCACTAGCATCACAATCCACTTGGAATACCTTATTGAAATTGGGTAATGCTAACACCGGTTGTTTTTTCACCTTCTTTTTCAACAATTCAAAGCTCCTTTGTGCTCCATGTGTCCACTTGAACTCCTTCCTATCACCTCTCATGGTTTTAGTCATCGATCCACAAATTGAACTAAAGTTCCTTATGAACTTCCAGTAAAAAATGGCTAATCCATGGAATGATCTTACCTCACTCACTGCCATTGGTTTATGCCACTCAATAATGGATTTTACTTTCTCAGGGTCCTACTTCAATCCTTAAATAAAAAATTACAAATCCTAAATGTACCAACTCTTCCTTCAAGAAAGTACACTTCTTGATGTTTATCAACAAATTTTCTTCCCTCAACCTCTATAATACTTTCCTAACATGCAACAAGTGTTCCTCTTTTCTTTTAATGAAAATTAAGGTATCATCCAGGTAAAAAATGACATACTTACCCAAGAATTTATTTTCATTCATTAATTGCATGAAAGTACTTGGTGCATTAGACAATCCAAAAGGCATCACCAACCACTTATACAAGCCTTCATTTATTTTAAATGTAATTTTCCACTCATCACCCTCTCTAATCCTAATATGATGTTAGCCACATTTCAAATCTATCTTGGTGAAGTACTTGGCTTCACTCAAGAAATCCATCAAATCATCCATCCTTGGAAAAAGAAACTAATATCTAATGGTAATCTAGTTGATATCTCTAGAATCGGTACACATCCTCCATTGACCATCCTTCTTAAGTGCTAACATTGCAGGTACCCCACATGGGCTCAAACTTTCTCCGATCAATCCTCTCTACAAAAATCTTTCACTTGCCTATTGAGTTCCTCATTCTTTGTTGGTGTCATTCTATAAGCTTCTTTATTAGGAAGACTAGCCCCCGGTATCAGGTCCATGCAATGACAATCCATCAGGAACATTATTTGATATGATATTAGTGTATTCATTCAATAATTAAGTGATTCATTTAGGATGTTCTTCTTCTTCCAATACCTTCTTCTTAGAATCCTTAGGTATCAATGTAAAAGATACATTATGATGCTTCATGCCATCCAAAAACTCCCTGTCATCCAATAGACAAATTCTTGCACTAGTACACACTTCACCTCTAAGAGGTTTCTCTAAGGGAAACAAATTCTATTTCACCCCATTAGCAACAATAGTGTAAACATTCCTTCTACCATCATGCATAGCTTGTCTATCATACTACCATGGTCTACACAACAAGAGATGACACACATCCATATCCATAATATCACACAAAACCTCATCATAATACTTCCCAATCTTGAATTTAACTAGGCATTGTTCACTTACCAGTACCTTGTTCTCATCTTGTGTCCATACAATCTGATAGGGTTTAGGGTGCTTCAACCTCTGCAACTTTAACTTGTCAACAAGCTCTTCCAAAGAAAGATTATTAGAACTTCCACTATCTATAACAACATTAAACACCTTGTCTTGCACCTTACATCTGGTTCTAAATAGATTATTCCTTTGTATTGACTCCTCTTTTTCTTCTTAGTATAAGACTCTCCTAGTCATCAAGGTTGTGCCTTCCTCTGCTGGATTATTATTCACTGAATCGGTGGAATGTTCATCAAAAAATGTTATCCTCTTCTTTCTATCTTCCTTTCACAATTTCCTTTCTTGCATTCAAAGGATCTATCCCACTTCATCACAATTAAAATAGGTACCACCAAACTTCTTCCTTTCACCACTACCTTGTCCTTCCCTTTGGTGGTAACTCTGGTCATTTATCTTATACCGATAATTGTCCATAACTTCCGGTTCATTTTTTCTCTGATCTACAGAAGATCTACCTCTTCCTCTTTGAAATATTCCACCTCTACCTCTTTGTCTTTTATCATGCCTCCTATTTAGCTTTTCCTTTGCCTTCATGGCCTACTTATAAGCTTCTTCCACACTCCTAATCTGTAACAAATTGATTTCATCTTGTATGGACATCTTCAACCCATTAATATAGGGAGAAAGTTGTCCAACCTCATAATCTATATGACCAGATCTGATGTTCAACTTGTAGAACTCCTCAGTATAACCCTTAACACTCTCTTTGCTTCAAGT
This sequence comes from Chamaecyparis obtusa, assembly GCA_027943335.1. Lineage (NCBI taxonomy): Eukaryota > Viridiplantae > Streptophyta > Pinopsida > Cupressales > Cupressaceae > Chamaecyparis > Chamaecyparis obtusa. The sequence goes on from BSBK01006048.1 coordinate 1,663,245, forward strand.
TCTGCAATCTCCTAAATAAACTGATTTGGTAATCTTTATTCAATGACTTAGCTTTCAACTTGTTCACTATCCTACCCCAAGATTTGATCTTGTCTTTACCTCTTCTTTGTTGATCCGTCTGTAGATGTTCCCACCATAAGGATGCATGTCCTTTTAACTTAGTGCATGCTTACTTATGAAGACCCTATCCACACTATGGACAAATAATATTATGAAGACTAGCGTATCCATTAGGAATAAGTTCATAAGCTTATATAGCCATTACAATCATCGGTTGGCCTAGAAAAGATTACATTTCCCAAGAATAGAGAAAATGTAATACAATAATTAGGTCAGCTTCCAAAACCTTAGGAACAATCCCCAATGAATAAACTAAGAGATGTGATCACAAAAATAAGTTGACCTCACACATAATAATCTGTTGGCACAATCGCAACTAGGAATTCCAACCGGTAGATTGGAAATTCGATCGATGAAAACCCTGATTGATTGGGAAAATGAAGAACAATACAGTCATGCAAGAATCTTTAAGAAATCCCACACAATGACTCCAAATGAGGTGTGATCAAAGGATAAGGCTTAGGATGAAGCTGTAAATACACAATAGAAACTGCAACCTTAAAATAACAAGTATATATCAACCACAACCAGAACACATGACTAATAAACAAGAACTAAACATATTTTTGGTTGATGCAAGATTGCTTAGATCCTAAGATGCTCCTGCATAATATATATATATATATATGTATGTCAATACATACACACACACACACACACACATATATACATATATAATATATAAATACATACATATATAATACATACATGCATACATGCATATATATATATATATATATATATATATATATATATATATATATATATATATATATATATATATATATATATATATATATATATATATATATATATATATATATATATATATATATATATATATATATATATATTATTGACAACTTTGACCAACTTATCGATGACATTAAGTATGAAAAATATGGCTAGACCCACAAGATCTTAATTTACAAATGACATAATTTTTACAAGAGTTGTCAACTGACTGACATAAATATCATTACAAGAGACCATTGGGTCAATTACAAAGAATATCATAATATTTTGAATAAGAAGACCTTCCTAATAGGAACTCCAAACACCTTCTCAAATAAACACAAAAATGAGAGAATATTATAGGAATGTGTTTCCACCCCACCACAAAGAAACTACACTTCCCCAGAATCTTTCTTGACATGAAAGATAACCAACCTAACTAGAGGAAAGCTAATCAAATAAAATTGACTAAAGTAATGGAATTGTGCAATAACATACACACTTCAAATACTAATAAAAGACATCATAATTCTCAAGCATGGTTATGCAATATAGGATTAACAAAATTCTTTTTCCAATTGTACAAAACATCTCAAATTCTTAGTTCCAACTTATTAAGAACAGTGTGAGGTAGTCAAGAAATATAACCAAACATTTAGTTTCAGAATCAATAATATCAAATAAATTCACAAAGTATCATTAATACCTATTTCCTTTAAACAATGTGTAAAGAAACTATGGAAGAAAATATTTCCTAGTTAGGAACATCCGTTACTTATCCATAAATTCATTAGTTTACATAATTCATAGATGTGTTAACAATAGAGTTGGGTGCCTGCATTCTCATGAATAATGGAGACACAATATTTGCACATAGGTTGGGTAATATTCTTCAATTAGAAGTAAATAGTATATCAAAAAACACTCATGAACAATAAAAGCTTCCAGTTGTGTAATAGCTTCCTTATAAACTACCACAATGTTTAACAAAAGAGATATAAAATTATAGAATTTCTATTTTAAATACTTAGCCTTTCATGATATGATCTTATTCCAAGAATATTACCACTAATATAATGGAGTAATTAGAGTCGTTACAAAATTCAAATTCTAATCCATCCTCAATATTAAATAAAAGACACAACTATTACAAATAAAGAATACTGAGAGGGGGGGTGAATCAGTATTCTACAAACTTTATCTTTTGCCCAATTATGGATATAACATATTATCTTTATACATGCATAACATAAGAAGCTAAACAACATGCATAACAATAAAGAACTCATAACACATTATTTGTTCTCGAGGAAACCTTGGCCAAGGGAAAACCCCGGTGGGGATGGTACCCACAAAGATCCACTAATCAAAAGTATCCTGTTAAGGATGTTGACCTTGTTAGGAGTCTATTACAAGCATATAGTGTATCAATCCTGATTAAGGGACTATAGGCCTTGTTAGAAGCCTCAACCCTGTTAGGAGTTGTAGTACAAAATGTGATTACCAGATGAGCCCACTGCCCAAACAAGTAATGTACAATATACATTGATTACAAAATAGGTTAAGGTACATAACCTTATACTGCTTGCATCAATATCACTTCATTTCTCTTCACTATTGCTATTACATATGCTTCATATACTTCGCATCATACTACTACAATTACTTGTTGCTTTCTACAATTACTTCACTTTACAATTACAATTACATTTACATTTATACCAATAGCTTTATCCAAGATTTAACATCTAGGATGTTGTCCCTTTATATTGTTAAGCCATTATTTTGATAAACAAAATAATCCCCTTAACTCTTTACTAGTTCTGTCTTCATATTCTGTCCTGTCGGCTTCACATTGTCTTCGATAAAATTGTCATAACTTCTTCCGTACATGCTGTACTGACTTGTACTCTGAGATGGGTGATCAATAGTCATCATAGAGTCTATTTTCAAGTGCACAAGCACTGAAATTACTCCAGTCAATGTTGCAAACAAAAACTGTATCCAAGTTCACTAGTAAAACACTGTCTCACACTTAGATAAATTTGCAATGCGCTCTGTCATACTTGCTCTTTGACTTGTGCGATCTTCATGTGGACCATATGTTTCCATAATGGCAACATCTATGCAATAAACTCAGCCAAATTGCCAACAATCTCCCCCTTTGTCATTGGTGGCAACATATGAGAAAATTGGCTAAGTGTACAACTCAAAATCTCAAAAATGTTCAAAACTGTGGCCATAGTATAACATACATACTATCCTTATAACTCCTCAAAAATTATTACCTCTAATATAGTACTCCATTGCCTCTAATATAGTACTCCCCCTAAGAGTAACAACCCTTATCATATACTATCAATTTTCTTCTATATATCTCTCCCCCTTTGACAACAATGACAAAATAAGGTAGGGAGGGTCACAAAATTGTATCACAAAAAGTTATATTTCAATTTATTTATTGCAAAGCCGATAGGCTTGCAACACAATCTGCAAAATTTGTCTTCATGGCTTCTATCTCCTTCTCCCATGATTTCTTAATGGAATCTGCCACATTAAGTAGTGCGCTCAGTCCATAAGAAGCAATTTCACATGCTTGGAGATTTCCAAAGTTAAATTTCTGAGAAGATGTCTTTGCTGAAAGACAATCTTCCAACTGTTCTTCAATTATGCTCAACTTCATAGAAACATGCTCTCTCAAAAGAGTATATCTTCTCAATTTCCTATCTTTCTCATCTTGTACAACTCTGATTTCATCATACAGTTTTCTAACTTTCTTCTCAACATTACAGACCTTCACATTGGGGTTAGATAGAAGGTTTGTTTCATTTAGAATCTCTGATTCCTTCAACTTTATCTTATGATCTTCCTTAGCTGTCAAAGTCTTTGATTTTGTACACTGTATGTACAAAGATTTTCTTGTTTCCAAGTGCTTCCTCAAATCCTTGATACAAATATCAAGAGTATTGATATCATTGCTGATGTACTAACTGATGTTCAAAAGAATTCTTTCCTCATAGTTTGTTTGTGCTTTCACTTTTGCAATATTAGCTAGGTTTGTGAATTCATTATCAAAGGTACTCATTACCTTCTTTGCCTTCTCCATAGGGTCTGCTTCTGAAATTTGTGGTCACAGTACTTTGTAACTTCTCAGTTAGTTCCTTCAGACACCCTTCAAGACTCTTCACCTTCTTATTCTTACCAATTATTTTGTTTAAGGATGTAATCAGTTCCAACTGATCACCATCATCTACTTCTTTTCCCAAATGCTCAATCATAAATCCAATTTGAGTCTTCTTTCCAGTCTCAGGAGTAAGATTGATATCTTCTTTGGTGGGAATGAGAATTTGTTCTTCTACAACTGGTCATTCCACAACTGTGGTCTCTATCATCTCTTCTTCTTTTGTAGATTCCTATTCCTCAAAGGCTAAATTGTCAACAATGTTCTCCAAATTCTTGGATGCATTTTCATCAGTATCCAAGGTGATTTGTGTACCTTCTACATTCATTGTTTCATCTTCAATATTAATAGCTGGAGAAGAGGGAATGTCCTCTTGTACTTTCTCACCTGCTTGCTCTGCTGTAACTGATGATTCTCCAACATATTCTGTCATAACCTTGATAATTGCCTGTTCTGTCTCAGAATTTACTTCTTCATACCTGCCTCCCATAATCTGAATTGTTCTCCTTTTAGTTCTCATATGGGTGCTTAGGGCCTTCATGATCTGGTTGAAATGAGCTTAATATCTTATCTCACAAAGCTTCCTCACAAGATTTTCTCTGATAGCTGTCTCTTCCTCTGATGCTCTCTTCTTTCTGTTCAGAAGTTTTTTATAAAGCTCATCAAGTATTTATCCTTGAATAGTATCAAACTTCTTGCCAGTCAAGATCATATGCTTCACAACTGCATTCTCTAGATTAAGTCTATCAGTATAATCATAAATATCATAATATTTGTTCATTCTTGCAAAGTCACCATTCTCAATAATCTGCTCATTAAGCTTTTCAAATTTTTGTTTCCAAGCTTTCTTCTTTGTAGTGACATCATCTTTAACCTCTACAATCTTTCTTGGAATAGGTTGCACTAGAGTTTTATGCCTCTTTCCTGGTCCAGTGGCACTCTCCTTAACTTTTTGCTAGGTGTGGAGGAAGTGGATCTAGTACACATCTTTATTTCTATGTCCTTCTTAGGTACTTCCACTTTCACCTTTACTTGAGGTTCTTCCTGTGGCACTGCAATTGATGATAAAGGAGGGATAGACAAAACTTCCTTTTGTCCACTCTCTTTGATTGATGCTGCTGTCTTCTTTACTACCAAAAACTCTCTCTCTGTCATTCCTGTATCCTTTAAGATTTTCTTAATGGTGCTCTCAACTCTCTTCTTAGATTGTTTCTCTTCAATTAGAATCTTTGCGGAGTTGAAGTTCTCCTCAAAGGTTCCAAACTTGTTACATTGAGTGTCTAACTTACACTTCAATAGTCTGCTAACATACTCTTCAGTTTCTACCTCAGATATTTCATAGCCAAGAGGGTCTATGAACTCTGTTCTAGGATCTACTGCTTCAATATAGGTAAGGTTAGTATCCACCATAAAACATATATCATATTTATATTTCTCAACAAGAGACTTAGGGATCCTTGATCTGCTAGACACAATAGTCTGAAATGTCTTAATAACAAGTACTGCACTCTCATTAACACTGTCAATAACATGCTTTCTGTATACTACATTAATCCTTTCCATTGTAGTTTGTCCATCATTCCAATCATTTCCTATGGTGTAAGGAAATCTCCTCAAAAGATGAAAGAACATGTATGTGATTAGAGCTGAGAACCTAAACTATGTATACTTAGTTTTCTTGATCTTCTCCAAGTTCTCAAACAATTGAATTCTAAGAATTTCACACATATCAACTGGTACCCTATCAACACACATAAGATAAGATGCATGTACCATTCCAGCTGCCATGTCATCTTCTCTTGAATTAGCACAAAACTTAGTAGTTAGGATCTTGCATATGTATCTCACATCAACTTGTTTGATCTTGCTAATCACAATTCCTCTACCATTATAGGATGAATTAGTGTTGTCAATGACTGATTTTCTCATGTTTTTCTCATTAAAAGGAATAGCTCCAGTCTTAGATAATCCAGTGACTTCATGAATCAAATCAGCTGTAATATCTATCACTCTATCCTCTAGCCAAAACTTTCCATTATGAATTCTACTCAAAATGATCTTAGAGCATTCTTCATTATCAAATTCATACTATAATCCATATTTGACAATTTCATTATGTTCCAAGTATTCAAAACCTTGTTTTAGTGTCATATCCTGATTGTACATCTTCTGATATTCATCTGTAAAATCACTATCATTTACTGTCTCTAGTTTGCATCCAAGATAACTTCTGACATTCTCTAAATGTAAAACTCCATCTGGTACAGATGGTAATGCAAACCTAGGGTCTTCTTCCAATGGTTCTACTAGTTCCCTTTTCAATTTAGGTCTATTCTTATCTCTGACATTGTGTATTAAGGAAACATTCTTGATTTCTTCAAATGCCTTTATTGATTCAAATATTTGTCAAGTAAAATACCTCAATTTCATGATTTTAGGGCTTGCGTAGATTCGACACACAATTCTTCTCCAAATCCTTGCAAAATACTTTCTATCACTACTCTTTGATCTCCTTGACACTTGAATTTTCTTTGATGATCAAATAATACTGATCATAACCTTTTATTAATTCAATCTCACTTAGATCTGACATCGCATTCAATTCTTTTGCCGCTTCTTTCCAAAAAGCTGTCTCTGCTAACCTGCAAAACTTAAAACTTCTTGGGATCTCGCAAAACATAATATTTTTCTTTGTGCTCTTAACCATAGCATTAGAATATGATAAAATACCTTGCATTAACTACGCAAGACTCAATTCATCATATATCTACTTCTATACTAAATCTAAGTTCCTATTCTACTACAATTTACATGAATTAAGTACTTTGAGATAGGTTAGGTAAAGATTCATTCTTACCTTTCAATACTTCACCTTCCTAATTACCTTCAATGTTGAATATGTCTCCTTGATCTGTGCTTTTGATAAACTTCACTTCATTTGAATTACTACAACATCCTTTCTGATTGTTACTAGCATCTTCATTTCTTCTTGCATAATTCCTGAGATTAGGATTAGGATGAAAAACTCTATTGTTCATTCTGCAAAACCTTGCTGTATGTCCAATCTTGTTGCATATCTGATAAACAATTCCATTATTTCCATATCTTGTTCCAGGTTGATTGATTTGTGATCTGCAGTTTCTAGCAATGTGTCCAACCTTGTTGCATCTATAACATACTACTCCACTTCTTCTGTTCATATCTTCAGTAGGTTTCTTATCTGCATTGTTAGTATTCCTAAAAATTCTACTACCATCATTATTCTCAATAAATTTAGGTTTCCTACAATAAATAGCTCTATGTCCAAAACCATGACAATTGTAACAATAACCATTAAGAGGTTTAAATTGTTTAACTGTGCAATCTCTCTTCATATGACCAATAGTATTACAAGCAAAACATCTACCTTTGAATTCTCTTTGCATACCTTTGGGTGATTCCTCTTGCTTCAGTGATTCTTCTTCTTCTTTAGGTGTATCTTTAGATTTGTTGATCTCATCAGGCTTCTTCTCATCCATGCTTTCAGATATCTTTAGATCTGGTTCCTTGCCTTCATCATTTTCTTTGAAAGTGTTGAATCCAAGACCAGTCTTATCATAGAATGGTTTCTGATAAGATATTTGTTCATCAATCTTCTCACTAGTTGAATATAGCCTTTCAAGTTGTTGTTTGGATTGAGTCAGTTCACCTTTCACAATCTTATTGTATTTCTCAAGTTCATCATACTGCAAATTGACTTTCTCAAGTTTAGATGTTATTTTAGAAAGTTTAGATTTTAGTCCTTCATTTTCAGTCTTTAGACTTTCATTCTGAGATTTCAGATTTTCTTCATTCTTGCCATTTCCATCTTTTAAACTAAGCTTCAAATTTGCTATCTTCAATTCATGCTTAAGGATCTCATTTTCTTTTTCCATATTGTCATCACAATCTTCAATAAAAACTTTGGATTCTTTTTTAGATCTCAGATCTTCCAATTTGTTTTTCAGTTTCTCAATGAGGTTCTTCGCATCATCATACTTTCTTTTCAAAGTATCTTTTTCAATAGTAAGCAAGTCAATCTGTTCAAGAGCTTCTTCAAGATTCTTCTGTAGTTGATCCATATCCATAGAGATCTTACTCAAGCTGCTAGGCTTTCCTTGAATGATTCTTTTCTAAGTAACTAAGCTCTGATACCAATTGTTAGAAATAGGGAATACTGAGAGGGGGGGGTGAATCAGTATTCTGCAAACTTTATCTTTTGCCCAATTATGGATATAACATATTATCTTTATACATGCATAACATAAGAAGCTAAACAACATGCATAACAATAAAGAACTCATAACACATTATTTGTTCTCGAGGAAACCCTGGCCAAGGGAAAACCCTGATGGGGATGGTACCCACAAAGATCCACTAATCAAAAGTATCTTGTTAAGGATGTTGACCCTGTTAGGAGTCTATTATAAGCATATAGTGTATCAGTCCTGATTAAGGGACTATAGGCCTTGTTAGAAGCCTCAACCCTGTTAGGAGTTTTAGTACAAAATGTGATTACCAGATGAGCCCACTGCCCAAACAAGTAATGTACAATATACATTGATTACAAAATAGGTTAAGGTACATAACCTTATACTACTTGCATCAATATCACTTCATTGCTCTTCACTATCGCTATTACATATGCTTCATATACTTCACATCATACTACTACAATTACTTGCTGCTTTCTACAATTACTTCACTTTACAATTACAATTACATTTACATTTATACCAATAGCTTTATCCAAGATTTAACATCTAGGATGTCATCCCTTTATATTTTTAAGTCATTATTTTGATAAACAAAATAATCCCTTAACTCTTTACTAGTTCTGTCTTCATATTCTGTCCTGTCGGCTTCACACTGTCTTCGATAAAACTATCATAACTTCTTCTGTACATGCCGTACTGACTTGCACTCTAAGATGGGTGATCAATAGTCATCATAGAGTCTATGTTCAAGTGCACAAACACTGAACTTACTCCAGTCAATGTCGCAAACAAAAACTGTATCCAGGTTCACTGGTAAAACACTATCTCACACTTAGACAAATTTGCAATGCGCTCTGTCATACTTGCTCTCTAACTTGTGCGATTTTCATGTGGATCATATGTTTCCATAATGACAACATCTATGCAATCAACTCAGCCAAATTGCCAACAACAACATCATAAGACATTGTTCATTTTGATCAAGAATATCAAAATATCTAGTAATCAACATAATTGAAGTTCTAAAGATGCAACTAAGCAATTGATTATATCTCACTATAAATTTTGTATAATCATGTAGTTTTCCAATTGAGCAATAAGTTACCAAGTAGATTAAATCCCTTAGTGATGCTTAGCATATCGAATATTGCATTTAAAAAGGCTATCTCCTTAACATACTTTAAATTCACTACCAAATAGAGATATGGAAACTTCAACAACATATAAAATTCATAATAAGTTCTCATATTTAATGTAATTCATACTAATGACAATCACATAATAACATAATTTAGACATAAGTTATCCAATTACTGTCTAATTATCTTGTCTAATTATCTGTTCTTTATATATTATAAGAGATGACAGATTTACATAAACAATGGCCATAAGAATCTCATAACAAAAGCTATATAAAAAAGTTCATTTAACCCGCATACAAGATAACAATAGATCCATGAATCGATATTCCAGGGACTCTACTCATTCTTGACTAAGTTTCATATACGATAAAAAATGGGATGCTTTTTACAGTTCATACTAAGGTTTTGTGAACATAATTTTCATAGCATAAAAGATATATAAAATTTTGATGGTTATTAAACAATAACATAGTCATGAAGTGCCATTCTTGTAATTGTAAGAATTAAAAACTACAATTTGAAGGAAAATACAACCAGAAACATTTTTGAGGTAAATGAAATCTATATGCAACACTATATTGGACATAATACCATTTGCATAGAGATTTAAAAGACAAGAAATTATCATTTCTAAAAAGTCCAGTGCGTAGCACAAATTGGATAAACAAAATAAAACAACCAGTTTTCCATTTTAAAGAGATGCCACTATTCAACCTATTACAAAAGTAATTTGAACAAGGAAAGAACCTGATGGTTTTGATGATAAGATCTTAACACAATTAGTCCTTCCATCCTTCAATAAATATTTTCCGCTTCAGCTTTCCTACAATCCCCTTTTTCTCAAATTGCAAGCAGTAAAATCTCTCTAATTAGTTTTTTCCATGTTTACTGCCTTCCAAAAGTATTTCATGTCATCTAAATAGTATGTAGACTTACGTTTATTTAAGTTTGACTATCATCATAAAGACCCACTAGCAGTTCAAATTCCACATTATGTAACTATTTATTTTGGATTTTTATGATTGGTTAAATATGTTCTATTTATTCCATTAATGTAGTAACAAGTGTTGAAAAATATCTAAATACTATATGTTAGATAATTTAACTATTTTCTACTTCAACTTAGATAATTATTTTGGAAAAGTTACTAATTTTCCATTAGGCCTTGTTTGTTTGCAGGAATTTGACCAGAATTGGGTGCGGGACTTCCACTTTTTCCCAAAATCCACCGTTTGGGACTCTATGTTGCAAACCCAGTTTACGCCTTGAAAAACTGATTTAGGCCCTAAAATGGGTGGCACCATCTTTCAGGAAAATAGGTGGAATTCAAATAGAAATCCAAGTTTTAGCAAATTATAAACCCAGTTGAATTTCACCGTCGGGTCCGTGATCTTCATGCATTGTAAATAGGGTTTTGAAAGAGGGTTTCACGTCATTTCTCCACCTCATTTTATCAAGGATACTCTAGTTGCTGCACCTCATTTTCACAAGGATACTCTAGTTGTGGGGTTATTTGTCCTCTCACAGAGGAAGGCCCAAATTCCGGTCGCAAGGCTGTAGGTATTTTCCTGTATTTTTTTTGCAAGGATGTTTTATTTGTTTGCAAGGATGTTTTGTCAGCAAGTTTCATAAAATCCAGGTTTTGACATACAAAATCTTGGTAAATTTAATGGTGGTAGTTTCCTAGTTTGTAATTTCCAAGAATATGAGACCACAATTCTTGAAAATCCTGCATGTATATTAATTCCTAGGAAACATGAAAAATCGATGAGAATCTGTACAACAATATTTCACATTTTTTTCTTTTTACTTCGATTTGAAATTTGCAAACCTGAAAATAATTTATTGGAGCATTAAAAGGAATTTAGCCGCCCCTACACTAAACAAATGGGTTAAATTCATCATGAAATGCACTTACTTGAGGAGCAAACACTGTAAGGAATTTAGTGAAAGAGCCTCCACATCTGAGGTCCCCATAAGCTTGTGAAGATTCGAGAGCCTGTGATCATTAATAACTGTACATACAATATTTTTTGGATTGACACGACACTACACGGTCTATTTGTTCTCCATTCTATCCAAGGCAATTATCTAATGGCTTGCTAACAACAGGCTCACCTTCATTTCTAGTTTCTTTCCAATGCCCACACCAGAAATTATTTGATACCATATTAGATTTGAAAATATGGTTTTATCAAATTCATAAGGATAAGAATCAGGTTGAGATGAGTTGACATGCTTCTTACATACAAAAATGCCAAGTATTTTGTTTTATGTCTTTAGGTTTTCCATATATTGTATCTGGGAAAGGATCTGATTCAAAATTATGAAGTGCATACACTGTATTACTATGAATTCTTCATAACCATGACCTATCTGGACTACCAATAAATATATATGCTAATCATGAGGTAGCTAATGGGTTGAACCTTGTGTGGTTGTTAGTCCATATGTGGTTCACACTTCCTAATTTTTAATTAGTTTGATATTCCGATCAAATTTACGGCAGGCTGTATTAGTTTTTTATTTGTCTCCATCTTCCAAGTATAATGACTTCTAACAAATGGCACAATAAGCATGAATACTCTTGTTTCGATTCTTCCCCAACCCAATAACCAAAATTCTCTTGCATACATATTCAACATTGGTCTTAAAATTTTTTTGAACTAAATCATTATTGCTGAGATCTGAAATTTGACTACCAAAGTTTTTAGAAAAAAATGTTACTTTCAATAAACAGTAGATTCTTCAGAAGACAAAAAGATAAGGAATTCAAACTGTTGAATTGTGCCAGACCTATTTTATGAAATTGTCTTTTTACTGCCATTGACAGAGGAATGTTCCTATCAACATTGCAAATAATGTTCAAATATTCATTTCTAGATTTTGACGGTATGCATATCGTTCCTATCACTGTATTTTTCTTTGAAGATATAAATGGATTGATGTGAAGACTTGCAACTTGTATCACAGATATATGTCATTTCTTTATTGTAAACTTCATTCTATACAATGCACATTCAAGACTCATCAACTTGTATCAAAGATATATGTCACTACTGAAGTATGTGGCTTGAAACTAGAGAAACTTCTGTTGAAAGGTATTTACTATTTATCGTAACACTAGTATTTGCAGATATATGTGAGTGATAATTTAAAGTCTTGACAACAATGACACAATAAGAGTCAAATGGCTAACATGGGCCTCCTATCACACAATGTTGCAACTCATTAGTTTGTATGCTCTCTTGTAAACATGTTTTTGGGGTTTCTGTCACTAGTTGGGGTTTCTTTCACTGGAGTGAGATTGTTATCGTGCTAAACTGCTGCCACCAACTTGTCTTTGATGGGTTGAAATGTAATTGGGGGTGCTAAGAGTAGTGGCAATATTGTATAAGTGTTTGGACATCAGGAAAATTTTGTAAGATGTCCATGGTGGCCTCTTGTATGCCATACACCTGTAAATATGAGCAGGGAGATAGTTATAAGAGGAGGAGAAACTCACTCTTTAAGAGTTTTCACCCACATTGGGTTTCTCCAAGTCATTTCATGGGTTACTAGTACTTACCACTCTAATGGTGAATTCTCCAAATTTGATCCCAACAATCATCCCATGACCAACTCTGTCTAACCATTTGATCCCAACAAGTCCTTGGTAGGCACCTTTTCCCTCAACAAAACCTCATTTTGTGAAGAGAGAAAGCCCATGTCCTATTCAAAAACCTTGTTAGATGTCTGATGGATGACCCACATGGGTATCCATTTCAATTTGGCTCTGTTTTGTGTCCCTACAGGTCTACATAGAAACAAAGCACTAAAATATTGCTTGTTCCCATCTTTGTCAGTGTATTCTATATTGCTTGAGCCCAATTTTATTCTGGAGTATTTTGTCTAACAGTCTGCTTCCTATCTTGATACATTGCTTATATGATGAATCACAGGTTGAACATTGACTCTAAAATGTCTTAAAATCATTTTTATTTGTAGAATACTTTCAATTTCATAAAAAGAGTTAGAAAAATAGAACATGAACAACATGCTACCAATATCTCCTCGCTCAAATCATTGTGTTTGTCCACATTTCAGGCCATTGATGGATCCTATTAAGAATATTGATGTTCTAGGATGGGTAGCTGTGGAGACCACATAGTCTCATCTTCTCACAGCTCTTATTGCTTGTGTTGTCATAGCCACAATAGTGGTGGCCCTAGAAGGCAACCCACAAATGGGTAAACGAAAAAGAAAAGGAAATTCTTTTTATAGAATGGTTATTCATTCCAATGATGTGGATTATCATGATCAGATTCGCATGAGTAGGGGAGCCTTCTTTCATCTAGATACTATCCTAAGGCTGAAAGGAACCTTCATAGATACGATACACTTGATGTTAGAAGAACAACTTGTGATGTTCCTCCACACCATTGGCCACAATTTGAGGAACCGCAAGATTGCCCATGACTTTGGGCACTCAGGAGAGATAATTAGCCGACACTTCCACAAGGTGTTGAGGGCTATCTTAGGACTCCACAAGGATTTCTTTGTACCACCTAGTCCAAACACTCCTAAAGTTAGTGGGAACGAACGTTTTGATCCATTCTTCAAGGTAATTCTTGTGTTGTTACAAATTTATTGTATGATTTTTTATCCTTATCATATTATTGGTTGACTGTAGAATTGATGGTTGTATCATATCATATAGGATTGTGTTGGAGCTATTGATGGAACCCATATACTAGCCACTATCAATATCGACATGCAGGGTAAATATCATGATAGAAAATGAAACCTTTTGCAAAATGTTATGGGTGTGTGTTCCTTTGATCATAAGTTTCAGTACTTCCTTACTAGTTGAGAAGGGTCTATTGTGGATAGTCATGTTCTAGCTTCAGCTCTGTCAAGAGCAGATCCTCTTGTTGTTCCCCCCGGTAAGCCAAATCATAGTTTAATATACTCAAGGGTACAATCAATGTTTCAAGTTTTAATAATATACTTTATTTATGTAGGAAAATATTTTCTAGTGGATGCTGGATATCCCAATGCACCTGGAATTCTTGCTCCTTATTGGTGTACACGCTACCACATGAAGGAGTTTTCAAGAGAGAATACAATAAACTCTTGACAAGAGTTGTTCAACCATCGATAATCCTCTCTTAAAAACTTAGTAGAGCGTACATTTGGTATTCTCAAGCAGCATTTTCCAATCCTAAGGCATGCCACGTCTTATCCTATCATGACACAAGCCCATATTGTATTAGCATATTGCATACTACACAACTACATTAAGTTAGAGGATGACATTCCATCAGAAATTGTCACCGAAGAGGAAGATGATCATGATGGGATAGATGTACCAATGCTGGAGACATATGGGTTGTCTCAATGTGATAGAGACTAGTGGGCATAGCTCCGAGATGATATAGCAAGTAGAATGTGGGAAGAGTACAAATCCCGAGAATAGTTGTTCTTTTATGAGTCAAGACTACATGATGGTTTCCTTTTTCTTATGTTTTTCTCTGCAAGTATTGGACTTGTATGGGTCAATGTGTTTTGTTTGAGTAAATTGATGTATGAAGATACTTTGATATACATGATGGTTTCCTTTTTCTTATGTTTTTCTCTGCAAGTATTGGAGTTGTATGGGTCAATGTGTTTTGTTTGAGTAAATTGATGTATGAAGATACTTTGATATACATGATGGTTTCCTTTTTCTTATGTTTTTCTCTACAAGTATTGGACTTGTATGGGTCAATGTGTTTTATTTGAGTAAACTGATGTATGAAGATACTTTGATATACATGATGGTTTCCTTTTTCTTCTATTTCTATCTGGAAGTATTGGACTTGTATGGGTTAATGTGTTTTATTTGAGTAAACTGATGTATGAAGATACTTTGATAAACATGATAGTTTCCTTTTTCTTTTGTTTCTATCTAGAAGTATTGGACTTGTATGGGTCAATGTGTTTTTTATTTGAGTAAACTGATGTATGAAGATACTTTGATAAACATGATGGTTTCCTTTTTCTTTTGTTTCTATCTGGAAGTATTGGACTTGTATGGGTCAATGTGTTTCATTTAAGTAAACTGATGTATGAAGATACTTTGATATACATGATGGTTTCCTTTTTCTTCTGTTTCTATCTGGAAGTATTGGACTTGTATGGGTCAATGTGTTTTATTTGAGTAAACTGATGTATGAAGATACTTTGATATACATGATGGTTTCCTTTTTCTTCTATTTCTATCTGGAAGTATTGGACTTGTATGGGTCAATGTGTTTTATTTGAGTAAACTGATGTATGAAGATACTTTGATACCATAAACAACAATTTGTATACATAGCATGGCATACACAAAATTAATGATGAGCATGGATGAAATTGGTAACACAAGCCAAATATCTCCTTCCTCAAAGAAGATAATGTGGACAAAGGAAATGGAATGCAAGTTTCTAGACTTGCTCCTTAAGCAAGTACAACTAGGAAAAAAATGTGACGGAGACTTAAAAAAAGAAGCATGGTCCGCCATTGAGAGGCGGTTCAACAATGATATGAACCTCAATCTATCAAAGGACAACTTCAAAAATAAGTTGAAAACTTGGAAGCTTGCATATAGAGTGATGAAAGAGCTAAGGAATACAAGTGGTTTCACTTGGAATGAGGCAACTCAGTGCATGGATGCTGAGGATAGCATGTGGGATGAGATTCTGAAGGTAGGGTGATCTCTCTACTATTTTGATGGAAATAATATTGCCTTCTTTTAAAGTTAATAATGAAAGACAAAGAACCTAATCCATTTATTTATGCCAACATGCAAAGAAGAGAGTTCAAAAATGCCAAAGTGTATAAGAGGCAACCCTTCCAATACTTCAATGAATTGGGTGCAATTGTGGGTAATGACATTGTTGAAGGTAATGCAACTACGACAACCCTTGAGATTGAAGAAGGGAACCCTATGGAAGAGCCATTCAATGTGCATGATGAAGAGGACCTTGGTTTCAATATACATCTTCATAGTGCTATTGATTTGGAGGAAGACCCTTATCATTCCAATCAGTCCACTACAACAAAAAGTGCTAGAGGGATTCCTACATCATCAGTCAGAAAGGTGGGAAAGAGGAGGAAGGCAAGTATGGCCGCTTCCTTGGATACCATGTGTGAAACAATGAAGAAAATAAAAGAGGCATGAGCAATGTTCACCTTCACAAAATTGATCAATCTGATCATGACAATGCTTTGACGGGTGCATATACCGCTCTCAAATCCATCCTTGGATTGATTCGAGGTGTATTCTTGAGGGTATACGAAACCTTCGTGGGTGAACATGAAAGAGCCAAATGGTTCTTGTTGATGATTGAGGATGAGAGAGTGGATTGGATTGCATCCACATATGGTGGATTATAGTTATTTTCTGCACACTTTATCAAAATTTATCATGAGTTGAAACATTATCATACTTGTTCACATACACTGATACAGTTGTGTTTTCATTGATGATTGTTTATGATTTTTTATGGTTGATGATTGTTTATCAAACATAGTTTTTGTTTGTCAAATATATTCTGAGATAATGAAATGTAAATTGGTTTCCTAAAGACCCTGTCACTGCCCGTAAGGGTACAACCATCCAACCTTGTCTATATTTTTATGATGTTGATTCATCTATAAGAAATGATACTTTGTGATTGATGTTCTAAAGATTATAAGCTTTGATAAAATACAGTAGAATATCTGTTGTTGAGGACTATTGCTCATTGTTGTGACTGCATTGGACTATTGCTCGTTGTGATTGCATTGCATGTTCAAGATGATGTTATGTTTATCCACTGATTGGACTATATGCCAGTGGTTGTGAACATCAATCACAAAGTATCATTTCTTTTCTAGCTTGTCTATATTTTTATGATGTTGATTCATCTATAAGAAATGATACTTTGTGATTGATTTTGTAAAGATTATAAGCTTCGATAAAATACACTAGAATATCTATTGTTGAGGACTATTGCTCATTGTTGTGATTGCATTGGACTATTGCTCATTGTGACTGCATTGCATGTTCAAGATGTTGTTAAGTTTATCCACTGATTGGACTGTATGCCAGTGGCTATGAACATCAATCAAAAAGTATCATTTCTTTTCCAGCTTGTCTATATTTTTATGATGTTGATTTATCTGTAAGAAATGGTACTTTGTGATTGATGTTCTAAAGATGCATTGCATGTTCAAGATGTTGTTAAGTTTATCCACTGATTGGACTATAGGCCAGTGACTGTGAACATCAATCACAAAGTATCATTTCTTTTCCAGCTTGCTTTCTATAACCCCAGATTCTCATTTCTTGATCATATTTGCGTATTGCCTGTATTCATCCTTGTTATGTGGAAATCAGTTGATGTAGCTGTATTAGGACCCTTCTGCAATATGGGTTGATCCAATTCAAATAACATTTTATTATACAGTGGTATTCAATAAAATTAAAGTATACATTGGTATACAATGGTTTTTTAAGAAATTCAATTGGTATACAATGGCAATTAAAGTATATAGTGGTATTTGATAAAATTAAAGTATACACTGGTATACAATGGTTTTCTAAGAAATTCAATTGGGCTCTAGTATATTAGAAATATTGCTCTGTTCCCCTGTTGCAGATAACACTTGAATCTTCTCAACTAGGTTTAATCTATTTTTTATCATTATGGACACCTTAGTTCAAAGAAAAATTATGTAGAGTTCATCTTCTATTTAGTTAATTTATGGTTTTGTGACAATTAGGGCATCATCTGACAACTAAATTCCCCTGTACCACATATGATTGAATCTCTCAACTGAGGTGACTGGAAAGGAAGATAGAATTCCAATAATAGAAGGAAATGGGCCGTATCCTTCATAGACCCTAGTTCAGTTGGGCTCTTTTATTGATATGAGAGAATTAAGACACTATATGATTGATAAAGTCCAACTTTCTACTTAATACTTGAATTTCTCAACTCAGTTAAATTGGACTTATGTTGTTACATAATAGTATATTCATTGTCAGAAGATGTGGGATTTAGAGACCTATTAAGTCCGTCGTGCTCCAATATCCATATGTAAACATTAGGAGCCTATTTATTGAGTAAAATCCTCCAATTTTGTATGGGGCTCAATCCTTTTAGTTGAGTTAAATAGGACGTGGGCTGCTCTACTCTGGGACATTTAAATCTTATTCAAAAATAAATGGGAGTCATCCCTTTAGCATATAAAAGTGTTGAACTCCAATGATGATACAAGATTTGTATCAGGTTTCCATGTCAGATCATGTTATGGATAGACACTTATGACACTTATGACACTTATGATTGAGCACTTAGAAAAGCATGAAATTAATGTAAAGTTAATAAGCTAAATAGTTTACACAAAAATGAATTATGAACTCTTGCAGTGGTTTTTTTTTGCAATAATTGTTCACTCCTCTTATTACAATAGAAATTGCACTTACAATCAATTTAGTTTGCTAGTCTTTTGGGAAAAACAACAACAATATCATTACCATAAAACATGATGAGTCTACAGCCAATGGTGCTACAGGAGCCACCTCATAATCACAAACCAGTGAGGAATTGCCTGACTGGTTCAGGGTTTTTTTGTCAACTAGCCAGTTGTGGAAATTAGGGGGTTTCCATCCTTCAATCTCAAGTGATATACATGTAGGGTGTCCAATCCATTTGAGTTGAATTAATGGACAAACAACCATGCCCTCCCTTGACCACTATTTTCATTAAATGTGCTTTTATAGACATATTAACTTGCATTTGTTAGTGTTATTGCTTTTAACATATTTAAGTGGAATACACGAAGGAGTAACACATGATGAATGCTTCATTTAATGCATTGTTAAGGTGTAGTCTCATAACTATCCATTTCTAGTTCTTTAGATATGATTTTATAAATGTGTTTTGGTAGACTACTGTATTGTTCATGATTCTGTATGTATATACCCTAACCATCTTGTTATTATTGTTGCATTACAAAATTAAGTGGAATAATTCTACTTTGTTCAATGCTCTATTTCATCTTCAATTTCTTTTCATTTTTCATTCATTTTTAAAAACCACGTGATAGGTACAGAAATAGAAATGGATAGTTCTGAGACTACACATATGATGATAAAGTGAGACTACACATATGCTGACATTAAATATGTTTGAAATAGCTTCTGGATTCAATTTTGTAGATATTTTTGGCATCAACGTTTACAATCACACTCTGTGATCCTTCATCAGGATGGAAGAGAGAAAAATGATTAAAAGAAAAGTCCATCATTTTGGTCTCTTTCATCTTGATGATGGATCACAGAGTGTGATCCAAAACTATCTACACAATCAAATCCAGAAGCTATTTCAAACATTGATGCCAAAAATATCCACATATGTTGATAAAAAAATGAGCTATTTAATGATTGTTTACTGTTCATGTTTGTAAACGGTCAATATTTCTGATGGTACTCCTTGGTGCATTCCATTTAAAAATAAACAAGTTTTAGTTTTTCTATCATGTTTACTTTGTAGATGCAGGATTGACCATCTAACAATACATAAAGTAATGGGAAGAATGATCAGGATATGAGATGGTTGCTCATCGAATGTGGGGCATAAGGGTGTAGAGCGTGGATTTCCTTGCATTTTCTTATTTAACGGTGTGTTTTCACACCACCATTCAGTTCATGGATATTGTTCTTCCCCAACTTCTATTTGATGCTATAGTTGTGTCATTGTATTTTTTCTATAAATTTGTAATATCAACATAAATGAAACTTTTTCAATTTGTACTAATAGAATATAGTCATGTTGTTATATGAATAAACAAAAATAGTATGAATGAACAAAAAATTGCTTGATACAGTGTTGATGGCCATGATAAATGTCCCTATGTGTGACTGTGGTGATGGATTGTACTGTGTGTTGAGGACGTCACACACACAGGAAAATCCAGACCGTAAATTTTGGAGTTGCAAAAATAAGAAAAAGGTTGTTAATTGCACAATATTTAAATGTTTACAAAGAATAAATATTAGTCATTATGGTGAGACTAACTTAGATTTGTATTGTAGGATGGCGGTGGATGTGAGTACTTTCGGTGGGCCAATGACACCCCATCACTGTCTACATCATTTGCACGTTCTACACATATACATGTTGTGGATAATGAGTGCAAGTCTTGCAAAGTGCTTGAGAAAGCTATTGCAAAAGCGGAGGCTACCTATAAAGCCGATGTCATGTTTTTACGATGTTTACTTTGTGCAACAATCGTACTATTTTGTTGGGTCATTATGTAGAAATAGATATATATGTGGACTAGATGACTTATTTATATTTTGATGTGATATCGAGCAATGCTATAATTATTTTCTTGTTATAATATTGTTTATGATAATGTATAAAATTATTAAAAAAAGTTAAGTTTACTATTCACAATATTGAAAAAAATATATTAAATTTTGTTTATGATTTACTATATAAAAATATAAATTAATAAAAAAAACTATAAATAAAAAATGGACAAAAAAATAAAATATTAAATTAAAACATTATATAATAATTATAAAAACTTAAATTTTCTTGTCAAATTCTAATTCCAATTCAAAATGTAGAACCAAACACAGAAAATGGATAATGTAATTCCAATTCCAATTTGAAATTGCAAACCAAACACATAAATAGGAATTTCTCACTTCCAATTCCAATTTCAAAAATGGCAACCAAACGCAAAATATGGATTGTCTTAGCCATCTTCCGAGTCAACCAAATGGTCCAAACTATCTTCTGAATACACAAAACCAGAATTTCAAAACCTGATTTTGAGATAATCAGGTTTTGACTCAAATTTCAATTCTGCAAACAAACGGGGCCTTAAGGGCTCATTTGGTAGCGGGAATTAAGAAATGTTGTATTTCATCAAATGCTGGAAATGGTCAAATCATGGATTTGATAATCTGGTTTTTCATTTCCAGATTATGTTTGGACCGTTTGGTTCCACTTTTTGAAATTGGAATTAGAATTTGAGTATGATTTTTTTAAATTTTTTAAAAATATTTTTGAATTTAATAATTCATTTTTATTAATGGAATTGAATTTAAAATGGAATCGCAAACCATTTTAGGCAGCGAAAGTTGGTGGTAGACAACCAAGTTACAATCACTGATCGCAACCAAAATTAGAAAAAAATTTCAAAAAAAAAAAAAATCAAAATTTTTTTTTTAAAAATTGAAAATAAATTAAAAAAAAATCGTCAAAAAAATTTGAAAAAAAATTCAACAAAAAATTTGAATTTTTTTTGAAAAAATTCGAATAAGTAACAAAATTACAAACCACCCAAACAAATAAAAAATAAATTAAATCCCTCCCCACACAAATAAAAAATTGAAAAATTAAGTGTAGACATGAAAAATTTAAAAATTTGCTTTGCCCCCAATTCCAATTCCACCTTTTCAGGTGGAAGATGTAAATGCTCATTTTGAGCAAAATGAGCATTTATATCTTCCTATTCTATTTTCATATTGCACTCCCAAACTGAGGATTCGATGAAATCGGAAATAACAAATGCCAATTCCAGGCTAATTCCCACTACCAAACGGGCCCTTATGGAATTTAAAATCGAAAATAGGGCTATCACATCCTTCCCCCCTTAAATAATGCTTTGTCCCAATGCATTGATAAAAATTTACAATCATATTAAAAAAAAATCAAGAAATTCATACTTGACGTAATTAATAGTCTTCCATTATCCAAATGTTCAAGATAATGCATGTACCCACATTCAGATTTTAACATAAAATCAACAAGATTCAAATTCAATTTCTTAAGGAAGTCAAATATTTTCATTGAAATGCATTCTAGAAAAATCAACATGCACAAAAAACAAGCACATTTTTAAAGGTAAACAAACACACTTGTAATATCATAATCATTTCAAGAACATTTTCTATGTGAGTGTGTGAATTCTATTACTACCTTACAGTTTTACAAGGTTAGGTTACCTCTCTCCAACAACATTCCCTTTATCTTATGATGTGCCATTCCATCTATGCTTACTTTACCATACTATGGGATCACAATGAATTGAGCAACATACTGGGTGTTCCACATCGATAATCCTATCATACTCATATACATACACTTACAATATCTTATGTTAAAATTCCATATCAATACCTCAAGGAGAATATGTTTAAAGTTTCAATATCAAGAGACAACGTAATCATGTAAATATTACATTTTGTTGACTCAACTTAGCTTTAGATCACAACTCAATCATAAGTAGTTAAAATAAATCATTCATACATACCATCTATCATTTAGTACTCACTAAGTGAGAAAAATCATCCATGCATAGTCACAAATGACCTATAAAAGTTAGTGGATCCACTTTTTCTATTTATGTGAACAATAGAGGGGGGGGGGGGGGGGGGGGGGGGGTGGGTGAATCAGTTGTTCTCAGGTTTTGATGTATAAAACAAACTTAAAAACTTTTCCTTAAATCAAATCCAATAACCAAAACAAACCTTGTTATCACTGATTCAATAATAGAAACATATAACAATGCAGTCCACTACCCAGCTGTAACTTAACTTGCAAAACATAGAAATGTTTAAACCAAAACATTCACACAAGTATTAACACTAGGATTTATAGTGGAAACCCAATTTGGGAAAAACCACTTTGTAACATGCTACTATTATTTTCACTCTTCTGAAGTGAGCTCGGTTAAAAGCCAACCCTGTCAAAGGTTACAATACACACTGTCAGGTGTGACCCGGTTAAAGGATTTCAATCACCCTATTAAAAGTGAGCCTTGTCATAGGACTTACATACACTCCATTAGAATGCAACCTTGTTCAAAGGATTTAACATATGACTGTTAGGTCAACCTCTTCTAAAAGGATTTTGACTGTTACAATGGTTAGAAAGTAGCAGCAATATTTATCTAAAAAATATACAACTCACTTTGCAAATATTAGATCCAATTTTGTACACTAATGCTGGTTTATTGACTTTGAAACTTTTCCATCTCCATCTCTGATCTGCTCAAAATTTTTCTTCAAGCAACCACCACAATTCTCCTTTAGCCTTTTCTGCTTATACAGTTAATAAAACTTTACTGATCTTCCAACATTCTCTGTTCACCCATGCACTTTCATATCCAAAGGCTCAGGTTCCCTTTATACTTTCCTTAATTAGGTTAACTCATCTTATGCCGCTCAATCTCATTCGTAGATCTTAGGGTTAGGTCAGATTCATTGAATCTACCCGCTTCATGTTCTTTGGCTCCTTTTCTAGAATCATCTCAAATCTCTTAAAGATTTACAATAAAACATTTTACAGTGCATTTAATGCTTTCAAACAATCAATAAATAAAGTCAACACGTTTTACATAATCCAAGAATTCAACAATGTCAGCTCCAAAAGTGAAATTCTCTTCAAATATAAAATTGCTGATGCTCGGGTCAATACTATGATACTCGGTCTTCATGTAGAAAGCTCGGTCATTACTAAAAATATTTCCTCGGCTTACACTGTCTTCCTCAGCAATTAACTATTATTCAGTCGACACTAGAATTTTTCTCGGCATACACTAACTCGGTCGACACTAACATTACTTGGCTTAAACATGATTTCTCCATTCTTTGCTCAGTCAAGCCTACCAGTTTATTCTTCAGTCTTACTAAGATAAATAATACATTGTCTCATCATTGTACAACATAGTCAAGTACACTTTGTAGTATCAAGATAACTCAAGCTTTCCTTAGGTGCTATTGTTACCAACCTTGCCTAGCCCTTTAGCAACACTCAAATAGATATAGTACTTTCCTAAGTAGCAACAGTCTTACGAATTAAGGTTTGACATCAATGACAATACAACAATTGTTTCAATTGTAGTTTCCAACAATCTCCCTCTTTGGCATTGATGGAAACACCATATGATATCACCTGAATAACACATGGATTACCAACCAATCCAAAAACTTATCTGTTCATCAGAGAATTATTTATAATATCCTTAGCTTCATTCTGATTCAGAATCCTATAAGCCTCACTTCTGTGACCGTCAGAAGTATTCAGATCTCCCTCTATCCTGATCCTTCATTTTAGTTCACCACCCTTACTTTTCAGTGTCATGTGTTATCATATCATTTCATCTCCCTCTTTAACAAAAATGCCAAAGCAACAACTAACATACATCCATCAGATGTAGATAATGTCTGTGCAGCTCAATGTTTTCTCCCTCTGTCATCTTGCTTATGACTAATTCCTTGTCTTTGCTCCTCACAACTCTAGGCCAACCCTAAAGTGTGACAATCTTCTGCATCAATTTGTCAAATATTCTGCTGTAGCACATTTGATGTAGTGCTCCTAGCTTGACTAGGCAGCCTCAGTTAGGGGAAGGACCCCTAATTGACTTCTCAAATACTCATGAGCTTCTCTGGGTAAAGCTTTAGTGAATATGTCTGCTAATTGTTCTTTTGTATTCACATATTCCATTCAGACTTCTTTATCTTGTACTAATTCTCTCAAGTAGTGATACTTGATTGCTATGTGCTTGCTTGGTCTTAGTGTGCATCACTAGATTCTTAGAAATATTGATATCACTTGTGTTGTCACAAAAAATAACAATAGGTTCAGTGATTTCTTCTTTCATGCCTATCAACAATTATTTTATCCATACTAGATTTGAACAGTTTACTGTAGTAGCAACATACTTAGCCTTAGCAGTAGATTGGGAAATGCAATTTTGTTTCTTGCTCGTCCAGGAGACTAATCTTTGTCCAAGAAAGAAAGCTCCACAACTAGTACTCTTTCTACCATCTACATTTCTTGCCCAATCAACATCAGTATAAACTATGAGTTCAAATTTGTTATACTTCTTATAATATAGACCATAGTCAGTAGTTCCTTTCAAGTATCTCATAATTCTTTTCACAGCCCATGTGTGTTTCCTTAGGATTGGCAGAGAATCTTGCCACAATCCCAACAGCTAGTGCAATATCAAGTCTACTATGTACAACATACTACAATTTTCCAATCATGGATATGTACAAAGTCTGATTCACTTCTCCAGCATCATCATTCTTAGATAACTTTTGTCCAGTAACCATAGGAGTACTCACTGGTTTAGCATCTTCCATCCCAAAAGTTTTCAGTATTTCATTAACATACTTAGACTGTGTAATGAAAATTCCATTCTTCTTCTGATATACTTGTAAACCAACAAAAAATTTGATCTCACCAAACATACTCATTTCAAATTCATTTTGCATTTCATTTGAAAATCTTTTACATAATGCATCTTGTCCACCAAAAATAATGTCATCCACAAAATTTTTTGCCAACAAGATACCTTTACCTTCTTCATCCTTCATGTACATATTGCTTGTGTCATTTGTTCTTGAAAATCCAATCTATATTAAGTAGTTGTGCAACCTCTCATACCATGCTCTGGGAGCTTGTTTCAATCCATATAGTGCTTTGTTCAGTTTGCACACCATGTGTCTTCTGTTTGGATCAATAAAACCTTCTGGCTATTCTATGTAAACTTGTTCTTCTAGTATACCATTCAAAAATGCAGACTTGACATCCATTTGATATACCTTGAAATCTTTATAAGCAACATATGCAAGTAGAGTTCTTACTCCTTCCAATCTAGCTATAGGGGAAAATGTCTCCTCATAATCTATTCCATCTTCTTGTGAGTAGCCTTTGCATACCAACCTAGCTTTGTTCCTAGTTATTTCACCATTTTCATTCATCTTATTCTGAAACACCCACTTTGTTCCTATAACATTTTTATTTTTAGGTCTCGGCACCAGAGTCCAAGTATCATTCTTCTCAATCTGGTCAATCTCTTTATTCATTGCTTGTATCCAGTCTTCATTCTCTAATGCCTCTCTAGTTGACTTGGGTTCAAATTCACACAGTAGGCATGTTGGATCCTTAGTCTTACTTCTGGTCTGAATTCCAGTATTTTTGTCTCCAATTATCTGTTCAGGCTTGTGATGTCTTCTTACATATTTTGCCAAAATAGGTTCAACTATTCTCTCCTCTATTTCATCATGTTCCCCAACAAGATTGTCAGATTCAGCTTCTGAATGCTCGACAACCTCTTCCTGATAGTCAGCAACATTTTCTTGTAGCTCAGCATGTTCTTGTCCTCTTTCAGCACTATTTTTCTGATGCTCGGTAGCATCTGTCTGTTGCTCGACATTGCTTACCTGAGACTTGGCATCAGGTGCAAGTCTGTTACTTGCCTCTTCTTCTTCCTCAATGTACATAAAAGATCTATAATCTTTTGGTTCTCTTTTTCTGCCAGCTTCATTTCTTTTTGCATACTCATCAATTTTGACATTCACACTTTCTACAATTTTGTTAGTGTTAGAGTTCAAACACTTATAAGCTTTACTTTTTGTGGATTATCCTAAGAATATGCCTTCATCACTCTTAGCATCAAACTTTCCATTCCTAGTGTCTTTTAATATATAACACTTACTCCCAAAGATTCTAAAGTATTTAACACTCGGTGCATGCCCATGCCATAATTCATAGGGTGTCAGATTTGTACCTTTCTTGATCTATACCCAGTTAAGAGTGTAGACAATAGTGCTTATAACTTCTTTCCAGTATTTTTGTGCCACATTATCTTCAATCAACAATGTCCTTGCACAATCCAAGATAGATCTATTTCTCCTTTCTGCTATACCATTATGTGGAGGTGTTTTAGGTGCAGACATCTATCTTTTAATTCCTCTATCATTGCAAAATAGATTAAATTCATTTGATGTAAATTCTCCACCTCGGTCAGATCTAAGACATTTTAGGTTCCTACCTATCTCCTTCTTGACCTTAGCCAAATACCACTTAAAGGATTGAAAAGCTTCAAATTTTTCTTTTAGAAACATTACATGCATCATCCTAGTATGATCATCAAAAAATAAGATAAAGTATCTAGCACCACAATAACTTTGTACACCCATAGGTCCATAAAGGTCAGTATGAACCAAATCTAAAATGTTTTCAGAAGTAAAGGATTTGCTCTTAAAACTTGACTTTGTTATTTTTCCTAACTGGCATTCCTTGCACATCACATTCTTAGGTTTCTTCAATCTAGGTAGACCTCTTACCTTTTTCTTCTTACTTATCTCTACCAGATTGTCAAAGTTAACATGATATAGCCTTTTATGCCATAACCAAATATCATCAAGTTGTGCAATTGAACATGTTTCTTCAGATAGGTCAAGATAAAACAAATTACCTCTAGTTTGATCTCCACTTCCAATTAGTTCTCCAGTAGCATTAAATATTTTAGCTTGCTTGTGATGAAATTCCACTCGGTAACCATTTTTGTTAAGATGAGAAACACTTAACAAATTATAATTAAGACCTTTAACCCAATATGCATTTTCACAAGATATCTTATCAGTCAGTTTAATCAAACCTTTTCCTCTAACAGGACATGGTGCATCATTACCAAATTTTACACTTTTACCTCTGTAATGATGTAAGGTCTCAAATTTATTTTTGTCACTAGTCATGTGATGTGAACAACCACTGTCAATAATCCATTTATCATTCTTGTTCACATTGGATATCAATGCAGTTTTCTCATCCTCATTAGATTAATCTTTCATTGCAACATAGACTACCTCAATTTCAAAATCATCACTATCAGTGTTAGTTTCTTTTTCAGCAATGTAACAAGATTTCTTACCTTTTCCCTTGTAGTCTTTGTTCCATCGGTAACTTCTATCATCTCTTCTATCTTTGTGTTTTCTTTTTCTTTCATCATCTTTATCCTTCCTGTCAGGACATCTAGTAGCTATATGACCAACTTTATTACATGCAAAACATATAATAGGGATTTTACCTTTATACTTTCCTTTTCCTCTTCTCAGTCTTCTAGCCATAAGAGCTTCTAGATCTTCCAGTTCTTCATCAAAAGTGTCCGTGTCACTTTCACTTTCACTTTCACTTATGCATCTTTAGTTTTCTTTCTTTAGCTTATTCAGAACTAGTTGTGACTTAAAAGCAGATTCAACATTACAAATACTTCCAACAGTGAAATTATCATAGTTAGAGAGTTCAAAAGCAGTTAGCTTACCAACCAAACTTTCCAAAGTAAGCACGTTAGCAGAGTTACATCTAGATTCCTGAATAGCTGAGATCTTAATATCATATATAGGATGTAGGGTTCTTAACACTTTCCCAATTATAGTTTCATAATCAATAACCCCATTTTCTCCTCTAATAGCATTCACAACTTCTTTTATTCTACCACAATATTGTGCAATGTTTTCACCTTCTTGCATTCTCATTTCATCAAACTTACCTCTAAGACTCTCGGCCTTTGCTTTTAGTACATTCAAGTCACCACCATAGATCCTTGCAAGAGTGTCCCACATCTTCTTAGCAGTTGTGCAATCCTTAATGTCCTCAAATTCTAGATAGCTTAGCGCAGATGCAATTTCCAGCATTGCCTGATTATGTTCTTGTTTAGCTCTCATTTCTTTGGTAGTCAAAGGTGCGATAGGTGAGACATATTCTCAATGTAGTACTTTGCAGAGCCACCAATACTAGCCAGATGCAGCTTGATCAAGCTTTTCCATGTAGGGAAGTTTTCCTTATTCAACTTCGGTACCTCCTTCTTATACATCCTGATCATTTGCTTCAAGCCCCTTTAAACTTGATTTCTGTCAACACTAATAATAGGAAACAAAGCTCTTATACCAATTGTTAATATGATTTAGAACAACAGAGAGGGGGGGGGGGGAGTGAATCAGTTGTTCTAAGGTCCTGATGTATAAAACAAATTTAAAAACTTTTTCTTAAATCAAATCCAATAACCAAAACAAACTCAGTTATCACTGATTCAATAATAGAAACATATAACAATGTAGTCGACTACCCAGTTGTAACTTAACTTGCAAAACATAGAAATGTTCAAACCAAAACATTCACACAAGTATTAACACCAGGATTTATAGTGGAAACCCGATTTGGGAAAAACCACTTTGTAACATGCTACTATTATTTTCACTCTTCTGAAGTGAGCTCGGTTAAAAGCCAACCCTGTCAAAGGTTACAATACACACTGTTAGATGTAACCTGGTTAAATGATTTTAATCACCCTGTTAAAAGTGAGCCTTGTCATAGGACTTACATACACTCCATAGAATGCAACCTTGTTCAAAGGATTTAACATAAGACTATTAGGTCAACCTATGTTAAAAGGATTTTGACTGTTACAATGGTTAGAAAGTAGCAGCAATATTTATCTGAAAAATATACAACTCACTTTGCAAATATCAAATTTAATTCCGTACACTAATGCTAGTTTACTGACTTTGAAACTTTGCCATCTCCATCTTTGATCTGCTCGAAACTTTTCTTCAAGCAACCACCACAATTCTCCTTCAGCCTTTTCTGCTTATACAGTCAATAAAACTTTACTAATCTTCCAGCATTCTCTATTCACCCATGCACTTGCATATCCAAATGCTTAGATTCTCTTTATACTTTTCTCAATTAGGTTAACTCATCTTATGCCGCTCAATCTCATTCGTAGATCTTAGGGTTAGGTCAGATTCATTGAATCTACTCGCTTCATGTTCTTTGGCTCCTTTTCTAGAATCATCTCAAATCTCTTAAAGATTTACAATAAAATGTTTTACAGTGCATTTAATGCTTTCAAACAATCAATAAATAAAGTCAACACATTTTACATAATCCAAGAATTCAAAAATGTCAGCTCCAAAATTAAATTCTCTTCAAATATAAAATTGCTGATGCTCGGTCAATACTGTGATCAACTACTCGGTCTTCATGTAGAAAGCTCAGTCATTACTAAAAATGTTTCCTCGGCTCACACTGTCTTCCTCGGCAATTAACTGTTGTTCGGTCGACACTAGAATTTTTCTCAGCATACACTAACTCAGTCGACACTAACATTACTTAGCTTAAACATGATTTCTCCATTCTTTGCTCAGTCAAGCCTACCAGTTTAGTCTTCAGTCTTACTAAGATAAATAATACATTGTCTCATCATTGTACAACATAGTCAAGTACACTTTGTAGTATCAAGATAACTCAAGCTTTCCTTAGGTGCTATTGTTACCAACCTTGCCTAGCCCCTTAGCAACACTCAAATAGATATAGTACTTTCCTAAGTAGCAACAGTCTTACCAATTAAGGTTTGACATCAATAACAATACAACAATTGTTTCAATTACAGTTTCCAATAAAATATTCATAAAATTTAGCTATGTAATGTAATTGTACTTAATCTAGGTATAAGCATCCCAATACATCATGATAATTCATCATGACATAAAATCAAATACATAAAGTATGTGATACATTGAGATTATAAATCAAAAGAAAGACCATTATGGTCAATCATGAAACAAGATATGTAAGTGACAACGGACAACTGTCCCTCTGAGGATCCCTATCTCATAAGCCATCAAACATTTGTCCATCTAGTATATCAAGATGGGAGTGTGGCCCGGATGCCTTTCTACCCAACCACAAAGCCTTACACTTCCTTGGGGTTCTACGTAATTGAAAAAAACCAACCCTACATTACATAGCAACCTGGAAGAATACAAAAAGGTAGGGGGTGTCTGGTGTAGCCATGAAACTAACTAATTTATACATATGTATAAGTAGAACTAATCACGAATGTGGTGGAGAGATGGAACATAGGAAATATATTTAAGAAAATATATGCAAACAACTTTGGCCAAAGCATTAATACCAGATTTCTACTAGTAGGTAGAGTGAAAAAGAAACCATCATTTCTACTCTTCCCTATTTTGCCCACATTCAACACCCCTCACTGGAAGGTAAGCTTTCCAATTCTCATATATAGTAAGTAAAATGATGCAACTCATGCATACCATATATTTTATTTTCATGTAATAATGTATTAAACAGATACATGGAAATCACATGACAAGTCAGCTGGTCAAAGAATCATGCCTTTCATCATGAACAATCTCATACATCATAGGCAATTACATAATTTGAGCCATCTAGTCAAATAAAACATAATACATAATAAAAAAGGAGGTGTAGACCATTCCATCAAGAACACCAGTAGTG
Organism: Chamaecyparis obtusa; assembly: GCA_027943335.1. NCBI lineage: Eukaryota > Viridiplantae > Streptophyta > Pinopsida > Cupressales > Cupressaceae > Chamaecyparis > Chamaecyparis obtusa. The sequence goes on from BSBK01006048.1 coordinate 1,694,788, forward strand.
CATCACTACAAATAATTGTAATCAATTTTCATCAAGAGGTGTCGACCTACTTGTCGAACATTCTTGAAATTCTCCTCATAGCATCAAAACTCATATCAAGCATATTGATCAATGAAAATTGTGTCATGCAAGGCATATGTATGTTCCACAACCATGTTAATCATAATGTACTTGTTTATTTCATAATTAATAAAACAATTTCAAGAAAAATATGAATGGCATGTTCTTTGCAATCTACTCCCTTATACATTCTATCAATGTTCCACATTGAACATGATAGAGAACATCACTTCATATCACAAGACTAGAAATGTATAGCACACATCCTAGCCACCTCAAGATAAAGGAAAAAAATCAAAATTAAAGTTCATAAATGTCAATTCAATACCTCAAAAGTGGTGTACAAAACCATTAGAAATAAATATGAACAATAACCACATTTGATAGATAAATAGAAAGTTTGGTGGCTATATGGTCACAAGAAAACATAAATTTTTTAAGCTACCCCTTTATCACTCCCAGAGTTCATCAAGCTGAAAAATAACATAATTAGTTGAAAATCAAATCACATAGGCAAAGTGACTAACACTAGAGGGAATAGAAGCTACATGCCACCTTGCATCCACGGTGCACTTAAGAACATGACCAAACACTCTAAAAATAGTTATCTAAAGGATTACATCTCTATTTAATAAAACATACTATTGATTTAAGAAACACAACATTGACAATTCTCCCTTTTTCTTTTTGTAATTTAATGCAATGCAATATGAGACATGTAAATGCATTCACAAAATTTCCATGAATTTCCTTTTTCATACATGACATGCTAGGTTATTTTTCCAAGAATATCATTAAGATCTAATTTCTTAATCCTTTTCTTAAATGCCCTATCTCATCATTTCATTTTCTTTCCCTTGCATCACACATAAAAAACATATCATTGCACAATATCTTACATATTTTTCATTTTTTTTGTAGGCACTCATATCTTTAGTGCAAAAATTTAATCATCATTTAACTACACACATATTTCATAGAGATTTACATTCTTTCTTGCTTCACACATGCGAAAGATAGGCATTTAGCTTCAAGTACAATATACAATACATTTCATAATTTTTCACATATTATATAATTATGCAATTTTTAGGCAAAAATGCAATCACACCAATTTGAGGTCCACAATTTACCAAACAATTCAAAAATATTTCCATCTTTTATTATTTTTAAGAGAAAGCAAGGAAAACTAAGAAGTCTGACATAAATAAGAGGTAAGATCCTAAAAGTGACAATTTCCACTTTTATATCTCAAAGAAAGGAACATCCTTTCCTTTTTTGTCAGGAGTAACCATAACTAGGAGAATTGACAATCAACCCATGGAATCAACACACCTATACATAGACTAGTATTAGTTGACTTACAATTTGTGTAACCAAGGGTCACAACTAAGCATAGTGAACTCAAGGCCCTATAGCGGAACCTAGAGCTCTGAAACCATATGTAAGAACTGACCTTGCAAGGAAAAATGCCACATCAACAATATACAAAGACAAAGAAGTCAATCAACTGAGTCAAGGGTTGAAACCACATATCGAAAACAAAAAAATAATTTCCATTAAATTTAAATGAAAGTATAAGTTTTGATCATACTATCGAAAGCACCAACAATATAATCACACACACACACACATCAAATTAATTGATAACCTTGACCAGCTTGTTCACAAAATCAAGTATGGGGAATATGGATAGACTGACAAGATCTTAATTTACAAATGACATAAAGATTTTATAAGACTCGTCAACTGACTAACATAAATATCAATACAAGAGACCATTGGGTCAGTTACAAAGAAAATCATAATATTCTAAATAAGAAGACATTCCTGACAGGTACTCTAGACACCTGCTCTGATACCATATGTAAGAACTGACCTTGCAAGGAAAAATGCCACATCAAAAATATACAAAGACAAAGAAGTCGGTCAATTGAGTCAAGGGTCAAAACCACATATCGAAAACAAAAAAATAATTTCCATTAAATTTAAATGAAAGAATATAATTTTTGATCATACTATCAAAAGCACCAACAATATAATCACACACACACACATATCAAATTTATTGACAACCTTGACCAGCTTGTTGACAAAATCAAGTATGACGAATATGGATAGATTGACAAAATCTTAATTTACAAATGACACAGATTTTATAAGACTCGTCAACTGACTAACATAAATATCAATACAAGAGACCATTGGGTTAGTTACAAAGAAAATTATAATATTCTGAATAAGAAGACATTCCTGAAAGGCGCTCTAGACACTTGCTCAAATAAACACAAAAGGGAGAAAATATTATAGGAGTGTGTTTCCACCATACCACGAAGAAATTACACTTTCCTGGAATCTTTCCTAACTTGAAAGATACCCAACCCAACTAGAGGAAAGCTAATCAAGTAAAACTAACTAAAGTAATGGAATTGTGCAATAACATACATACTTGCAATGCTAATAAAATATATCATAATTATCAAGCATGGTTATGGAATATAGGATTAACACCATCCTTTTTCCAACAATATGGAATATCTCAAGTTCTCATTTCCAGCTCATTTAGAACAATTAGGGGTAGTCAAGAAATATAACCAAACATTTAATTTTAGAACTAAGAATATCAAATAAATTCAGAAAGTATCATGAATACCTATTTCCTTTAAAGAACGTGTAAATTAACTATGGAATAAAACATTTTCTAGTTAGGAGCATATGTTACTTATCCAAAAATTCATCAGTTTACTTCATTCATAGATGTGTTAACAATAGAGTTGGGTTCTTGCATTCTCATGAATAATGGAGACACAATCTTTGCATATAGGTTGGGTAACATTATTCATTTAGAAGTAAATAGTATATCACAAAACACTCATGAAGAATACTATTGATATTGTGGTGACTAATCATGTAGTGGGTGTTGATACTGTGGTGATCGCTCATGTAGTAGGAAAAATAAATTTTATGTGTTTTTTTGGGAAAAAGAAAACCAAAATTATAAAACCCTAAAATGGCCGATTTTAGAAGTTGCCCTAAAACACATGTTATAAGCGGCTGAGATGCATAATGCATTGTAATGTTGATGTACTATTTTGCTGGATAATAAGAAGGTTTGGACAACTGTGTAGGTGGATGTAACCCAAGGTTTGTGTGAACCATGTTAAATATGTGTGTTATCTGCATTTAGATTGTTTTCTTCTTTAATTTCTGCATATAACTATTTATTCTTATATTGTTCTGGATCTGTCAATTCCTAACAATTGGTATCAGAGCAAGGTTTTGTGTCGTAAATTGGTAGGACTTTTAGATTTGAGTGGGAGAAATGGAGGATTCCAAATTTAAGGTTGAAAAATTCAACGGCCAAAATTTTTAGTTATGAAAAATGTAGATGGAGGATTATCTATATCAAAAAGATTTGTGGAAGCCATTAGAAGGAAAGACAAAGAAAGTGGCCACATAGTCAGAAGAAGATTGGGATATTTTGGATAGAAAGGCACTGGGATCTATTCGTTTGTGCCTTGCACAGTCTGTAACATTAAACATATCAAAGGAAACAATGACCGTAGATCTAATGCAGACATTGGCTAAGTTATATGAGAAACACTCATCTTTGAATAAGGTATTTCTCATGAAGTGTTTATTTAATATGAAAATGTGTGAGGGAGGATCTATAGTGAATCATTTAAATGAGTTTGATATTGTTACCAGTCAATTGTCATCAGTAAATATTTCCTTTGATGAAGATGTTAGGGTTCTCTTAATTTTATGTTCTTTTCCAGAAAGCTGGAATAGCTTGGTTATGGTTGTAAGTAACTCTGTCTCTAGTTCAAATACTTTGAAATTTGATGAAGTTGTTGGTGTTATCCTAAGCAAGGAAATGCAATGAAAAGCACAGGTGAAACTTCAACCTCATTAGGTTTTGCTCTAAATGTGGAGAATAGAGGAAGAGAAAGGGAAAGAGGAAAAGGCCCTTCACATGATAAGTCACGAGGGAAGTCAAAGAAAGGACGCTCTCAATATAAAGGAAATAAAGATTGTTGGTATTGTGGAAAGCCTGGTCACCTGAAGAAAGACTATTGGTCTTGAAAAAATAAACAAGGAGATGAAAATGAAGATGACAGTAAGGAATCTAATGTTGCAAGTAATACTTTACAGGATGCTTTCATCTTATGTTTGGATAATGTTAGTGATTCCTTGGTAATAGATTCTGGGGCTTCATTCCATGCTACACCCCATAGAAAATATTTTCAAGATTATGTTCAAGGTGATTTTGGATAGGTATATTTGGGTGATGATGAGCCCTATCCTAGTGTCAGAAAGGGAAAGATAAAGATCAAGTTGCTGAACGGAAATGACTGTATGTTGCAGGAGGTAAGGCATGTTCCTAATTTAAGAAGAAATTTAATTTATGTAGGACAATTGGGTAGTGAAGGTTGCATAGTAATGTTTATAGACAATGCTTGGAAGGTCACTAAAGGTTCATTAGGAGTAGCTAAAGATGCAAAGGTAGGCACATTATATCTGTGTACTGGTAACACTTATTCTACCTTAGTTGCTATTGATAATGTTAATGCAGGGAAAGCTACTATAGATGTTGCAAGAACAGATTAAAAAATGTGGCACCATAGGCTTGGGAACATGAGTGAGAAAGGGATGAAAATAATTCACTCTAAAAATCTATTTCCAAGACTAAAAAATATTGATTTAGAGTTCTGTAAAAATTGTGTTTATGGTAAATAGAAAAGAGTCATATTTCTAAGAGTTGGGAAGGAAAAGAAGAGTGAGAAGTTAGAGCTAGTGCATTCAGATGTATGGGGACTGGCTCAAGTATCATCTCTTGGTGGCTCTCATTATTATGCTATTTTTATAGATGATTCAACTAGGAAAACATGGGTATATTTCCTAAAAAAAAAATCTGATGTTTTTGAAACATTTAAGAAATGGAAAGCTTTGGTTGAGAATGAGATAGGAAAGAAGTTGAAGTGTCTCAGATCTGATAATGGAGGAGAGTATTGTAGCACATCCGTTGAATATTAAACTATTCTATCAATAGAATTCAAAGGCAGAAGACAGTTCCAGGAACCCCACAAGAAAATGGTGTGTCATAAAGAATGAATAGGACAATCATGAAATGTGCAAGGAGCATGAGATTGCATCCTGGACTACCCCTTCATTTATGGGTAGATGCTGTAAACATTTTTGTCTATTTGATAAATAGAGGACCTTCAACCCCTTTGGATGGTGGTATTCCAGAGGAAGCATGGACTGGTAAAAAGGTAAATTATTCATTTCTAAAAACCTTTGGTTGTGAAGCCTTTGTCCATGTTGATAAAGAAAATAGAACCAAGCTTGACGCTAAATCTCTAAAATGAACCTTCATTGGATATGGAGTAGATGACTATGGTTATCGGTTATGGGATTTTGAAAATCTTAAAATAATTAGAAGTAGAGATGTTATATTCAATGAGAAGGTCATGTATAAAGAATAGTTGCATGAAAAGAAGCATGAATAGGTCAAACAAGAATATGTGGTGTTGGATGAGATTCTTGAAAATGAAATGCCATTGGTACTTGATGCTCAACAACAATAGGTTATCCCACAAACTCATGTAAGTTTTATACGTTCTACAAGGTCAAGTAGACCTCCTGAAATGTTTTCTCCTTCTTTGTATTCTATTTTATTGACTGATTCTGGTGAACTAGAAGAATATGAAGAAGTAATGTAGGTGGATGCTAAACAAAAGTGGAAGCTATGCATGAAAGAGGAGATGGACTCCTTGTTGAGAAATAAGACTTGGGACTTAGTCCCTTTACCTAAAGGAAAAAGAGCCTTGCCTAACAAATGGGTTTATAGGCTGAAGGAGGAAGATGGAGGAAAGAAAAGGTATAAGGCTAGACTTGTGGTAAAAGGTTTTACACAGAAAAAGGGTATAGATTTTGATGAAATATTTTCCCCTGTTGTAAAAATGACTTCAATTAGAACTGTACTAAGTCTTGTGGCTATAGATGACTTGCATCTTGAACAACTAGATGTCAAAACAAATTTTCTCCATGGAGATTTGGAGGAGGAAATTTACATGCAGCAACCAAAGGGATACGAGGTCAAGGATAAGGAGAATTTGGTGTGTAGGTTAAGGAAGAGTCTGTATGGCCTAAAGTAGGCACCCCGACAATGGTATTTAAATTTTGATAGTTTCATGACTGAACAAGGTTACCGTAGATGTCATTCAGATCACTATGTATATTTTAAGAGTTTGGATAAAGGGAGTTACATTATCCTGTTACTCTATGTTGATGACATGCTTGTTGTTGGGTCTAATATGCAACAAATAAATGAACTGAAACATAAATTAGCAAGGTCATTTTCTATGAAGGATTTGGGTACTACTAAGAAAATCCTTGGTATGAGGATTACACGGGACAGGAAAAATAGAACCTTGAATTTGTCTCAAAGTGAGTATATAAAGAAGGTGTTGAAAAGATTTAATATGCATGATGTAAAAGCAGCCAGTACACCTTTGGCTAGTCATTTCAAATTGACTAAGGAAATGTGCCATAAGGCACATGAAGAGGTAGATAAAATGTCTAGCATCCTGTATTCATCAGTTGTTGGCAATCTGATGTATGCAATGGTATGCACACAACTAGATATTGCTCATGCAGTGGGAGTTGTCAGTAGGTATATGGGAAATTTAGGTATGGAATATTGGAATGTTGTCAAATGGATTCTTTGATATTTGAGAGGTACTACCACAAATGTATTATATTTCACAGGATCTAGTTCTACTCTGAGTGGATTTGTTGACTCTGATTTGGCAGGAGATATTGATACAAGGAGGAGTACTACAACGTATGTTTTCACTGTAGGGGGTACTACAATCAGTTGGATTTCTAGATTGCAAAAGGTTAATGCACTTTCAACCACTGAAGATGAGTATGTAGCTACTACGTAAGCTAGCCAGGAGATGATTTGGTTACAATGTTTTTTTGAGGAATTGGGTTAGAAGTAGGAAGATCGCTCATTGTACAATGATAGTTAGAGTGCCATTCATCTTGCAAAGAATTCTGCTTTTCATTCAAGGACAAAGCACATACAACTCATGTACCATTTAATAAGGTATGTTTTCAAGGATGGCCAATTACGGCTTGAGAAGATTCACACAAGTGAAAATCATGCATACATGTTCACAAAGGTAGTCCCCAAGGAGAAGCCAGTTTCTTGCTCAACTTCTATTGGGCTTCTTGACTGACACTAGTACAATTGGCACCTATTTTCGACGGATAATTGGTTGAATTTTCTACCCAAATTGGTCGAATAATCAAAAAATGGTTTGGTCTCTATTTTTTGAGTCAAATTTTTGACATATCATTGTTAAGGTAGAATGTTCTATGCCAATCTTGGTCTAAATTCACATTTGCTATTAGGAAGTCATTAGGTCCAACTTTCAACCAAAGAAGGTTGAAAGCTTTAGACCTTTCGACCAACTTTGGTCAAAATCTTTAAATCGTGTGATCAGGATGCCAAACCTATGACGCTAAATTTTGACACAAAGTAGTTGATATTTAGACCAATCTGTGTGAGTTTTTCGACCAAGGTTCGTCAAAATTTTGACTAATAATGGAATATTAAAAAAAACAAAACTAAAGATAAATATCTAGAGTAATCACCAATGGCATCCTGCTCGGTGATTAGTCTAGATATTTATCTTCAGGTGTTACTTTTCATTAATATATATCGTAGTGTATTTTGTTATGTTACTTTACTATTTTTTTTTAACGGTAATTGGTAATTTTATTAATCGTAACGGGTTAGAACCTAGCCTGAACCAAGGATAGCTACATTTAAGAAAAATATCTCCCCTAATATTTGGTAAACCCACATCAATCACACAAGCTTCAGAAGATACGACTTCCCATGTTGATGCAGATGATCATCTGATCGCTCATCCACCTTGTCTCGGCACCCAACAAGTCTTTTCTTTTCTCTACCCTCTAGTGTGGCTACTACCTTTCTAGAACTCTACCCATCATCCAAACCATCCACTCCCTTCGTAACATTGGTCACTTTACATGCATTTCCAATATCTTGATTCGATGTCTCACCATGCATAGCTTGAGAAAAACTCTTTTGCTACTTCACCTTCTTCTCCACCGTATAATATTGATGCAGGAGCATCCTGGGTGTAAGAGCAATCGTGCATCACCCAAAAATATTTCTATTTTTGTATTCAATAAGGGCTATTTTGTGCAGAGCTGCTATTTATGGAAAGTTACTATTTTTGGTAATTTTTGTATGTGCTCAGAATGATCTGATTTCTTTTTTGGAGGTTCATTTTGGTCATATAAGTCTGCCAGTAAAGTTTCATTGCCAGATCAAGTGTATATTGGAAGATATTGAAGATTTTCGGTATTGGCAGCAGGGTACAGAAACTTTGAACTCAGTTTTGAAGGCTTTAGAGGCCCCGGATGAGGTCGAATTTTGGGCTGAATGAAGCTTGCTTAATTCAAGCGTTGTAGAGCTCCTCGCGCCCTTTCCGAAATGGGGTTACAATAGTCAATCGGGTTAACTGGTGATGACTTATGGTCTTCGAAAGTTGGGTCACCTGAAATGGCGGAAAATGATTTTTCTTCAAAATTTCTGTTCGGGTTTCAAAATTTATTTTGAGCTGACTATGATGTAATGAAATGTAAAATAAAAATAATTCTAAGTTTGGTCGGCCTTATTGGCTAAAATTCTGGAACCTTTCCAGGCGGTGGAAAATTGCCTATATAAGGGAGGCTGTATTATTGTCTTAGGCAGTTCAGAATAGTTCTGGGTAGTAGATCTGGGTATTGATTCGAGGCTTTGTCCTACAGAATATTGTAAGGGAATGCCCATGTGGCTTTGCATATTGTAATTCTAAAAGTTTGTAATTCCACATTTGTGGAGATAATAAGAAGCCAATTTTCTGTTCTTGCATATTGTTGTGGTTTCTCTGTTTCTGTTATGTGTTTGTGGTATTAAGGGGAGCACCCTTCATCAAGTGGTATCAGAGCAGGTTTTCTTGAGTGTGTAAACAGATCGCCGACTGTGAGGCAGTTTGCACTAGGACCGTGGCTAGGGTTTCAGCGCGCATCGCGAAAATGCCTCCACGAAGGGAACGTGGCGGAAGAGTTGGTGTTGTGACACCTGAGGTTAGAGAGTTGCAGAGACAAGTGCGAGCATTGCAAGAAGAGATTCATAGAGGAATGAATCTTAATGTCAGAGATGAAAGTGAGGATGAAGCTGAAGAAGAATATCAAGAAGGAGAAGTTGAAATTGTGAACCAGGAGGAAGAAAGACTTTTTCGGGCCATTTCCAAGATTGGGAAAAGACCTAAGATTGAGGTTCCTACATTTTCTGGAAATCTTAACCCAGAGGAATTGATTGACTGGATCAATGAATGTGAAGAATATTTTGAGTACGAAGATGTTGACGATCCTGATAGGGTCAAATTTGCGAAGGCCAGATTGAAAGGTCATGCGAAGATATGGTGGCAAGAAATTCAGTTGGAGCGAAATAGAAGAGGGAAAGATAAAATCACAAGATGGGATCAGATGGTGGATAAATTAAAGCGACAGTTCATTCCTGTTGATTATGAGCTTGACCTACTGAAGAAAATGCAGAGTTTGAAGCAAGCAGGAAGATCTGTTCAGGAGTATACAGAGGAGTTCTATCGACTTCTCATCAGAACAGGCCATGCAGAAGCTGATAAGGAGAAAGTTGCCCGATACCTTAATGGGTTAAGGCCAAGCATTCAGGAGGAGCTGAATCTGGTTCGAATGAATAGTATTGAAGAGGCATACCAGTTTGCCCTAAAAGTAGAGGAAAAGCTGAACAAGAAGTTTGAGAGCAGACAAAATGGAAGAGGTCGCGGTGGACGATCTGGTGGACGATCATATGGTGGTCGAAATGAAGATACAAAAAAGAAGGATGAGGCCAGTAGCAGTCAGAATCAACGAGGAAATAATTCCAATCGCTTCCAGGATCAGAATAATAGAGATCAGAGAGGAAGAGGAAGAGGACAAGGATCTGGAAGAGGTGGCTTCCGTGGAACATGTTTTCACTGTGGAGAAGAAGGTCATAGGACATTTGAATGTCCTCAGTGCCAAGGCAGAACAGACAGGAGAAATGAAGGCCAGGCCAGAGTTGCACATGTAGATGAAGATGCCAGATCATCAAATTCTGAAGATGCTGAAAGAAGAGAAACGTTGATTAACAGAAGAGTCCTGTTGAGTGGTGAGAATGAACCTGAGCAAAGAAGGAGCCTGTTTCGCACCAGGTGCAAGTGTGAAGGTAAATGTTGTGATGTGATTATTGATAGTGGAAGCACTGACAATTTGGTGTCAGAAGAGATGGTGACAAAGTTGAAGCTCAAGAGACAGAAACACCCACATCCATATCGGATTGCCTGGGTACAGGATGACCACAAGGTCATGGTCAATGAACAATGCCTAGTGAAGTTCAAAATTTGCGGATACCAAGATGAGGTATTGTGTGATATCATATTTATGGATGCATGTCATATGTTGTTGGGTAGACCATGGCAGTTTGACAGATGTGCTGTACATGATGGTCGTGCGAATACCTATTCCCTGACAAAGGATGGAGTGCGACATAAGCTAAAACCATTGAAGGAGACTGGAGAAAAGGTATGTGGTAATGCAAGGATAACTTTTGTTGATGGAAGAAATTTCCTAGATGGTATGAGGCATGAGCATGTATGTTTTGCTTTAATTCCAAGAGCTGGTAAAGAGGAAGTAGAAGATGTTCCTGTAGAAGTTGCAGATTTGTTAAATGAGTTTCAGGATATTGTATCCGATAACGTGCCTGATGGATTACCACCAGTCAGGAAGATCAGTCATCAGATAGACTTGATCCCAGGAGCGAGTTTGCCGAATAAGGCAGCACACAGAATGACACCTGCAGAAAGTGAGGAGTTGAACAGACAAGTACATGAACTGTTATAGAAAGGATTGATCCGTGAGAGTCTAAGTCCCTGTGCTGTACCTGCGGTATTAGCACCAAAGAAGAATGGAGAGTGGAGGATGTGTACAGATTCCAGAGCAATAAACAAGATCACAATCAAGTATAGGTTTCCATTGCCACGAATGGATGATATTATGGATTGTTTGAGTGGAGCTGTGTATTTTTCAAAGATAGATCTGAAAAGTGGATATCATCAGATTCGGATCAGGGAGGGAGATGAATGGAAGACTGCCTTCAAGACAAAGGAAGGACTATATGAGTGGTTAGTCATGCCTTTTGGGCTAACCAATGCACCGAGCACTTTCATGCGGCTCATGAATGAGGTTCTGAAAGAATTTCTGGGTAAGTTTGTCATTGTTTACCTAGATGATATTTTGATCTTTAGTAAGACATTGGATGAGCATATGATGCATATTCGTATGGTATTTGAGAAGTTGAGAGAAGAGAAATTGTTGATTAATTTGAAGAAGTGCAATTTTGTGAAGAAAGAGTTAGTGTATTTGGGATTTTTAGTTTCAGCAGAAGGTCTAAAAATGGACCCAGAGAAGGTACAGGCTATCCTTGAATGGCCTACTCCAAGGAGTGCTACTGAGGTAATATCTTTTCATGGTCTAGCTAGCTTTTACAGAAAGTTTATCAAAAATTTTAGCAGTATTTGTGGACCCTTGACTGAAATAATGAGAGGGGATAGAAAAGAGTTTAAGTGGACTAATGGGGCAGAAAAGAGTTTTCAATTATTAAAACAAAAAGTTACAGAACAACCTGTTTTAGCACTTCCAGATTTTAATAAGGTGTTTCAAGTAGATTGTGATGCTAGTGGTACTGCAATAGGAGCTGTTATGAGCCAAGAAGGTAAACCTATTGCTTATTTCAGTGAGAAGTTGAATGATGCCAAGAGAAAATATTCTGTTTATGATCAGTAATTTTATGCTATAGTTCAGGCATTGAAAAAGTGGAGGCACTATCTGCTTCCTAAGGAGTTTGTTTTGTATACTGATCATCAAGCTTTGCAATATTTGAATAGTCAAGGAAAGTTGAATCAAAGGCATTTGAAATGGGTTGAGTTTTTGCAGAGTTATACATTTGTTTTGAAACACAGAAGTGGAAAGTCTAATAGGGTTGCAGATGCTCTTAGCAGAAGGCAACTATTGCTGACAGAAATGCAGATTGAAGTGGTTGGGTTCAAGGAACTCAAGAATTTGTATCCAGAGGATCCTGATTTTGGTGAAGCTTGGAAGGCTTGTACAGAACCTGTTACTCTAGATAGGACGAAATGGTTGGATTTCATCATCCAAGATGATATGCTATTCAGAGGGAGTCAGTTGTGCATTCCATGAAGTTCTATGAGGGAGAATCTCATCAAGGAGAAGCATAGCGGAGGATTGGCTGGACATTTTGGTCGTGATAAAACCGTTGGTTTGGTTAGTGAGAATTATTATTGGCCGCAGTTGCAGCAAGATGTGAAGAAGTTTGTACAGAGTTGCAGAGTATGTCAGATGGCGAAAGGAGTGAAGCAGAATACAGGGCTGTATCAGCCATTACCTATACCAGAGAAGCCTTGGGAGGATATCAGTATGGACTTTGTTCTTGGTTTACCGAGGACACAGCGGGGACATGATTCAATTTTTGTAGTAGTTGACCGATTTTCAAAGATGGCACATTTCATTCCCTGCAAGAAGACTAATGATGCTGTTCATATAGCAGAATTGTTTTTCAGAGAAGTAGTGAGACTTCATGGTTTGCCAAAGACCATAGTTTCAGATCGGGACACTAAGTTTGTTGGATATTTCTGGCGTACATTGTGGAAGAAGTTAAAGACAGATTTGACGTTCAGTTCATCACATCATCCACAGACTGATGGACAGACAGAGGTGGTGAATAGAAGTTTGGGAAATTTGCTAAGATGTTTGGTTGGAGATAAGCCAACAGGATGGGATTTGATTTTACCACAGGCAGAATTTGCATACAATAATTCTATCAACAGGAGCACTGGTAAATCACCATTCCAGATTGTATATGGAAGTAGTCCAAGAAATGCATCTGAATTGAGGAAGATAGATAAAGGAGCAATAAGTAGTGCTGAAGCTGAGGATTTTGCAGAACACTTGAAGAACATCCATGGGGAGGTGAGGAAGCATATTACCAAGATGAACGCACAGTATAAGGTTAAGGCAGATGAGAAAAGGAGGTATAAGGAATTTCAGGTTGGTGATGAAGTCATGGTTCATTTGCGGAAGGAGCGATTTCCGGTTGGTACATATAACAAGCTGCAAATGAAGAAGTTTGGGCCATGTAAGATACTGAAGAAACATGATTCAGGAAATGCATATGAGGTAGAATTGCCTACTGAGATGAATATTTCACCAGTGTTTAACATTTCAGATTTGACAGAGTATCATGAAGGAGGTGTTGAAGATGAGGTTGTAGCAGCACAGTGGAGTATTCCAACAACCAGTTCAGATATCAAGGAGATTGAAGACATACTGGACAGTCGTGTTGGCAGAAGCACAAGGAACAGGACATATGAAGAGTATTTGGTCAAATGGAAAGGACGACCTATTGAAGATTCATCATGGCTAACAAAGGAGGAGGTTAACCGTCTTGGTTTTCCTCTGCACACCTGAGTCGTGACAGGGTCACTTCTCAAATTACCCCGGGTGTCTGATGCAAGAGCATCCTGGGTGTAAGAGCAATCTTGCATCACCCAAAAATATTTCTATTTTTGTATTCAATAAGGGCTATTTTGTGCAGAGCTGCTATTTATGGAAAGTTACTATTTTTGGTAATTTTGGTATGTGCTCAGAATGATCTGATTTCTTTCTTGGAGGTTCATTTTGGTCATATAAGTCTGCCAGTAAAGTTTCATTGCCAGATCAAGTGTATATTGGAAGATATTGAAGATTTTCGGTATTGGCAGCAGGGTACAGAAACTTTGAACTCAGTTTTGAAGGCTTTAGAGGCCCCGGATGAGGTCAAATTTTGGGCTGAATGAAGCTTGCTTAATTCAAGTGTTGTAGAGCTCCTCGCGCCCTTTTCGAAATGGGGTTACAATAGTCAATCGGGTCAACTGGTGATGACTTATGGTCTTCGGAAGTTGGGTCACCTGAAATGGCGGAAAATGATTTTTCTTCAAAATTTCTGTTCGGGTTTCAAAATTTATTTTGAGCCGACTATGATGTAATGAAATGTAAAATAAAAATAATTCTAAGTTTGGTCGGCCTTATTGGCTAAAATTCTGGAACCTTTCCAGGTAGTGGAAAATTGCCTATATAAGGGAGGCTGTATTATTGTCTTAGGCAGTTCAGAATAGTTCTGGGTAGTAGATCTGGGTATTGATTCGAGGCTTTGTCCTACAGAATATTGTAAGGGAATGCCCATGTGGCTTTGCATATTGTAATTCTAAAAGTTTGTAATTCCACATTTGTGGAGATAATAAGAAGCCAATTTTCTGTTCTTGCATATTGTTGTGGTTTCTCTATTTCTGTTATGTGTTTGTGGTATTAAGGGGAGCACCCTTCATCAAATATTTCCACCAGGATGCAACCTTGGGCATTCTTTTCTTGGAGCATTGGGAAACTTTATGCCCTATTTGAAAACACCTCCTGCACTAAAATGGAATCCCTTTGTAATCTAGAGGCTGTTCCCAACACCCTTTACTAGTTTTAAGTAATTTTATACGATCACTAGCACATTTTGTGCATGGATGAGAAACAGTATCCAAAGTTTCTAGATTCTGAGAAGAGGTATGAGTGGAGGCCAAAGAAGGGATATTTGTGAAGGTTTTATAGATGTAGGTTACTGAATCATCATCTCTGCACTGGTACTCAATCTAGAAACTCTCATATGTATATAGCCACTCTAGCAAATCTCCATAAAAATCCCTTCTGACCTCCATTACATATACGTCTTCTTAGAATCTAAAAAATCTCCATCATTGATTCTCATCAATGTACGAATAAAATTGTGAGAAAATGCTTAATCCCTAATTCAATCTTTGACAAATAAAATTGTGATAGAACACTGAAAGAATATGGAAATCTCACAATGTTTAGAGACACACTTGACTCTAAGTGCCATGTACAACAAAAATAATTTGTCCAATTTGGATAGTAAGTCTAATTTAATTTGTTTGTGGACTGAGCCCTTAAATTATTGAGCTTCTCTTTGTTTTGAGAATAGTTTAACATTCTCTACTTAATAGGGCCAACCATGTGAAGATGGAAGCTCATCTAGCCCCTCCTAGGAGCCTCTTATCATCCTTTATGACATTTTAAGACCTCTAAGATGTATTCTTAGGGATCGTAAAGGATTGTAAAGGATTGTAAAGGGTCATAAGGGGTCCTGGGTCACAACAGCTGAGAAACATAACTGTAGGCATCATGGTCATAATTTTTTGGAGACAACATAATTGAGAGGTATACCTAGATGATGCAAAACAACCACTACTCCTCTAGTTCCAAGTCGACACTACAGGATCCAAAAACCATAAATAAGGAATAAATTTAGAGAGTGGAGGAGGGCCATAACGACCAAAGTAATATAGGACAAACCTCAAGTTAAATGAGGCAACTGCAAACATTTTAATAGATTTTCATTATTAAATAATAAAATTTGCATATACTAGTGTTCTAGGCCCCCTCATTACATGATTCATTATTGTAAACCCCCTCTGACTTACGCATCTAGAAAATGAAACTACAACCTATTGGGATTGAGACAAACCTTATAAAACAACAATAGCTAAGAAGGAATATTGCTTGCCAACATTTGCTGAATACATTTGTTGGAGGACCTTGTATTCAACAGATGTTGGCAAGTGATCCTTCTTAGTTGTTGTTGTTTTATAAGGTTTGTCTCAATCCCAATAGGTTGTAGTTTCATTTTCTAGATGTGTAAGTCAGAGGGGGCTTACAATAATAAATCATGTAATAAGGGGGCTTAGAACATTAGTATATGCAAATTTCATTATTTAATAATGAAAATCTATTAAAATGTTTGCAGTTGCCTCATTTAACTTGAGGTTTGTCTTGTATTATTTTGGTTATTATGGCCCTCCTCCGCTCTCTAAATTTATTCCTTATCTATGGTTTTTGAATCTTGCAGTGTCAACTTGGAACCAGAGGAGTAGTAGTTGCTTTGCATTGTCTGGGTATACAACTCAATTATGTTGTCTCTAAAAAATTGTGACCGTGATGCCTACATTTATGTTTCTCAGCTGTTGTGATATCTACATTTATGTTTCTTAGCTGTTGTGTCTATGTGCATGTTTTTTATGTGTTTGGTAAGACATCTTTCTAGCCTGGGCTTGGATCCTTCGACAATTAGCTTCATAATAATTAAGTAGATGACAGATGAGCAATTAGGTTCCCAAGAAAAATCCCATAAATGAACTATGTGTACCCCAATTCCTGTGCCCTCTGTGCCTACCCAAATGATATATTTGAAACAATAAGGGTAAGGCTAAATTTACCCTTTTTGTTTCAAATATATCATTTAGGTACGTGCAAAGGGCACAAGAATTGGGGTACACAGAGTTTATTTATTAGATTTTTCTTGGGAAGCTAATTGCTCAGCTCTCATCTACTTCATTTATTATCAAGCTAATTGCTGAAGGATCCAAGCCCAAGCTAGAAAGATGTCTTCCCATTCTATTTAAGCCATATTCCTTGTTCTTGTCAAACTTCCTTGGTACAGTAGATCTGCTCTCTACAGTACTCTTCTTCAATATGTGTTCGACGATAAGCATCTTCTTGTTCTTCCTAATTGTAGCCAGAGCTTCCTTTTCATCAAGATTCAACTCCACTTCCCCCATCTCATCATTCTCATCACCCTCAGCTTCCATCCTAAGCCCTTCTTCCCTCTCCAGTTCTTCAAGCCTCTGCAAGATATCTGGATCAATAAAGTCTGCAACATTGTGTCCATCCATGATCTCAGGAATATCATCTTCTTTCCACTCTTCATTTTCCAAAATATACCGCTTCTTCAAGCTTGTAGAGTAAACTCCAGCCCCACCATTTTCATTCTCAATATCCTTCAAATCACTCATAGAGAGTAGTGCTCCATCATCCCCCCCTCCTGATTCCCAAAGAACCCACCCATATTTTTCCTAGCCTCAAATCTCATCTCCGCAACCAATTTTGCATCCTCCTCCGGTAGTGTCTCTAGTGGTTACAAATAAATCTTATTACAAACTACAATAAGAGGCTTATTGGAAAACAAAGGTTTTATGTTGTGAAATAGAGCTGCCTGTTGTGCAATACTATAGCCACAGGACCCCAAAACATCAAGGAAAAATAAAACAACCACCTTTAAATGAGCCAAGGAAATAATACTGAGCATCTCGATGGTGTTCCTGTCCTCCAAGGGGTGGTCCAAAATACCAGGGGTATCAGTAACCTGATACCTCAAGTACT
Source organism: Chamaecyparis obtusa (assembly GCA_027943335.1). Classification (NCBI taxonomy): domain Eukaryota; kingdom Viridiplantae; phylum Streptophyta; class Pinopsida; order Cupressales; family Cupressaceae; genus Chamaecyparis; species Chamaecyparis obtusa. The sequence continues at coordinate 1,712,269 of BSBK01006048.1, forward strand.
TATATTCAGTATGCCTGACAAACATAAACTTAGTAGTAAAAGCATAAGGTTGCACATCTACATCTGCCCTAGTAATCTTATTAAAAAAAGAACTCTTGCCAACATTAGGGTACCCATAGATCAAAATAGTCCTGGTATTTGGGTCAATAGACGAAAACCTTTCCATATGCTACCTCACCTGTTGAAGGTAATCCAAACTTGGTCCAATTCTCTTAAAAATGGTACACATCCGTCTAAGTGCAGAAACCTTCAAAGATTTACAACGGTAAAGAGAATCCCCATATTTTATCAGCCTAACATAGTCTTTGGCCACTTTGGCAATGAGATTGTGAGCAGTATTGATTTGGCCCTTGGCCAGATTGTTCCTGAAAAAAATTACAAAACTGAACCAATGGCATGTTTACAACAAAAAAAAATTACAAAACTAAACCAATGACATGTTAACACAATTTTTTTTTACAAAACTGAACCAATGGCATGTTTACAACAAAGAAATAAAATGATAATAATATGCTAAAAATTCTATTTTGTTTAATACACGCGAAAGGACCAGTCCCAACAATTATTAAACATACTTTATCTGATATGATGAATTCTTAATAAAGGTATAATTCTATAGACTACTAGCATGAAGGAAGATTTAACCTAGCCAAATCTTCCTTGTACCACACAAAAAAATGTGTGATAACTATGTCTACTCCAACCTTAATTGTTTAAGAATTCATCATATCAGATAAAGTATGTTTAAGAATTGTTGGGAGTTCTATTAGACCTTTGTTGTAAACATGTCATTGGTTCATTTTTGTAAATTTGTTTTTTTGTGTTAAATGCATTTAAATGGAACCTTGCTCTATTAATTTTTCTTTCATTGTTAATTCATGGGATTATAAGCAACAACTTGTCCAAAATGGAAATTAAAATTTATGTTTGTCTCCTCATTCATGCCTTGTTTGCTGCAGTCCTATACCTGGGTTGAAATGAATGGGTGGTTGGGACAAAAATCCCAAGAAGAGGGTAGATTAATGAAGAGTTATTATGCAGGGAAATGGAGTGGTGGCATTGAAAAGTCACTGATTGTTGAAGTTTGTTGTATGAACTAGTGCACTGATTCAACACCAGTCATGGCTGGAAGATACCCGATGAATGGAGAGGGTAGATGATAGTTGAAATGGTCCTTGGGGATGTATTAGAAGGTGTTAGAACTAGTGTTGAGATTGTGTGTTGCAAGAAAGAATGATTTCTCTAAAACCCTTGGTTTCTAGCCCAAAAAGTGAGGGTTTGGTGAATGGGCAAGTAGATGAGTAGGTGGAATCATACTAAGTTGAAAATCAGTGATTTTGAATCATATTATAAGACTATTTAGGGTCATGGAGACCTAGAGGCAAGCGGGGATAGGAGTTTCTTTGTTGAGGGAGGGCTAATTAGGCTTAGTTGGAGAGTTAGAGGGTGAAGTAAATATTCACCATTAAAATGATGAAGGACTAAGACTAAGATGAATTTAGTAAATCCAAAAAGGGTACTAGAAAATGTAAAAACATTGCTAGGTTATTTGGGAAGTTTGTGAATGATTCACTAATTTCAGGGTGTGAAGGGCTACTAGGTAGGCCTAGAAAGGCTATAGAAGAGGAATGGTAGAATCTGAGTTGATTGGAGTGAATGGGAAGTTGGAACATGGTAGATATACCATAATAAGATGATCTATGGTGCTGGGATCAAGGTGAGAGGTCTAGTTGGAGTTTTGGTATGGTGGAGGCACTAGGTGCACTAGGTGGCCTAGAATGAAGTTGGTGCAATGAGAGATTGGAAAAAGGAAGTGGGAAGGTGAACTTGTGTGGAATGGTTGTGGGAGTGACTTACAAAGTTAGAGAACTCTATTTGATCTTTGAGTAGGACTTATTCCTTGAGTTGATTCCAAGTTTCTTGTTGAATCCTCAAGTTGAGTTGGCCTATTTAAGGTGATAGTAGAGGGCTCTGCATCAGTAGTCTACAAAATTAGACCTTTTTTTTAAATGCATTTAACACAATTTTTTTTACAGAACTAAACCAATGGCATGTTTACAACAAAGAAATAGAATGATAATAATATGCTGAAAATTCTATTCTGTTTAATACACGCCAAAAGACCAGTCCCAACAATTCTTAAACATAGTTTATCTGCTATGATGAATTCTCAATAAAGGTCTAATTCTATAGAATGCTAGCACGAAGGAAGAATTGACTAAGATTAGCCATAAAAGTTTCTCAATAAATACTCACTATTTGGATAATGTCTAGTCTAATGCAAAATAGTGTATACAAGGTATCCAAGCACACTAGCATGAGGTACATGAGTTATGTCCATCTCACTAGATATAAATGAACATTAATGCTCAATTGAATGATACATTCCCATAAAAATGTGAAATCCTATTAATCTAAAAACTCTCATGTTAAACAACTACAAAATAAAGTCAACATAGTTCCTTTAACATGTTATACACATAGGATATAAATTCATTTCCAAAGTGTAAGGTATAGATTTATCTCAAAGCTTACTTTGTCTTCATAGAGCTTAGTACATTATAATGTTTTGTACAATATGTTTGACAAATAATTTGAGCCAATTCCCATTTATTTTGGACTCATTTTGATTTGAATGTGTTCTCTTAACAACAAGTAGCACACTCTTGTGCTAGGTCCTCGTTCATGCCTTGCTTGCTGCAGTCCTACACCTAGGTGGAAATGAATGGGTGGTTGGAATAAAAATCCCAAGAAGAGGGAAGATTCTAACCCTTTGGAATTTACCTTTACTTCATCATCCCAAACTTAGTCATTTTCATGCCTTTGGAAGCCCTCCCTTTTAAACTTGGACTTAGATTTAGGGACTTGACTGATTTTGATCTCACACTTACTTCCTTGACTTCACCAAAATTCTTAATTTTAACTTTGGTTGTGTTAAAGGAACTATGTTGACTTTATTTGTAGTTGTTTAACATGAGAGTTTATAACTCATGTACCTCATGCTAGTGTGCTTGGATTAGACTAGACATTATCCAACTACCTGTGAGGGTTGTCACTATTATTAATTGGTGTCAAAAGAGGACCGCTTGTGTGTTATAGCACTTTATATGAATACTCACTATTTGGATAATGTCTAGTCTAATGCAAAATAGTGTATACAAGGTATCCAAGCACACTAGCATGAGGTACATGAGTTATGTTCATCTCACTAGATATATATGGGCATTAATGCTCAATTGAATGATATGTTCCCATAAAAATGTGAACTCGTATTAATCTACAAACTCTCATGTTAAACAACTACAAAATGAAGTCAACATAGATCCTTCAACACAACCAAAGTTAAAATTAAATTATCTCTATCCCTAAGATAAACTAAGTAGCCCTCATATATTTAATGTCAAACTACTATTAAACTAACTATACCCTACCAGTACGACAGAGAAGCTTGGTGTACGGATGAAACAAGAAATCAAATAAAAGATAAGTTTTCCTAATTGAAATCAATGATCTTAAAGGTGTCAAAGTCTTGTTTTGGTTTTTACTTTTCATTATGCAATAAGGAATAGTTTTCAAACATTCATATTCACTCATTGAATGCTTTGGAGGATTTTATCTTGACTATCCCATGTGTTAACCAGTCACTATGATTTCTTGAAGTATTTAAACCTTTTCATTTTGGGCACTTAGGGTGTGAATTCAAATGTAAATCTTATTTGGTTCATGTTTAGTAGGAACCAACAAAGTATTTGGAAATAATATTGTTTGTTTGGATCAGTTTGAGAGTCACATAGCATGACTGTACCCTCACTTACAATGACATAGACTGCAGGTTTATTCAGATTTCTTTCTTTATTTTGAAGTTTACTTGTAAATAATAACCATTCCATGGACTCAAAGGCCTAGAATCCATGGAATGAAGATTATTAACCATGTACAATATTGATCTAACTTGGAAGTTGTAGAAGTTTGAAGGAAAAGAGTGATCACTAGCTATGACAGGGAGTGTTCCATAGAATTTCGTGGCACAAGTATAGCATGAGCAAGCGTTTGAGTTAAAGGGCATAGTGTTTCAATGATTGAAATAGTCATGTATGTTGATTTCTGAATAATACACTGATTCTCTCTTTGTTAATGTATTTTTGAAAGAATTTTTATATAATAAATATTACTTTTATAAAATAAAATGAATGATAAATACTACACATTCTTAAATAAAACATCTATAGCCTAGGGATTTGTAGAAATAACCTTCTCCTACAACTCACAACCATAATATCAGTTCTAACCTAGCCAAGATCACATTCAATCAAACATATATGTTTAAAAAAAATTGATCATACCGTAGGTTAAGGTAAGGAAATCCTTACAGGCGATCCTCCTTTTACACCAAATAACACTTGAAAACCTCAAAGGCGGTCCTCCTTTTACACCAAATTAATAGTGGCATTAACCCTCATAGGCGGTCCTCCTTTTACACCAAATAACAGTGGAAACGCTCGCAGGCGATCCTCCTTTTACACCAAATAACAGTGGCAAACCTCGCAGGTGGTCCTCCTTTTACACCAAATAATAGTGGAAACCCTTGTAGGAGGTCCTCCTTTTACACTAAATAACAGTGGCAACCCTCCTAGGCGGTCCTCCTTTTACACCAAATAACAGTGGTGCAACCCTCACAGGCAGTCCTCCTTCGTGCGCTCCAAGCTTGATCTAATAATGAAATGAGATTTGAAATCCTTTGTTTTTTTAAGTTATGCTTGTGTTGGTCGAAATTTTGACCTACACAGTATTGGTCAAAATTTTGACCAACATGGGCATGGATTAAAAAAAAATGAAAGTTTTCCTTCTATAATCTGACCAAACTAAACCTTTTTATTTGATGGTCAAAAATTTTGGTAGAAAAATAAGGTCAAATGTGCTAGTGTGATGATCATGGAGTTCATACACAGCAAGGTCTTTTATCCAGTGGGAGTTGCACGTACTACATTGTCATCTAGGTTCAGTCTCCAAGTGAGAGATTGTTTGGTGTGGAGCTTGATTAGTCTCCAAGTGGGAGATTGTTGATATTGTGGTGACTGATCATGTAGTGAGTGTTAATATTGTGGCGATCACTCATGTAGTAAGAAAAAGAAATTTTATTTGTTTTTTCGGGAAAAAGAAAACCAAAATTGTAAAACCCTAAAATGGTTGATTTCAGAGGTTTCCCTAAAACACATGTTATAAGCAGCTGAGATGCATAATGCGTTGTAATGTTGATGTACTATTTTGATGGATAATAAGAAAGGTTGGATGGCTGTGTAGGTGGATGTAGCCTAGGGTTTGGGTGAACCATGTTAAATCTGTGTGTTATATGTGTTCAGATTGTTTTCTTCTTTAATTTCTGCATATAACTGTTTATTCTTATATTGTTCCAGATCTGTCAATTTGTAACAAATACAATATTGTAGCTATGTAATAACTTCCTTAAAAACTATCGCAATGTTTACCACAAGAGATATAATTATTGAATGTCCATAAAATACTCAACCTTTCATGATATGAGCTTATTCAAAGAATATTACCACTAATCTAATGAAGTAATTAGAGTCATTACAATATTTAAATACTAATCCATTCTCAATATTGAATAAAAGACACAACATCATAAGATATTGTTCATTCTACTCATGAATATATAAATATCTAGTAAGCAACATAATTGAAGTTCTAAAGATGCAACTAAGAAACTGATTATATCCCACTATAGATTTGGTATAATCATGTAGTTTTCCAATTGAGCAATAAGTTACCAAGTAGATTAAATCCCTCAGTGATGCTTAGCATATAATCTAATATTGCATTTAAAAAGGCTATCTCCTTAACATACTTTTAATTCACTACCAAATAGAGATGAAAACTTCAACAACATATAAAATTCATAATAAGCTCTCATATTCAATGTAATTCGTACTAATGAAAATCTCATAATAGCATAATTTATACATAAGTAAACCAATTACTATCTAATTATCTGTTCTTAATACATTATAAGAGACTGACAGATTTACATAAACAATGGCCATACAAATCTCATAACAAAAGCTATATACAAAAGTTCATTCAACCCACGTACAAAATAACTTTCCTAATAGTTTCCAATATATATATATATATATATATATATATATATATATATATATATATATATATACAAAACTCTCAAATTCTCTTTACTTTCGCCTCAACCTGAAAATCAAATGTAGATGTCTTTTTAAAATGTTTCTAAATAAATGACTAACAATATGTTTTCTATACTATCATGATTATGTGAGATTTTAAAGAAACCATATATAGGATTTATAGATATAACTAACTAAATAAACGCATTTATTAGGTTCTTGTTACCAATGAAAACTATTTGTAATTAAACTTATTTAATATCATCTCCTATGGTTGTCAAGACACGATAGGCTAAAGCTCTCAATTTGAATACAATTCACACCCTCTCATATTCTTGTTTAGCTTTACATAAGTATAAACAAAATGGCTCTTCATCGTAAGAATTTATCAGTAAATAAGGAAGCATTCGAAGGCATTGTTTTAAAAAAAGACTGGATCACATAAAACTCCCTTCGATCCTTCATAACAAACATAACTGTATAGGAGTTTTCAATCTCAAATAATAAGAAAATACTAGTATGCCGAGATCTCAACCATGTTCAAGAAAAATAAACACACATAGAAGTGCAATGAATGAGAATGAGGAATTTGTTTTATTTGAGACAAAGAGATATGTCCCATTTATAGAGAGAATTGATTATTAAAAAAATTGGGATGTTGTTTATAGTTCATACTAAGATTTTGTGAATGTAATTTTCATAGCTCATAAAAGACATATAAAATGTCTATGGTTACTAAACGAAAGCATAACCTTGAAGTTCAATTTTTGTAATTGTAAGAATTAAAAACTACAATTTGAAGGAAAATATAGGCTCGGAAACATTTGTGAGGTAAACGAAATCTACATGAAACACTAGATTGGAAAAAACCATTTTGGGGTCTTTAATAAAATTGTTTTTACATTGTAAAAATGTTCCTTAAGCTCTATTTTAAATCTTCTCATAAAAATGGTCTCTAGAATGCAAAATGTAGAACTAAATGGCTGATTCAACAAATTTTTCCACTATCTTTCCTCTCTATGAACAAGACAAAGTTTCCTACACAATGTAAGTTAACAAATGAGGCCTTCATGCAATCATAAGATAATGCCAAGGCACCCATCACTTGATAAGAGAAAACTATAAGTTGTAGAAGTGCCCAAGAAAGATTTGGATGCTAAATCATTGTAACCAAATTGGCCTTAAAAAAAAAAGGCATCGACTAGGCCAGAAATGTTAACCTTCCAAATTTGATTGTAGACCAATATTTTCAAATAAAAGGACCTCAAAACTTATAATGCACAGACATGAATGAAGGAGTTGAACCAAATACCATAAAGAGCTTTTCCAAAGGCATTTCAACATATACAAACAACAAACCTATTAATTCACAATTTAAACTAACAAAATAAAACACATAGGTCACCAAAATAGAAAGAGCCTATAGGGAGTGAGAAGAACTTATAGAAACTATAACAAGGATATCAACATGCCTCTAAGATTGTCTAAAACAAGAAAAAAGAAACAAGCACATGCCTATCAAACCACAAACCTTCCTCTCTATCAATGTAAGATAGTGTACAAACATCTATTTTTTCCATTAGGTGTGCCAATATAGGATGAGGGAAATGGTGAACTAGATTAGAGATTTGATTCTTATAACATCACAAACAATAGAATTATTTAAAAATGCCAATACAATGCATTATATGAAAACCTATTCCATTGTCTTCCTTTTCTTCAAAATCTTTGTGTGAGATAGATTTTATCTCAGAAGCACTATTGTACAAGAGGCTATGAAGAAATGGAAATGAAAATTTAAAGAAGAACAAATGCAAATGCAAATATGCTCAAAATAATATGAATATGTATGAGATCTCATAATCTAAAAATGCAAGAGATAGAAATCCAATATGCCAGAGGACTTGAGCTTGAGAGGAGGGATGCATTTATAGTTGTCCTCATAAGAACAAGTTGTGTGATGAGTGTGGGATAAGGAAGATATTTAGGGCGTGGTTATTGACCATTTATCCCACATTTGGTAAGTGGTGAAAATGAGCGAGGTTAAGGAGTTATAAATAAGAGGGGTTTGTGGTATGGTAGAGGTTTAGAGATCTAGTATAGTCTTACAGATTCATTAAATAAATGGATTAATTAAATAAATTAGTTTAATAAACCATATAAATAATTTAATGGCTAAATGAATAAATAGTAGAAAATATTAATGAATTAATTAAATAGATCAAAATATAAATTTAATCAATAGAATAAATATTAATCATAATGGACATTTTTATGTGTCTACACATACATAAAACCATCAAGTTGATTCTTTATCAATTGTAGTGCACTTGAACCCAAAGTTCGATCCTATGAAGAGCTTTTAGAAATAGACCTAATAAGAGCATATGAATTAGTTATATGATGTGGTAATCTTGAATCAAATATCCAACCATATATGGATGAATTTTAACCTTCATTGTAAGTTTCCATCCCTTACTAGGTTTGGTTATATCAATTTTGTATTTTTTCAGTGTTTTTTGATGTTGTAACCCTTTGTTTACAAAAATTGATGTCATGTTTTTTTAATCCACAAAAAAGTACATGGTATTTTTCTTTTCTTCTTTGAATTGTAACTATTCTTTGTTGATTGAGAATATGTGGCTTTTGTGTTAGTTTTGTTCTTTTGTGTCTAGATGATTTCTCACTTCTTGAAGTTGATTCTACTTTAGAGTGTTATAAAGACTTCTTACCTTTTCCCTTAGATGATAGCATCCATGGATATTAACTTAGATTATTCTCATGTGAGTCTATCACAAACTTATTCAAAATAAGGTATTATAAATATTGTTCCTAGTCCACCAGAACCAAAACCAACTGAAAAAACCTCAAAACCAAAATCCAACAAAATAACGACAACGAGGGAGAAACAAAAAAGGACAACACCAAGAACCAAGAACACTAAGAAAACTCTTTACGAGTTTCATCCGCTTCCTTCTTCACCTCAGAGATCTCTTTTATGGCAGCATTGAAGTCAGAAAGCTCCTGGATTCTATCTTGGATCTTTCTCCTTTTTGTAGACCGGGTACGTTTACCCGAGCCCTCCTCTCCCATATCCTCATTATCCTCCTCAGGTTTCTTTCTGGGGGAACTGACATCCAGCTCCACTTTGATGGTCAGAAAATAGTCCATGGCAGAACCCATGAACATGTTATTATCCTGCATATGTTTCTTCATGGCATTCTCTAGCGTATCCATTCTAACTTGCATTTCCTGCACCTTCTTGTCCTTGTCATTGTTCATGTTGCCATCCAAAGTGTTCGAACCAGACTCCAACCTTTCCTGCAGAGAATCAACCTTAGAAGAAATAGAATGACATTTTAAATTCAAATTTTTTTATTTCTCGAAAGACCCATTTCAAAAAATGAAATGAGTACATAGAAGCTACCTTTGTAGTCTGGAGAACCCCAAAGGGAGGGTCAATTTTGTCATCCATATCTTCTTTGAGCAGTTGAACATTTCATTCCTGCATATCCACAGTTTTGGCAAAAAGAATGTTCCAAGAATGGGTGGGGACATTGGCTTTCTCCGCAGCAGGGGAAACCATCTCTGCATCAGGCAAAGTCTTCTCTGCTTCAGGGGCATCCTTCTGAATATCTGAACAGACCTCCATGATAACCTCTAGCTTAGGGGAGATGGGCATGTCATGTTCTTCAGAACTATCATATTCTACCAAGAAGGGGACCTATTGACCTCCAACATCCTCCTCTTTCTTGTCATCATCATTGTTATTCTTGGTCCTAGAGGTATTCCCCACCTCCATAGTACCAAAATCTTCCTCCTTCATGTTCTCATAATCCCTTGAAGCTGTATTCGACACCGAGGTTGAAGCATCACTACCTTCCTCAGTCAAATTCACCGTGTCCTCATAACCGTCTGCACTATCAGTAATGGTGTCAATATCCATACCCACATCCTTATCCTTTTTTAAGTTTTTTCCAGAAGGATTCTCCTCTTTAACGACTATCTCCCTAATACATTTCTTAGTTGAGCCAGAGGTTTTGGGTGAAGAAATGATAGGGCTAGAATTTCGTAGCACTGTCTTTAGTCCCATGCAACTTATCCATATAAGTTGTAAGACCTCCCTTTATGAGAATTTCCCTTTGATTTAGCCCGCCACCCATGATCTTGATAACAATGACAGTAGCATAAGCAGAGAAAAACCAAATGTTGAGAGAAAAGGCAACTTTGAAATAAACAAAGATTAACACATGTCTACAATTAGTAATCTCAAGAAAGGCACCACTTTCCGTAATCATATTAACCTATTTTGCTAAAATGTATCTTATCATCATAATTTCTTGAGATGCTCCCAATCCACCCTTTTGCTTTGAGACTTGTCAAAATCCAACTTGGCTTTCATATCAACGGTGAGATTGCTACATCCATGCTAGATCATGATGTCCTTAGCTTTAACCGCAAAGTTGGCTAGCTCATCAGTGGTACAGTTCACTTCCCGGTAAGTGTGAGAAATAATGACTTGCTTAAAAGTCATAATAATTATCCGGGATTCCTTTATTATTGCCTTAATGGACCATGAAGGTTTACTAATTTTATTGATGCACCTTAATATATTCATTGAATCTCCTTCAATCCATACATTTTGAGCCATCTCTTTCTTAATAATTTTAAGGGTTTGAAGAAGAGCCATGGCTTCTACCACATGATTGGTTTGCACCCCAATGGGCATCACCACAGTAGCAAGGCAATTTTCCATGTCATCTCTTACAATCCCACCACAACCCGCCGGGCCTGGGTTACCCTTCGTAGCACCATCAAAGTTAATTTTAATCCATCCTGGCGGGGGAGAGAGCCAGATGGAATTCTCCCTTAGAGTTGAGGTTTTATTTATGGTCCTAGTGCTGAAAACACCAGCATTGAAGTCCAACATCATACTAGTCGATGAGTTGTAGTTTTCCCTGAGACTTCTCTTAATCTTTTCAATAATCACCACAGGCGGAAGTTCATTATTCCTGAAAACTTTGTCGTTGCGTTCTCTCCATAATCTCCATATCATCTGGGGAGCAATAAGATTCCATAACTGCTGATCCATGGGGACCTCCACTTTTCTCCATTGCATCCATAAATTCTCCATATTGTTGGGAATTTGATTTGTTGATCCTTGCTTGTTTTAGATTTGCCAAAGTTTCAATTGTAGAAATTTTCCCAAACACTTGTATTAGCTATATACTGTGTGTGTATGCTAAACACCTTCATGAAATTAGTATTATTAACTAACAATTCAAAGCAAATACAATGCAAATTTAAACTAAGAAATGAATTTAATATCCATAACATCTCATGGTTCTCTAATTAGATGTGGTAAGTAGAGCTCTCATCTTTGTATTCCCTACTAGTGACACTTCTAAAATGAGAAATATGATACTACAAATGCTTAATCTAGCTCTCGAATTGATAATGTGATACAAAGATAATTCAAATGCTCTCAATTGCTCTCAATTGCTATGAAAATGACTATAATGGTGATGCTTTGCAAATGAATTTCTAAGATGATTATTGCTCTCAAAATGCCTCTCATTTATAGTAAATTCCCAAGGGTAGGGGGTAGAGTGAAGTAATCATGATTTAGCCTTGGTTGAGTCAAAAACTTTGCAATGTTTTTAAATGGGGGGACAATTTAAATGTTTGTCTCAAAGCTTTGGACAAAAGGACAAAATTGAGTGGATGAGATTCAAAGTTGAATTTGTGTGATTGAGATTCAATTCCTTTGAGTGATCCATGTGCTTTGTGTTCTCAATTCTCATTGGTCCTCAATTTGTTGAAAGATATTTAAGATTTATTAAATTCCATCAATTAATTAAATTAGCCATGTAAGGGAATAGGTTCAATTTGATTTTTGATTTAAAACTATATAATTAATTGATTAAAATCAATTATATAGTGTTTTTGACCCTTTTAAGCTTGTATTTAATTATTTAATGTCATTATTTAATTTTTCCTTTGATTTGATTATTTTGTCCAACTTTGATTTAATAAATGTCCATTTAAAAATTGATTTGATCCTTTTTTGATGAGAATTGTAGCATTTTGATGATTTTGAGCCATTTTATGATTTAAAGCACTTGCCCATTTTTGAGTGTCTACAAATGCCCCTCTTTGAATTGATGTGCGAAGCTCATTGATTCAAATAAATTTTTAGTCCTGATCACCTTTAGGTCCTGATTTACTGATACACTGATATGCCATTGATATGATTGCTAGGTCTTGATATGAAATTGATTGCTGCTTGATATGATATGCCTCTGATTTGATTTGATAAATGAGATGTGCCCCACTGATAATAGTTCAAACATTTCAATGCCTCTGATTCACTGATGTTTGATGTCAATTTGATACTATGATGCCCCCGTAGAAATGAAACATATTGATCGTTTTGATTTGAAAGAGTTTGATGAAATTGATTAATTGATTGATTCATTGATCCAATATGTTTTCATTTTTGAAAAACATTGATGATATGTTGATTTCAAATAATGCCCCAGTTTGATTGATAGGTTGACATTAGGTCAATAGGTCAAAATTTACCTCTAAATTAGGTCAAAATTAGCTTAAATAGGTTGAAAAACCTAGATTTACTATTCATTTTGACTTTTGACTATTGAGATTTTGCTTTGATCCTGCATTGATTTTTCATGATGGTTGTCCCGATTCATGAGCACTGGTTCGAGAGAGGTCATCGTTATCAGAGGCCACTAGACTATGGATCTCCACTGAGTCATTTTTAACCTTCCTTGTGCATTTATTGCTCTTTTTCTACATTTATTGCATTTTTCCTTGCTTTCATAGTTTTAATTTTGCAAAATGCCGTGTACTAGATGTTAAATGCCGCATAAGCTAGTGAAACACCACATTTGTGCTTTTTAGTCATGCCTCCGCCTAGTAAAGTGCCTCTTAGGAACCTTTAGGTCTCACCTAATAAGAATGTGTTTCCGCATAGCAGTAGGGTTTTCATATCAATTTCCATATGTTTTTTCGCGTATAAAACCCTAGCTTTTTGATGTCGCCTAGGCCTGATTAAGTGTTGCCTAGCATTTTAAAATGCCGTGTGAAATGTTAAGTCATGTGTGGTATCGATAAAGTGCCACCTAAGATCTGTTCTACACCGCGTAAGGTAAAATGCCGCATGGTAACATGCAAATGACGCTTGCAGGATTTTGAAATTTTTTTAACTCAAACTTGATTTTTTGATAAAAATTGGATAACTCTGACTGATTGATTTATTTCCCAAGATAGCTAGGTCTGTTGTAGTCTAACAAAACAATTCATTAGGATATCAGGATAATGGTACCAATGAATGTGATTTTTCAATCTGATAGGATAAAAAAAATTGATAGGTAGGATACTGATAGGTAGGATTGATAATTCATTCTCAAGACATAGAGACACAAACAAATGGTACTAGGTTTGATTGCTTGATACTTTGATTTTGATAGAACTGATTGACTTAAAATGATTCATTGATATAGAAAATTGATTTGAGTCTCTTGATTTTGCCAAATAGGCACATTTCCATAAACTCTATATATAGACCATTGCATCAAGGGTCATTGAGCTAGGTCATGCTTTGAATCCGATAGAGTATCATTTTATTGAGTTGTGTAGCCTTAGCTTTCTTCTTGACATCCTGTGATTCCAGCTAAATTGGGGTCTCCTTACTGCTGTGGCAGAGTGTTGGCACTCTGACCACAATACTTTCCATCTACCTTTCAGAGAGATGACAATCATGCTAGAGGATGTGTATCGACTATTGCACATTCCTTGTCATGGAGAGTTGGTATACTATGACTCTATTTATGATAGTACAGTGTGCATACGGGTGTTTAGAGATAACACCATCAATCATGATACTATCACATGGGCACAGTTCACCTCATTTACCACTTTGATAGTAGTTCTTGGTACTCTGATTGGCATATTACTACTTCCTGAACGGTGAGGTCATGGTTTTTCTGTTGGATGGGGCCAGATCTTGGAGGATTTTCTTGCACAGCCTCGACGGTTTGACTGGGGTTCATGTGTTCTTGCTTAGCTTTATCACGATTTGCATGAGGTTGTATATAGGTCTAGTGCTTCTTTGTTAGAAGGCGCAATGATCTTGTAGCTATGGGTATGGGAGCATCTTCCCATCACTAGGCTAGTATTAGACAGGATTTGGCGGTGAGGTTTTCCTTATGATTTTATATACGGTGACATGGTTGTCCAGCATCATCTGGGAAAGCTTGAGTATTAGCACTGTCAGATTGATGATCTTGATCAGGTCTATTGGCATCCATATATAGGTTGCGAGAGATGGAGGGAGGATGATGATGAGCTCCCATATATGTTTGGTCCTCGGTGGATGATTGGTAGAGCTACTACTATGATTGAGTGGTTTTTCTTTGGTCAAGTCTCCAAATAGTATGGGAGAGTGTAGGACATGCCCTAGGGTACATCATTATATGCCAGAGTCTAGGCAAAGTGATCCATGTGGGGTGCTTAGATAGATTTTCACTTTTCCTGTGACTAGATTGCTGGTTTGGCGTACTGCAAATGGGCCTTGCATGTAGATGTTGCAGATGCTAGTATATGACATGAGTATTGAGATTAGTGGTCTTGAAACAAGTTTCTTCAATTTACAAATCCATCAGAGCCTATCCATAGATGTGATGATAGATCAAAGGATGATGAGGGTGATGATGATGGAGGGGATGATGGCGGGGATGGTGTTGGTGGGAGGAGTAGACATCGGATACAATGAGCTCAGAGAGGAAAGAGAGCTCCTCAGGTCATGGGGTGAGGATGAGATGGGCCACGGGTGAGAGGTGGACATGCTAGGGATAAAGCTAGAGATGTTAGGTAGATACAACAGGGACTTGAGTTTGTTCATCCTCGAGCTGTAGTAGTTGATAGACAATAGAGACAACAAAGAGCGCAGAGACAGGGACATATTAAGGCTGCTAGATAGATTCTTGGTGGACTGGATCCTTTGGTTCAGTTACAACGGGTTGCATTAGCACATCAGGATCAGATTCTGGTACAACAGGATCAAATTCTGGCACAACAAGTGCCTCCACAAGTTCCTAGATCATAGGATATGGGTCAGTCATCTTAGGCTACTCCTAGTATTGACAGTCTATCACAAGATGTTCAGTCATTGAGGACAGATGTATCCACTATTGTTGGCAGATTAGACCAGGTGGCTAATTTGATGCAACAGTTTATGGTGCAGTCAATGTCGGAGGATCCAATTAAGGATTGTCCAAACTTTTAGCTAACACTAGCACAACAGAATTACACAACAAGAAACTAGATCTGAAAGAAAATAGATTTCTTTATTCATCAACTAACTGATTACATGCAATGTGTCAGGTTGTAAGGCCTTCCTGGTTATGGCCAATTACAATGCAAGAAATAGTTCTACAAGATCACGCAGGATCCAACACACTTCTCCTCAGCTAGCCTAGGTCTGCAATACAACAAGCCACTCGTAGGAACTCCAAGAAAGATCTAAACCTATACTCAAAATTCAAAGCAATCTTTCCGCTACCTAAGCCTGCAAGCTACTAACTCTACTAGATCTAATCTGAACTTTAGATTGATGCCCAAATAACTACCCAAACATCTACTTAAATACTAATCCAAGCCACAAGTCGGTTGGATGAAACAATTAATCCCAAAAGCCAGTCGACTTCCCAATATATAAATATTAAATTCCAAACATTAGTCAACTCACAAATAACTTCATCAATATTTAATTCACCAAGTTGGCCTCCAGATCCACATAGGATAATGCAACACGCTAGATCTAGGTCCCCACACGTCCAATGGTCAAAACATAACTTGAGGAACGTGACCCAGATTAAATGCACCAGTCGGCCAAGCTGGATCTCCAAGAACAACCATCGGTAAACCAAACTATCGAGTGTCAGGAAATACACCGAGCATCCACACCAACTGAGCTCTCCAAGCATTACTAAGCACCAACAATGTCGACCGAGCACCATAGACATTGCCAAGCACCAGAAGTGCCAAGTCTCCTTCAATGACCGAGCTCCCTTCAGTGACCAAGTCCTCTAGTGACTAAGCCACTTCAGTGACCAAGCAACAGGCATGAACACTGAGACCTTATTGGCAACCGAGCATCGAGCAACAAAACACCAAGTCACTGAGTGACCAACATCAACTGAGATCCACCAGAACTTCCAATTGAGAATCACCATCAAGACCATCGAGTTCCATCAGTGAAGCCTAAAAAAATTTGACCAAGAATCACCATCTAAGACTGAGAAATGTCAGTCTTCTACTAAGATTACCAGCCAAGTAACTAAACTCCACCAAATAGTTACCAAGACTGCTAGAATCTTTAGGCACCGAGAAAGAAGCTAGGATGCCACTGCATCAGACTCCCAGGGTACAAAGAAAAGTGTGTCCCACACTTTCTCACCAAAGGGAACATATGAAAACCACCAACTCCACTTCATCTTCACCAAAGGTTTCCACTCCATCACAGGAAAGAGAACCAATCTGTAACTTAACCAATCAGTATGTCCAACATCCTAAACAAACCGAGCCATCAATCCATCACCAAGGATCAAGGAATAATCCCATCTCACAATCTCATCAGCAGACTTATCACTATCAACTAGGAACTCAAGTCCACAACCAACAAATAACATCAACACCACAACACTGAATAAAATAATTCAGTAACACCAACATCACCGAGGTGTTCAACAATAGGTAACTCCACACCAACAACAATCTAATCAAGCACAACTAGATGCTCTACAATTTCCATGTTAGGCACAACTGACTGAACATGAAAACCAATCTCTCACCAACCTCAACAAGATCAACAACATCGTCGGTAATCACATGTAACTCAACAACAAGCACAAGTTGCTCTGCAGGTTTGATGTCAAAATCCACCAACCGACCATCAAAACCAATTTCACATACCTCTTCAACCTCTGAAATGTCACAAGAATTCTTGCCAAGATATCTTCTCTCACAAACCAGTCTACGAACCGGCCAAACAACTTTCCTCCAGATCAGCATGGTCCAACTCCGATAAGCTCTACAAAGCTCAACAATACCTTCCCTCACAAGGTTCTTAACTTGGTTCTCCACGTGGTTAAGCAAATCCTCTTCCAATCAAGAAAACCTCTCAGAAATCACATCACCAAGGTCCAATCCTCTTAGAGACATCTCCAAAGATCTTTGAAAACCTTTTGCAAAAAACTGTAATAATGACCACCTTGTGACAACCTCCAAGCTGTATGTAAGTTAGATCACAACCTGCCACCTTGCATGAACAACTAGGGTAGGATTTCACAAGTTCAATGTCACGTATCTGCAACTTAGATTGTGCACAATCTCTTTGCCAACAAGATCAACTTTGCAAGATCAGCCTTGCTAGGTCAACCTTCTGCTCCAACAAGATCAAACTCTCACTCTGATACCACCTGGTGCAGTCAAGGTCAGAGGATCCAATTAAGGACTGTCCAAACTTGCAGCCAACACTAGCACAATAGAATTACACAACAAGAAACTAGATCTGAAAGAAAACATATGTCTTTATTTATCAACTAACTGATTACATGCAATGTGTTGGGCTGTAAGGCCTTCCCGATTATGGCCAATTACAATGCAAGAAATAGTTCTACAAGATCACGCAGGATCCAACACACTTCTCCTCAGGTAGCCTAGGTCTACAACACAACAGGACACTGGTAGGCACTCCAAGAAATATCTAAACCTGTATTCAAACTTCCAAGCAATATTTCTACTACCTAAGCCTGGAAGCTACTAATTGTGCTAGATCTAATCTAAACTTCAGATCGATGCCCAAACAACTACCCAAACATCTACTTAAATACTAATCCAAGCCACAAGTCGGCTGGATGAAACAATTAATCCTAAAATCTAGTCCAGAGAAAACTTTAGTGGTGATTATTCACCATTTGGTGAATGTTGCCCGTCGGCATCTCATGATTTGGTGAATAAATTGCCCATATGGGATTGACCCCATCGCCCCACATTTATGAAGATTGGGTCCATTGCCCGGGTCCATCGCTAAACGCTATATTAAATTTTGTCCATTTCTTGCACATTTTTGCCAATGGCATATACGTCTTGGGCACGATATATTTTTAAAATTTGCCTATAATTTTAACGCGGCCCCAAATGGATGGCCTATATTCACCCATAGTTATATATAAATATTTTTTAGGTGGCCCCAACTTTGCCAGTTATTTTACTGACGCGTGTCTCAAACCGATGGGTTTTCACCACCTTTATTAATCATACCAAGGTACTGGCGACCCATAATCACCTAGGAAATAACATAAGACATGTTATCATTACGTGGGCTTCACCAAATATTTGGACACTGACCTAATACCTCCTGCCCAATTCGCCAAAAGAGATTAGTATAAATACATTCATATATCAGTGTTATTATACACAATTTGGAATCTTGGATCGGTTCAATTTGATCGATAGCGAATTTCAGACTGTCTCACTGTTGAGTCTCGACTGCTTGGCGAGTCAAAGGTAAGTGATTATTATTCTGAATTTTTGCAACTATGTAAACATTGTATATTATAGTTATGTTGTCATTTGTCACTTCTTCAACAAGTAAACATTTTTTTTACATATTTTTATCACTAGGATGGTAGCCAATCGAGATGTCGAACAAGAATAAGGGTAAGGCTCCAGCAGATGGGGAAAGCCAAGAGAGGCCAACAAAATGCAGAACCTTATCATCATACTTTGGTCATGGTCATGGAAATGTTTCTGGCCAAAATAGGGAAGCTAGTGTTACTTCATTACAAGAAGATTTTGAACCTGAGGCTGAACCTTCATGACATATTGAAGAAGTCAGCGAACCTGATATCTCAGATCACGATGAACTTGAAGAAGATTTTTAGTTAAATACCCAGAGTAGCCATAATGATATAATCGACTTGGATGAGACTGAGAATGTCAGAAAAGATGATGGTGCAACTGCAGGGAAGAAAAGAAAATCCAAATCAAAGAATGATAGACTGTGGGATATGTCGAGGAATTTTTAAAAAGATTGGGTGTCAACATATCCATTCATTGAACCAGTGCCTAATCCAATTGAAGGGGAACCTCCGGTAGAATGCAGATGTAAGATTTGCAGCATGATAAATAAGAGGGAAAAGAGGTTACAGCTAAAAATTGACACCATAGAAAAGCATATTGGTAAAGTTTACGAAAAGAAAACCATAGATGGAGTTCAAAAATCAGTGATAAGATGGAAAAAAAAGGAGGAATCTCAGCATGTTAGGAATGCAGAATTATATGAATTTTAGCATAATATAAAGACAAAGCCTGGTGAAGTTAAAGGCTCTATTGAAGCTTGTTTTGGAAAAGCATTGGAAGTAGAAACAATGGGAAAAGCTATTCAGTTAAGTGTTGTGTTTAATATTTTGAGCAGAGGGCACCCAATGACAGACTACCCATCATTGAGTGCTTTATTACACTTTCTGAAAGTTCGTAACTATCCTAATAGTCACTGGTTAGTAAACAATGGATGGGAATGGGCAAGTTGTCTTGCCGATGTTGAAAAAGAGGATTTGAAGGCAAAAATTAAAGAGTCAAATTTTATTGCATTGTCTTTAGATGAGGTCACAGCAGTAGACAATACTTCCTGGGTATGCATGCATGTTTATATTGTACAGAATTTTGTTCGCCAACCTCATCTACTAACTGTTGCTAAAATGAGGGATAATGCGACAACGGAAAATTTATTTCAACTAGTAAAGAGTTCTCTAATTGAATAAGGAGGTATAGATGACATGACCATTGCCAAAAAGCTGGTGTGTGTTGGAGCTGATGGAGCTTCAGTAATGCAAGGCCATAGGGGTGGTCTTTGCACAAAGATACAATCTTCTTGTGCACCCTACATTACTCCCATTCACTACATGGCCCATAGAATGAATCTAGCTTTTGGAGTTGTCAGCAAGCATGCTCCAGTACAAAAAATTGAAGTTTTAATCAAAGAGATCTACCAATACTTCTGTCAAAGTCCGAAATGATTCAGGGAATTTCAACACTTTGTTGAAGGACTAACCGACAGGAACAAGCTTCTTAAGGATAATGATACCAGATGGATCTCTTTGGATGGATCAACACATCGAGTTTTTTCAGAATATCAATCATTGCTTGGTCTAATGAACTCAAGTCGTGACGAAGTAGGGCAACTGAAATTTCTTGCGCTGCTGTCAATGTTAAGTAATGTAGAGACACTGTTCACATTAGCAGGTCTTCTCCCCATGCTTGAGGAAATGAGAAATTTAATGAAAAAGGCCCAGCAAAGAGCTATGTATATCGCAGAATATGCTACGCTCCGTAAGTTGACATGTGTGACGCTCGATAATCTCTATCATTTATTTGTTGATGAAGTAAAATTTGCCTACTAGCTGAAAATCATAGATTTGGACAATCCTGATAACTTTTTAAAAATTGGTTCAAATGGGGGGTTATGTGCAGAAGTTCACGGAGTTGAGATACCAATGCACTACAATGCCAGGATCGAGTCTAAGGAACCAGGAAAGAACCCCAGGAGGCGAGTATCAAGTGTTAAAAGGGAAGACTTTACCAAGATCATTGAGTTTGTAACAGCTTTAGTGAAGCACATTGCCTTTGATCTTTCCTCACAGATTAGAGCAAGATTCCCTCCAGTCAAACTACTTGAATCCATGGCTATTGTGTTTCCTCATTATTGGCGTATGAACAATCCGAAAGATTTAAAAAGTAGGCTACTAACTTTGATATATCATTTTTGCAAAACCAAAGAGTTAGATGGAGTAACTCTAAATGGAATTTTAGATGCAAATCATTTGAGAGAGCAATCAGCTCATTTCTCACGGAAATGAGGGAACAATTTAATCTTATGGAGAACCCTATGGAAGATGGATCGGTAACAAGGCTTTGGAAAAACCTAGCTGAGAGTGAATTGTTGATTGATTCAATATCAGAATATTTCAAGCTTGCTGAATTATGTCTAACCATGATATTGGGGTCGGTGGAGGATGAGAGAGTTTTCAGTGCTTTGGGATTCCTAAAGTCAAAGCTAAGAAACAAACTTGACAAGAATTTGGAAAATTGCTTGAGGCTCTATACATCCAGGTATGAAGTCAATACTTTTCCTTACGAAAGGGCACTAAAATTGTGGAGGAAGAAATGTCAGAGAAAAGGGGTGGGCAACATGTCAAACCAAAGTGGGAGTGGGAGTGGGAATGCCAGAGACAATTATGTCATTGACTGGGACCCATGTACTGGCACTAGTATTGCTAGCGGTGAACATCAGTTAAGCAGAGGTATGCAGAGTGAAGAAAACATATCAAAGAACCAAGGAAGCTATGAAGTTGATGCTGATGAATCTGACAATCTCAATGATGATATGGTGTGGCAGCTTGAAATTGAACCATTGTAGAAGTAGCACTGAAGAATTAGCATGTCCTAGGTATTTATTAACTTTTTCCCTGAAGTCTATTGTCAGTTTCTGTATTTCATCATCAATCATGCATATCCCAATGTCAAAAACATGAATGTGGTTGATAATGTCATCAAGATTCAAGATTCAATTCCACAATTAATAATTATTAATGGTTTTCATTCGCAATATTCAGCTAATATGGTACAATTCTTGTAGTTTTTTCATTATTTTGTTTGACAACATAGCAATTTGTATGTTACAATTCTTAGAGTTAGAAATACTGATTCTCGTTAATTTAATTACAAATATGATACAATGTATCCATTCATTGATCAATACTAGTAAGAACACAACTCTCTGATTCTATTTACAAAAGTCAATGACTCAATTCCCATTGGCAATTTAGTAAGCCAATGACCCTGAATTCCCTTTTATAGAAACAAGGGAGCAACAATAGCTTCAGGTCGATTGCCTAATGTGAACTCTCAAAATCTAAATCAGTAAGACAACTACAAGACTACAATTCTACAACATCTCTACAACTTTAGTTGTACATTTCTACATTTGATAGGCCGGTTTAGTAAATTAGCATAGGCAATAGCATCTGCAAGACTGCAACATTGATCCTGTTCAAAAAGAAAAGTTCAAACTTGTTACTTTAAACTCAATTCTAGAGTCTAGACTGTAGTATGTAGGATAATATGAAAGATATAGAGATGATTGAAACTGAAAGTACTTTCACATACTATGATTCAAGATGATTCTGTAAGTTTCCGTAGTATGCTCCATTCTTCTTCAGTTAGAAGGGCAAAATTTTTGATGGTATGGTAAATGACCTGCATTCTCGTCAGAATTCCATACTTGGAAGAGCGAGTTTTAAGCAATGTTCCTTCCATTAGTGCATGCAAATTTGTGAATGTTTTGATGCACTTTGCAATGCCTTCATGAGTTTTGCCCTGAGGAAGGTTGCTTAAATCAGAGGTTATTGTGTCCTCCAAATTTTTTTTGTAAGCTTCTCTTCCAACGAAACCCGTTGTTGACAAATCAGGTCCAGGACTTGGTAAACCAAGAGATATCAATTTGGCTATTTTATTGTTCGTCTTGGTGAGCTTTGGCCCAAATAAAGAAAGAACTTCTTCTACTTCTGTTAGTTTCTGACATTTATGAAATACAGAGGTCGCCTTTATTATTGAACCAACGCGGTCCTGAATTCCCTTGCTTGCCAATTGCCTGTCAGCAGTGCTGTTGATTTCTTGCATAATCTGCTTTGTAGTTTTTTGTCTCTGACCAAAAATTTTGTTCTCCTCAAGTTGCTCTTTCAGCTTCTCAAAAACATCTGTAAGAGATTCATAGAGTTCAAACCAATCACACAACCTATTAGCAGAAGATTTATTTGCCCCCAGAAGTAATTTTTTATTTCCTGTACTGTATTATTTACATGGTCATTCAAGAAGTTTTCATAATTTTTAATAGTATTATTTGCCTTCTTTAGGTCTTCTTTCATTTCTGAGTACTGGTGTTCACTATGTTTTCTTATTTTCTCTGCTTTCTCTTCCCAGTCTTTTGCTTTCTCTTCCCACTCTTTTGTTTTTACCCTCTCATTTTCCAATTCTTTCTTTAACTCATTGTTTACCTATGCAGCATTCTCCAAGTTTTTGTATAAATTTACTGAAGAGGCTTTTTCATCCTGAAGTTTTTTATCCCTTTTTTCCAATTCTTTCTTTAACTCATTGTTTACCTGTGCAGCATTCTCCAAGTTTTTGTATAAATTTAATAAAGAGGCTTTTTCATCCTGAAGTTTTTTATCCCTTTTTTCCAATTTTTCCCTCAAAGTTTTTAGTTCTGTGTCCATATGTTCTTGCTGTTCAATTGCTTCTTTAGAGCCAAAGGATGAATTTTTTATCCTTTTCTCTAATTCTTTGCACCTGTTTATTGCTGCTATCTCACTTGCCTTTACATTTGCCAGGTCTGCCTTTAACTTATCTATTGTGCCCTGAAGCTTTCCTTTCTCTCTCTCCAACTTCATCATTGAACTGTAGACCACTTGGTTGGTCATTTTGGACACATTTATCTTGTCCAGATTTTTAATTTTTGATAAATCCATTTGGAGGGTGCTAACTTGAAATTCAGATGGATCTAACTGACTCTCTGGTGGATTGTTATCTCTAGCTGGGGGCATAACAACCATGAATTCCATCATATCTTTATTCGGGTCATATGTGGTTAATAACCTGTTGGATGCAGGTTCTGCATCATGAGCTACAGCAATTGCTTCCATCTTCATTGTCTTACTATTTTGTCTATTCTTGTTTTTTGATTTTTCATAGTTAGTTACAAATTCATTGTAATGAAAATCAGGATTTTGTGAGATAATTGAATGTTTGAATGGTGAAATAGCACTTGCATTGATGTACGAGCTTCCACCAATACCATGAGGATTACCAACACCTAGACCCATTACAAGTGGGGTTTGTGGACTATTCTGAGGGTTTTGTCCAGAAGGATGGGCAATTGTTGGACTCACAGTCACCATTGGCACTGTTGTACTAGTACTACTACTAATACTTGTCATAATCTTTTGCTTCTTTACACTTTCTTGACCTTCAGGACCAACCTTTCTTGCATCTACATATTGATATAATATCCTTTTCAGACCACTACTTTTAGTTGTACAAATGATATTGCCAGCTGTGGGAGTGACAATTGATTCAGATTGAATCTGAGTGCTTGGAGCCACTGGAAGTGGAACTCTATTTGAAGCAGAAACAGATGGAATTAACTGAGTTGAAACCAATGTGAATGGAATTGACTGAGTTGATGATTGATCTCCATGCCCAAGGCCTAGTTTCTGACCATGTTTTGGTGCTACAACTAGTGGTTCAGGTGCATACCAAACCCCTTCTCCACTGGGACCCAGACCACTAGAACCTTGGTAGCCCATTTTTTCTACAATTTCTGCCCCTTTGCTATATAGAATTTTGGTGGATGCATCAACTCCTCTCTTAATTGCTGTACTGGATGAGGGATTCAAAGAATCCTGGTCATCATAATCATCATCATTATCATTGTGATATGCTTCATTTGGATGCTCCTTATTCCACAATTCGTTAAACATTGTATCCTCTTCCACCTCATTAAGATCTGCAGAGGTCTTTGGCTCACCGAGATTCTTCCTCATTTCCCAAAATTCAAAAATTTTGGTTCGACTCCATCTAGCATCTATACATTCATTCATTAGCTCTTTTGGAATACGTTTTGTAGATGGTTTATCAGCTTTCTTGTAGAAATTGGACGATGTCATGGCCTATACTTTTCCTTTCTGTTTGTGCAATGCCATTATTTGTGATGACAATTCCTGTATTGACATATTATTTTCAGCAGCATATTTCTCCATCTATTTTTTGACCTCCTCCCAGGAGTCCATGTTTTTAAAATTTTCAATCAAAGGCATACTTTCATGTTGATATTTGCTTGCAGAGTTCCCATTATCTTTAAGCCTTGCTCCAATTATGTTCAGTGGATCATACTGCCAGTGATAGTCAACATCAAATCAAAAAATTAAAAAAAGGCTTCTGCCACTTTGAATCCTCTTCTCTCAAATGCGAACCCTCCAAAGTAGAATGGCAAGGAGGGAAATATCATTTTCTTTTGCTGACCATTAAAGAGTACATCTGTGCTCTCCATTTGTCATACATATTCCAATGCAAATACCCTCTTTGTTACATGTATTGGAAGTTTGTAGGGTTCTACCCATGAACCGTAAAACCTTAACACAGTGTACTCTTCCATTAAGTACCAGTCAGCCAATTGTAGTTGACTTCTGAGTTGAATGCAATTTCTACAAGTAACAGGCAATCTAGGCATTGGAGTGCCTGTAATTTTATGGTACATTGGTGCCAAAAAGAAGTCTACAAAATTGTTGTAGTTCCTTCTGTTATCAATCATCCTTATCTGAGGTGTCCACTCATATATTGGATTTTGGCCTTGAGTCTGACTGCAAAGCTTGTTTTCCTGAAATAATGCACGATGCTTTTCTAGGAGAAGATAGCACAAGTAGGTTGTGAATCTAAATGTCTTCTCTGAACCTCTTTGAATCATTAGTAATTGATCTTGCATGCAACGAACAATGTGCTTAATAAAATAATATTTTACTAGTTCTCTTTCAAAATGAATATGATAAAGCATTTCAAGAATGCTGGCACCCACTTGTTTGTTACTATCCAATCCCAAACAAAATGTTAGCAAGGAAATACTATCCTGTGCCCATGGCACAAAAATTTCATAATCATAAGGAGGCCTATGATCTGGACTCAGACTACAACCGCTTGTTATTCCTCTGATATAAGAATCTCTCTATTTTGCATCTAATTTTTCATAATCCTCTGCCAGCTTTCCCAAGTCAATGTGTACGTTTGAGTCTTGTTGTTGAAACCCTAGGTTCAACAGACTAGAAAATTCACTCTCAGTTATGGACAAAATTTCCTCCTGAGTATTTTTATTCACAATTGCTTTTCTATTTTCATCATACTTTTCAGTGAAGAGCATAACAATTTCTGGGCAAGGGAATACTTGAGGTAATGCCATGTGTGCCGACCCAGCTTCCCACGGTGCAATTTTATTTGCAGTTGCATTTACCCTAGGGTTAAATGAATAAAATTTTGAAGCCTTATTTGGATGGTTCCACTTGTTTTCAAGTGCAAATCTAATCTCCATTATACCCTTATTTCCATGAATAACAGGATCATGTATATCATGGAATAAATCACTGAAACCTGGTGTTTTAAGCATATTGTGGAATTCTATTATTTTGCCCATCATGTTATTCTTGGTATTTGTAGCTACAAGCCTACAGGGGTGATTCAAAATTAAAACCTAACAGACTAACATTTTTTTATATAATATAAATAGTAAAGTTGTAAATCAAGAGACTTGAAAAATTTAAAATGCAAGACGTAGATTTTCAGGATTTTAGTAGTTACACTTACCCGTTGACGTTCATGTTGCCCTTAGTTTCAATTTTTGCAGAGAGCTGAGAGACTTTGTAGTTTTTTTCTTTCCTCAGACCTCAATCCCCAACCTAGAAATTAAGAATCTGTAACTTTGTTGCGCTGTAAGTTTGTAAATTGTAACCCCTTTCTAATTTCTAAATCTGCAGACCACATATAACTCCAAAATTAAAGAAACTTAAAGCACCAAAATTATACAATCTGTACTCTATAGTCATCACACCTTGTCATGTGTCACTTTCAGTTTAAATGTGAGTGGAATCATGGACCACTAGTTACTAGACATGCATCATGAATCCGAAATGGGTTTGCTAATGTCACTGTTAACTAACCCGTCATGACTCATAATGTATTAATGTCATTCTCATTCATAATGTCACTGTTAACTGTAAGTGGAATGTGATTATGTCAATGTGTTAACTGAGCAGTGACACGTGTCATGATTTCGGGACGCGTTTCAAAAGATAGGGTGTCTTTTTCCTTTTGGCCCGAAACTCAACTTCAGTCGTTGATCTATAAACATCCAACGACAACGGTGAATGGTGTGGTACTGGTGGCCCTGTGGGTCGTGGGTCCCATTAACTAGGCTAGTTAGGATGACTCACATCACGAGTCAGATGTGTCAGTGTCACGTCATCACCAAATTGAAATGACATTGTTATTTGTTGGTCGACCGAGGAGTTTAGTGACACGTGTAATGATTCCGGGACGCGTTTGAAAAGATAGGGTTTTTTTTCCTTTCAGCCCAAAACTCAACTTTGGTTGTTGATCTATAAACATCTAATGACAATGGTGAACGGTGTGGTGGCCGCGTGGACCGTGGGTCCCATTAACTAATCTAGTCAGGATGACTCACATCACAAGTCAGACATGTCAGTCTCACGTCATCACCAAATTGAAACGACATTGTTCAATGTCATTTGTTGGTAGACCGACGACCGTGCGAGGTGTTAAGTGACATGTGTCATGATTTTGAGACTCGTTTGAAAAGATGGGGTTTCTTTTCCCTTTCGGCCTGAAACTCAACTTCGGTCGTTGATGTATAATAATCCAATGGCAACAGTGAATGGTATTGGTGTACTATTTGTTGTAGTGATTAATTTTTTTTAATTTAAGATAATATTACTATTTAATTTTATTTGGAAACATTCTTTTATTTAAAACACATATATTTTAGAATTGTTATTATATTATCATTTTAATAGTACTATATTTTAATTGATTTTATTTTTGTATCATCTAATTAATATTAATTTTTTATAATATATTTAGAAATACATATATATAGATATTGTTATTATAATATTATCATTATGATAGTATTATATTTTAGTTATTTTTATTTTTATATCATCTTTTAACTATATTATTATTATATTTATCTTATATTATCTTATAACTATGCACATAACCTTTATATTATTTTTTATAGTAAACTTATATTTTCTATGGGATTATTTATTAAAATATACTTATTATTATACATATTTTTTATATTTATTTTTTACATTGTTAAAAACTTAGAGACTCAATTTGACAACTTTAATCTTTTAATAAAATGAAAGAATTATAATCATTATGTAAGTTGAAATATATTTCATATTTTATGATGTTACAAATTATAAATATAAGATATAAGTTTTTTTCATTTATATATGTTTAAATTATACTATGTTAGTTTACCATAATAAGAATTAAAAAAATTACATGTGAAAAGTAATGTTCAAATTCTATATTATAATTTGTGAATATTTTTTAATGGAGAGTAATTATTTAAGTATTTAAACATCAATCTCATTCGTAGAGATATAATTGTACTTCAGACTATGTAATAAATTAAATGTGGGAGACACCATTTAAATTTTTTTATTAAACTACAGTTTCAATTAGTGAAGTTTAATTGTAATAGATATCTGAAGGAGGATATTTGTTGGTTATTTTATATATATTAAAATAAATATAGATAAGCTAGTCTATAGATAACTGATAAAGCATTGAAGCAAGTAATTAAAATATTGCAATCATGGTTACAGAGAAGTATAAAATATTAAAAACCATTTTTGCAATCACAGTTACAGAGAAGAAATATTGCAATCACGGTTACACAAAGCACAAATTGAAATGAGGTAAAGCTTGCAAAATTTCCATTGTATTTTTCATAAAATTATATTTACATTCTCGACTTCATACTATGTTTATAAACAAAAAGAAACATACTCGACTTGATACTATGTCTATAAACATATTATATTTACATTCTTGACTTGATACTATGTCTATAAACAAAAAAAAAAACCGTAAACGACTACAGTACCAGTACCAGTACAAGCTAAGCTTTTAATATTTATAAAAAAAAAAATTTATAAAGAAAAATCAATTAAGCCCTTATGTGTAGAATTCTACAGAGAGGATTAGCTGCATGAATTTGTTGAGCCACACAAATTGCCCCGCCCGAGCCTCCTCTGTGTCAAGCTCAAACCACTTACGGAGAAAACCCCTGGCAATTAGTGCCCATTTCCTATGGCGCTTCAATTGCCCAGCAGTCAGGCACAAAAGAAAAGGTTGCATGGCCACATTCTGGCCTGGGAGGAGAAGCTTGTGTATTTGACTTGCCCTAGGGATTCCCACCCCTAATTCAGCAAAGATGACAACTTGAACGTCATTCCCCAAGTATTCCTCTTTGAATACCCTCCTCAACAGCATCACCATGTCAACCTTCGGTCCTCCAAGGTCCAGAAGGGAAGCCAAAAAATGAGATGTAATGTCCGTGGCTACCCGGTACCTATCTTCATTGTCAAGAAACTCTCAGCCCAACACCATTTTGATAGCCTCTGTAACGAAAAGCCCACCATCCTTACAAATTGATGCTAAAAATTCATCAGAAAAGGAACCCAGAAAGGCCTTCTAGGCCTCCTTAGAAGTGCATCTAAGACAAATGGGAGTGTCCATCTTAGATTACTTGCAGACTGTAAAACTTAAAATAGTAAAACTAGAAAATTTAAAAACAAATTACTTGCAGAATGCGTCACTGCAGACCCTAAACAAACAATCAATCAATGTCGATGAATAATGAAGCTAGATCATCTATAAATAGCCCTTGAATCCTTGATCGTTACTTACTAATCAATTATTTCTATCTTAATGGTATTAAATACATTGTCCTTGATATGCCTCTAAATCTTGCACGAAAATCTTTTCCCTAAATACATGCCTGTGAGAATTGAAAATTTTGTCCTTAATCTTTCACATCTGGCAGTAAATCTTTTCTATTGATAAAAAATTGTCAGAAATAGGCTGTACAATTTGGGAAGTGGTGTGTGGTAGCCAAAGAATGTCATTGTCACTGACATGGCATTTAATTCTTTCCTGGTTAAGTGCTTTTAATACTCTGCAGACAACTTACCTTGATATGATCATACGTGTCAACATTCTAGTTAAGTGCTTTTAATACTCTGCAGACAACTTACCTTGATACGTGTCAACATTCCGGTGACTACCTCGACAATTCTTCTTCCTTCAAGAAATGTTGGCCGAAATTAAACCTCAGCCATTGATCTTGGATCATCAGACGGTCTGAGCTCTCAAATAATACATTTAACATAATTACAGTGGTAGTGGAAAAGATTATGGTAGTGGCAAATAATACATTATGCTTCCATAATATAAGGTCAAACAAACATGTCTTTAAACCATCACTTGCCAGTTGCCAATAATTTATGTATGTTAGGTATGCTAGGTTAGGCTACTTATTTCCCATCTTTTGAACGATTAGGCTACTTATGCCAATAATTTATTTATTTTTCCATAATTAACGAACAATTAGCCAATACAATTATTTTTTCACCCTTCAAAAGAAAAGTATTCGCCTCAAATATTAAAATTTTTTACTTGAAAAGACAATTATTCACCTCAAATATTATAATTTTTTACTTGAAAAGAAAATTATTCGCCTCAAATATTATAATTTTTTACTTAAAAAGAAAATTATTCGCCTCAAATATTATAATTTTTTACTTGAAAAGAAAATTATTCGCCAGCAATTTATGAAATTTTCAATCCGGGGGGAAAAAATCGCCAATACAAACTATGAAAAATCATGGATTTGAAAAAAAAAATCGCCTAGATTAAAACAAATTACCCCCTAAAATAATGTACAATTTGCCAAGACTTTACACTTTTTCCTAAAAGGGGGTTTCTTAAAGTTATCCCTGATCTAGTCGGCTTCCCAATATACAAATATTAAATGCCAAACATTGAAGTCGGCTCACAAATAACTTCATCAATATTTAATTCACCAAGTCAGCCTCCAAATCCACATAGGATAATGCAACATGCCAGATCTAGGTCCCCACACGTCCAACGGTCAATCCATAACTCGAGGAATGTGACCCAGATTAAATGCACCAGTCGGCCAAGCCGAATCTCCAAGAACAACCATCGGTAAACCAAACTACCAAGTGTCAAGAAATACACCGAGCATCCACACCAACTAAGCTCTCCAAGCATTATTGAGCACCAACAATGCCGAACAAGCACCACAGACATTTCCAAGCACTAGAAGTGTCAAGTCTCCTTCAATGACCGAGCTCCCTTTAGCGACCGATTCCTCCAGTGACCAAGCCACTTCAATGACCGAGAAATAGGTATGAACACCGAGACCATATCGGTAACTGAGCACTGAGCAAAAAAACACCGAGTCACTAAGTGACCAACATCAACTGAAATCCACCAAAACTTCCAACTGAGAATCACCATCAAGACCACCGAGTTCCATTGTTGAATCCTAACAAACTTTGACCAAGAATCACCATCTAAGACTGAGAAATGCCAGTCTTCTACCGAGATAACCAACCAAGTAACTGAACTCCACTAGATAGTTACCGAGACTGCCATAATTTTCAAGCACAGAGCAAGAAGCTAGGATGCCACTACATCAGTTTATGACCTATGTGACTCAGAGACCCAGTATGGCTAGCACTATTTAGACTCCTCCTTCATAGGATAGATAGGATGATAGGGGTCCAGATGGATCAGGTGCTAGGGATGGATCAGGTGCTTCTATGGGATCATGATTGTTTGATTTAGGGATGTCCTCATATTGATGAATTTGTATCATGTTTCATGCTTATTGATCGGGACTTGATGTATCACTTTGTTGACATTGTATCTTGATATACTGATTTGATGGCTCATTGATATTATGAACATTTATATGATGATATACTTTCCTTGATTCTTTTGATGTGTACATGTGAGATCATCTTTAGATGTAGCTATATGATGTTTTATGATGCATTTACTATTGATTATGCTATGGATGCAGTGTATCTCATTTATGATATAGATAGATGGATGCAATGATGGATGAATTTTGATATGTTTTTCTTTGTTTTTCAATGTATGAATGCAAAGCTTTAATGGAAATATGGATATGAATACCCCTATGTTTTTTATTTTTCTGAATGTATGCAATTCTATTCTTAACTAATGTATGCAAATGATGTATGATAAATGAATTTTTTTTGTCTCTTTCTTTTTTGATACATGGATAATCAATAATGATTAAGGCTATGAATGAATGCAAAAGATAACCTCACATGATTTATTTGAATCAAGGATGAAAACATTTAATTGAACCCCCTTTTTAATGTTTTACTCAAGCTGATTAGCTAAACCCCTTTTCCTTTAGAGAAATAACTATAAACATGCACTTAATCTAACATGAAAAATGCAATGCAATGCAACTAAGTGTCACTAGATTTTTAGCAAAGAAATGCCATAGGGAAATATTTTCATCATTGATCATTGTAGGACCCTTAAAGCAAGTACAACCATCACTGACCACATCATGATGATATGAATACCGCTTTTATCACTTTTGGTAACATCTCTTTTTGGAAACTAGTACAACCCTCACTAGTTGAATGACCAACTATGGGAGTATGAATACCGGTTTCAATGGATTCAATATTGCAAGTGGATTTTGGTATTAAGATATAGAAGATCTAAATAGCCAAGGTATCTATTTGCGTAAACAAGCAAAGGTCAATTCTTCATCTTATGTGATATCCTTGATGGTTCTTTGATGACTATGTCATTAGATGAATTCTCATGAGTTGATGGATCTCCCTCAAAACAATCACTCAAAGGAAAGAAAATATCATGTCTCCATCATTGCCAATCTAGTTGAAACATCATTGATTAGCTAAAGAGATGTGATAAAAGTCGTTTCAATAAAGATCATCCAAAGAAAGCTTCAAGTGTTTTGCAATATATCAAGATTTTCAAATAGAATTTCCAAACATTCTGATCTTTTAAAGTGTTGTCAATTTTTAATCCCGAATAATAAAGTCAATGAAGGCTCAAGGATCAAGTTGTGGGATCAGAATGCTTGGTTGTGAACAATGATATCCGTCAAAGGTTAAAAAATCTCTCTCTTTTGAAGCTCTGATAATTCTCTCTCTGATGTGACCGAATGTAGCACTGATTGAATCTGTTTGTACCAAAAATCCAATCCTTTCCTTTCCCCCAAGTGATAAATGTGATTGTGTGACAAGCTTAGGGAAAATAGGCAATGCAACAATGCAGCTGAAAGGTTTTATTATGACTATGTACAAATGACTAATGCAATGAAGATTTACAAGTGAGATGTTGGGAATGCAATATGTACACATGCAACTAGGAAATGACTTAAGGGAACAAAAGGTGCTTGATTACCAAGTTTTCACCTTTTGGGTCTTTTTCTCTTTTTTTTTTACCAAGGCGCCTATTGCTAGGTTTTCACCAAGGCACTTTTTTCTTTTTCAAATTTTTTTCTTTTTCTCTTTTTTTCATTTTTTTGTATTTTTCAAGATCTCTTTTGATTATGTACAATAAATATGATTCTCCTCATCTGATACTCTTTATAATCTTTCATCTACCTCATGTATAGAACCTCTTTAGATGGATGTTATTGATAGGTTCTTGTAGCTCTTCTCCATCACAATCTGCTAATTTATAAGTTCCTGTTCCAAATGAAGAAACAATGATGAACAGACCAAGCTAATTCACCTCCCATTTACCCTTCTTCTCCCTCTCAGCTTGATTTTTGGGGTTTTATCTTAGTACTAAGTCACCTACTTGAAAGACTCTAGGTTTGATATGCTTATTGTAATTTCTTGAGATCCTGTTCTGATAGACTTTCAAGTGTTCGTAGGCTTGCCCTTGGTGTTCTTCTAGAAACTCTAATTGTTGAAGTTGGAAAACTCTATAGTCCTCATCTATTATCAACCCTTGCAATGATACTCGTAAAGATGGGATTTCAACCTCCAAAGGTAGAACAACTTTGGCTCCATAAACCAGTGAAAATGGTGTAGCTCCTATAGGTGTCTGAATGCTAGTTCTATAGGCCCATAATGTCAGGTCAATTTGCACATGCCAATCTCTTCCTGACTTATTTACCGATCTCTTCAAGATTTTCAAAATGTTCTTATTTGTAGCTTCGGCTTGTCCATTTCCTTGAGGATAATAAATGGATGAAGAGTGATGAGTAATATGGAATGTGCCGCAAAATTCATCCACATCTTTTTTTTTGAATTGTTTACCATTGTCTGTGATTATGGCATGAGGGATAGCATATCTATAAATATTGTGATTGAGTATAAACATGGAGATCTATTTGCCCATAGCCGTGATCAAAGGAATGACTTCTACCCACTTTGTGAAATACTCTATAGCGGTGATGATGTACTTGTGCCCATTGGAAGATGGTAGATAGATTACACCAATCAAGTCAAATCCCCATTGATAGAATGGCCATGGTGTAACAAATGGGTGCAATTCTTGTGCCAACACATGTATCATATCACCATGGTATTGACATTTGTTGCATATTTTGACAAAGTGACAAGCATCTTTCTCTAAGGTTTTCCAAAAATACTCCATATGAAGGATCTTCTTGGCTAGGTTTAATCCACTTGAGTGCAACCCAAAAATGCCCTTGTGAACCTCAATTAAAGCTAACTTAGACTCTTCTTCCTCTAGACATCTAAGTAACGTCCCATCAAGACCCTTACAATATAATGTTTCGAAAAGGATTATGTAACGGGTTGATTATCGAATGAAATTTTGTTTTTGGGCTCGAGATTGGTCTATAGGTAACACTTGGTCTTTGAGATAGGTATAGATAGGGCCGTACCAAGGTGAGTCATGTCCATTGAGTAGGGAAACAATTTGGGTGTTGTAAAGGTCAAACGCTGGTTTTTCCAACTCTTCCACCAAGAATTCATACTTCTCATTCTGATCTAGTTTTTGAAGTAAGGAAGCCAAGGTCACCATTGCATCAGCTGCTCTGTTCTTCTCTCTTAGAATTTGTTCAAAGGTTATCAAAGCAAAGTAATTTTTCCAAGCATCTATCATAGTCTTTTATGTAATTAGTTTTTCATCTTTGGTATTGTATTCATCATTGATCTGATTGATTATCAATTGAGAGTCTCCATATACTTGTAGCTCAATGATGTTCCATTCTAAAGCCATCTTAATGCCAATGACCAAAGCCTCATATTATACTATGTTGTTTTTGTATGGGAACAAAAGCTTGTAGGACTTGGGAATAGTGTACCCTTGATGGGTAATCAATAGTATTATGGCCTCGGAACCTCCTTGTGTATATGATTTGTCGAAGTAAAACTTCCATGTCTTGGCCTATATGTTGACAA
This sequence comes from Chamaecyparis obtusa, assembly GCA_027943335.1. Classification (NCBI taxonomy): domain Eukaryota; kingdom Viridiplantae; phylum Streptophyta; class Pinopsida; order Cupressales; family Cupressaceae; genus Chamaecyparis; species Chamaecyparis obtusa. The sequence goes on from BSBK01006048.1 coordinate 1,747,637, forward strand.
TTGCTGAATCCCAAAAATCCACTTGAATGGTTTGCATAGAAATCAATGGGTTTTCTACTAAGTGATCTGCTATCACTTGTCCTTTTAAAGCTTTCCTATCCACATACTCAATGTTGAACTCACTTAATATCATGACCCAATTTTCTATCCTACCCGTTAAGGTAGTTTTGCTTAGCAAGTATTTTAGGGGATCAATTTTTGCAATAAGTTTCACCTTGTGCATCAACATGTAATGCCTCAATTTTTGTGATGCAAAGAAAACCACTAGATAAGATATTTCCATGAATTTGTAATTGAGTTCATATTTGATCAATGTTCTACTCAAATAGTAGATTTCTCTTTCTTTCCCTTGCTCATCTTCTTGCACCAAAAGAACTCCTAGAGACCTCTCGGTGGCAGATATGTACAACAACAATGGTTTTCCCTTGATTGGTGGCATTAGGATTGGTGGATTTATTAGATAAGTCTTCAACAAGGTGAAGGCTTTGTCTCATTCTTCATCCCACATGAAAATAGTGTCTTTGTGTAGTAACCTTGTGAATGAATGGCACTTTTCTGCCAATTGAGAGATAAATCTCCTTATTGATTGAATCTTGCCTTGGAGGGACCTCATTTGGCTTATGTTCTTTGGAATTTCCATATCCATTATTGCTTGGACCTTTTTCGGGTCTACTTCAATGCCTTTAGCTGAAACTATGCAGCCTAACAAATTTCCAGATTCAACACCAAAAGAACATTTTTTTGGATTAAGTCTCACTCTGAATTGTTCTAACTGTGTGAATATCTTTTCCAAAATTTGCAAGTGGTCTTCTCTTTGATGTGATTTTTCCAATATGTCATCCATGTAATCTTATAGAAAGGTGTAGATTATATCATGGAAAATAGTTGTCATGGCCCTTTGGTATGTGGCTCCAACATTTTTGAGGCCGAAGGGCATTACGTTCCAACAAAAGGTACCCCAAGGGCATGTAAAGGTTATCTTCTCTTGGTCTTCGGGTGCAATTTTTATCTAATTGTAGCCGCTAAAACCATCCATTAATGAATACATGGAGTGACCTATTGTCAAGTCCACTATCGCATCTATGCTTGGAAGTGGGAAATCATTTTTAGGACATGCAAGATTCAAGTCTCTAAAATCCATGCATACATGAATGGATTTGTTGTGCTTGGTGACTGGTACAATATTGGATATCCATTCAGCATATGCAATTTCTCTTATAAATCCCACCTTCAACAATTTCTCCAATTTGGCTTTTACTAGGAGAGCTACATGTGGGTGCATCTTTCTCAACTTCTGCTTGACGGGCTTAATCCTTGGTTTAACATTCAAATGGTGCATTATGAAGTTGGGATCCAATCCTGGCATGTCGGCATAGGACCATGCAAAGTTCACTTGTTTTTCTTGGAAAAACTTGATAAAATCCTTTCTTTCTAAAGGTGTAAGTGACATTGGTAGGTGTATGAATTTTGGATCTAGTTCTGTTCCAATGTTGACCTTTTCTATTGGCTCTATGAGAATCAGTGACCTTTCTTCCTCATGTTCAGGTAGGGTATCCAATCTCTCTTCCTTTGGTGCCACATTTGGGTTTTCACCATAGGAAACATCCTTTATCTTTACTTTTTTTGGTTCTAATGCTGCAACATAGTGGTTTTCATCACTAGAACTTTTCATTTTTTAATTTTTTAAATTTTTTTCTTTGGATTAAGAGATTGGACCCCCGTTGTTCTCATCATGTTTGGTTCAAATTCGTTGGTGAAAGAGGGCTCAACCGCATTTAAGTATTGGGTCATTGCTTGGTCATTTGGGAAATAGAGTAAGTCACTTGGCTCATTTACGTCCCAATCAATAAGGTTGGGATGCATCAAGGATAGGGATTCATTTGGTAGAGTGTCATCAGCTGGAGTTATGGACATGACCTCGTTGGATGGTTCATACATTGTATCATTAAGGTCTATGACGTAAGCTTCCTCGAGATGGTCCATGGAAGAAGGATCAAAGTCCTCTTCACTTGAGTCCTCAAGGACTTCTACGGGAAATAGCATGGTAAATACAACACGTGGATTAATCCTAACATTTGAGTCATCCTCCTCTGATGGTTCCCAAAATTCCTCTATCCATGGTCGATTAACAGGTGCTTGTCCTATATTGAGTTCTTGTATGATGGGATCTTCATTCCTTGGAGTTTGTTACCTTGGAACATTAGCATAAGTATGTATCGTGACAACCTCTTTATCATGACATGAGTCATCAAACAAAGTATCCCATTCATAGTCCCAGGAATCATCACTATCAACCTCAGATCCCATGGTATTCACTTGAGGATATGAATCATGCATGGGGCTGGATATTTCTCCTTTGTGCCGGTAGCCTACCCTTGATTTTTCCTCTTTTGACCTCCAAGAAGGTTCAATAGGCTCTAGCAAGCCTCTATTTCTTTTGCCTAAGGGTCCTCTTCTCCTGTACCCCATTTTTTGCATTATTTTGAATCCTTTTCCATATTGATCAGTTTGAATGTTAATATGCCAAATTCTCTCTATGGGAGTATTTGAGGTATCATTTTCATCTTGATAAAGCCATTGGAGAACTTCATCTTCCTCTTTGTCAAATGCTGCCTTGTCACTTTCTCTTACAAAATAAGAGTTATATTTATGAGGAAGGTGTTCCTTGGACAGTTTCCCATGTGTTCTTGGAGATGTAGGTAAGTCGAATAGGGAAACAAAATATTCCCCTACTCCCTTGGACTTGATTTTACATTGTTTTTCAAATGTATGCATCATTTCACTCATTTTTTTGTAGTGGTCCTCTTTAGCTTTATCTTTCTCTTCTTTGGCGGGTTTGAAAAGTTCTACTTCTGGTATAGATGCTTTTTCTGAATTTTTATTTGAAGTTGGGCCCTCATAACTCACTTTCTCCTTTCCTTTAGTTGATGTAGTTGAGTTATTTAAAATAGGACTTGAAGTAGAAGTAGCACTTAATGTTAACTTTGGATAATCCACTTTAATGTCTTCAAGGGTAGCCCTTTGGATAATCCCTTCTCGGTTATGTGGAATAAATAATTCATGGAGAGGCTTTAGTGCATTACAATATTGGAAGGGATTTGAATCCCCACCAACCATGATTTCCTCACCCATGTATGAAAATTTTATGCATTGATGATACGTGGATGGAATCGCTTGCATCTCATGGATCCATGACCTTCCCAATAAGATATTATAAGTTAGTTTCATATCTAAGACTTGGCATTTTATGTCCTTTTTGACTGGTCCAACTTGAATGGGCAATATAATCATGCCTTTTGAAGCTCTTTTTGCTTCATCATAAGCCTTTATGGTAATTATTTTTTTAGGATCAATGCATAACTTGGATAATCCTAGAGATTTGACAAGACTCAAAGTGCAAATGTTCAGACCAGCTCCCCCATCTATGAGAGCTCTCTTGACCCTATGTCTTTCAATCAAGACTTCTATATGCAATGGCAGATTTTGGGGATGGTTAATGGACATGTCATCATGGTTTGAAAATGAAAGGCAATGAGGTGCAATGAGATGGCCTACCATATTCTGAAACTTCTCCTCATCCAAGTTAGTAGGAACATTAGTTTCCACTAAAGCTTTCTCTAAGATTTCCTTGTGATTTGGCGATAACTTTAATAACTCCAAGATAGAAATTTGTGCTGGAGTCTTTTGTAGTTGATCCACCAAACTATACGGTTTTGTTGTTGTAGCCAATTGTTTTTCCAAAATGATGGATTGTGGAGAGCCAACAGGTTTAGGATCAATCCCTTGTAGGGTAATCCTTGAATTCTGCCCCCTAGTGATAACATTAGACGTTTCCTTTTGGGATTGTTCTTTGATCACAATAGTATTGACAATATGCTCATGATTAGATAAATTATTGATGACTTTGTCATAATGAGGAGTAGATATTGTTTCTGCTTTGTTTATTCCCATTGGATGATTCACCTTTGTCATGATTATAAAAAGGTTGTTTAAATGTTGTGTGATCTTCATTACCTTGAGGTCCTTCAATAGTGATTGTGCCATTATCAATCAGGTCTTGCACCATGTTTTTCAGCTGTAAGCACTCATTTATTTGATGTCCTCAAATTCTATGATATTCACAATGACTATTTTCACTCCATTAGCTGGGTTTATTCTGTGGCTCATAGGGTTGAATGCTAGGTAAATTAATGATCTTTTTGGCAATGAGAGTCCTCAATTCTTTCTCGAGAAGCTCACCCAAAGGTGTGAAGTTCCTCTTGGGAGTTGGTACCAAGAATTTTTTAAATTTGTTACCTCCTTGATTATTCCCAAAATTACTACTGTTGGTATTGATGTTGTAAGACACTTTGGGAGCTTGATTTGCATTGTTCACTTGATTAGGTGTTCTTGTGAGAGAAAAGGGAGTCACTTTTAAATTACTAGAATCAACAACACCATCATTGACCACTCCCTTATTTTTTTTCTTCAACCCAAACCGATTATAGATGTTAGAAAAGTTCTTATTCTAGTTGTTATGGTTGTTATTGGAGGTATTGTTATTGTAATTCTTATTGTCCTTGTAGATTTTTAACTCTCCACTCTTAACTAATACCTCTTCCGTAGTTAATCTATTCTCAATAAGATCTTGGAAGGTCTTAGGACATTGCATTCTCAACCGATAATTCATCTCACTACTCAAGCTATTGATAAAGATATCCATCTTCTCTTTTTCTAGTACACTCCAGGGATATCTAGCAAATACCATCCTCCATCTTTGTAAGAAAATGAGAAATCCCTCTCCTTCTTTTTCCTTGGTATTACATAGAGTGATCATTGTTGTGACTTTGTGTTTGATATTTTATGAGTAGTGTGCCACAAATTTAGAGGCCAACTCTTCAAAAATTTTAATGCCGAAAGGTAATTTTGAGAACCATTCCATGGCCATACCTCCCAAAATCCTGGGAAATAATCTCATTAAATAAGTGGTATCATGCATGAATTCCAAGTTCAATGCATAAAATACTCATAGATGATCTTGAGGATCTGATGTTTCTTCGTATTTATGATACTTAGGAAATACTACGTTGATAGGGAATGGTACCATGACTAGACTCTTATCAAATGGAAATGGACATAATGCTTCTATAGAAAAGGGCTTTGGAGTCCCACTTTGTTTTATCATGTCTAATTGCATCTGAAATAACTTAAATTGTTTATTCATTATATCGAGCAGGCTCTCTTCAACATCTGGTGTTCTAAGTTGATTAACATCATAATCGTGAGGGAGTTTAAGACCCTTTTCGGGCTAGATCTAGAAAGTATTTTTCCTTGTCTCTTTCCATTGCTTTCTCCATAAGTTTCAAGAAGTAAGGACTTTGTATAGCTTCACTAACCTTCTCATCAGCGACATCTTTGACAATTGGTTCACCATTAGCCCTAGCGTTAGTGTTATCGATTCCTTGAGTGTTTGAGTCTATTCCTCCATTATTGGTGTTACCTTGATTGTTTGTGTCCATACCTCCATTATTGGTATTACCCTGATTATTTGGGTCCATACCTCCATTATTGGTATTACCTTGATTGTTTGGGTCCATACCACCATTGTTGTTATTACCCAAGCTACTGTAGTACATCATGTTGGTTTTCACTTCTTAAACGGGTGGTTCTTGTGGTACTCTTGGGGTGGTAGAAGTATCACTTGGGAAAGGAAGCTCTTGTCTCAGATAAGTCCTGTCTGGTTGGAAGGCCTTCTTTACGTAATATGATCGAGTAAAAGTAGGCATGAACATAAACCGTTTAAAAATAGACTTTATCTTGATGGCTTGTGATCGAATGCTTGTGAAATTTTCAAAATTGCTCAAAATTAAGATTTCTAACCAGGTAGGGTATTGGAACAAATAAAATAGCCAAAAGGGTATCTGAATCTGGAACCAAAATTTTTTGAAACCCTCATGAAATGCTCACTGTTTTCCCTTTTTTATTTCTGGGTGTCACTTGCTTGCATGTAGGCATGACTTAAAGGTTGATATGCGTCGACTGGAATTGATTTAGGCAGCACTCTGCAAATATGCAAGTGGCACTTTACTGTTGATAGGCATTTTTCCAATTTTTACAGGTGTCACTTAATATATCTCAGGCATTACTTTACGGTTGATAAGCATTTTCTAAACAATCATAAGCGTGACTTTACTACTAACAAGCGGTATTTCTCTATGCATAGGTGACACTTTATTGACCAAGTTGTGAATTTTATATTTTAAAAATTGTAAGATCAGGTTTATGGAATTTTCTTGTTTGAAAATGGAATACAAACTCAACACGCACATCAAATTTTAACCATGTCCCTAAAACTACACTAAAAGTGTATGTTCTCGGTCATTTTTCACAAGTATTGAACAAGAAAGTATTCCATGTAGTCTACCTATAGTCAAATTTGGCTTTTAACATTTTTTGGCTCTATAAGGTAGCTTACTAATTTATCAGGAGTTTAATGAATAATCCAATCTAAACCATGCCAAGTTCTTTTTCCTACTTGCGACCTTCTAACACGCACAAAAGCATGATTTGGTGCAATCCCCGAAAGGACTACTAGAGGAAGTGAGAAACTTTTGCATAATCTAGTCACTCCCCTATTAAGGAAGAGTGTATTTTTTTTATAGTGGGTTGGATGATATCGCGGCTAAGGTGATTGTCTCCCACTTGGGTGATTCCCTCTCACCGGGCTCATTAAGGCAATTTCTCGGGAGGCAGACCTTCTAATGTTCTAGCATGTTCATGTAAAGCAAGGAAATGGAGTTAAGAACAAGTTTTTGGGAATTTGGTTCACCTAAAAGGTGAAGAGCATATCCCTAACATTTTCTTAATTTCCCAAACACAATAAGCAATGTTCAATTATTTCACCCACTAACTATAGAGAATTGAGTATTTCTACTCTCTTCTACAAACAAGGGGCTTTGATCTTATGTACTTGATTCCTCAACCTTTCTTCTTAATCAAAAAGCTCAACACCTTTGGCATTTTGATTCACTAGAAGAAGTGAAGAGCATAGGCATAAATGCTAAACTTTCCAAAAAAAGATAGGCTATTTTGTAATTACTAGATTTTTAAATGCACCAATGCCACAATTTAAGGGAAAATATTCACTAGTTTGAGGCTTACCTTTCCTCATAGCTAGCATAAGCTAGGGGCATTTTTGAGTGATTTTTGTCATTTTTAGCTTACCTTGGCTATAGCTCCTTTCCAATGTGCTTTCCTCCAACAAAGTTAGTCAACACAAACAACAACAATGAGGGGTACCAAAATGAATTTGAAGAAGCAAAGTTATGTATTAAATCTTAAAGCCTTATTTGCAAATTTTGAGAAAAACTTAAATTAAGGAGAAAAAATCCAATTAAGCTATACAAACTTAGTTTTGTAAGCTTCTACGATTTTGAGATAGTTCTCATATACCTAATTTTCTTCTTCTTGTGACTCCTCAAGAACTGATTTGATGTAAGAAAAGTTTTCCATCTTGATTTTCCTAGTCAAAGCCTTTCCTTCTTGATTGAACTTTCTCTTTAGTTTTTGAACCTTTCTGTGTTTTCTCATTTGCAGTAAAAAAAATACAGAGAGAGAGTAAGAAAAATAACAGTTATAGATTTGAAAACAAATTAAAGAAAAAAGTAGTAGGTGTCATTAGTCAACTAATACATGTGATTTAAAGATTAGCAAGCGTAACTTTAAAAATAGCAGGCATCACTTTCCAGTGACTTAGGAAACATTTAAAGTTTAGCAGGTGTAACACTTTAATTACTATGCATGAAAATTAGTGCAAATTGCGTATGATAAGCTATTTAAAGAGACAATTAACAAATACTAAGCGTCAGTTAAGAAATACTAGGTGTGACAGTTTGTGTTAGGATTAACAAGACAGAAATAACAATTACATGAAAATATAACCAATATCAGAAAACAATAAACCACACAGAAGAGAACATAATACACAAAGATTTAACGTGGTTCACCCAATCCCTGGGCTACATCCACCAACAGTGAGTCCAATATTATTATTATCCAGTGATTACAACCTGATTACAATCTGTAATCTCTTACAGTTCAATTCTGTCGCAAGTGCTAAAATTATACATCATAATGAAATCCCTAACCCTAAGCCAATATAACAAGGCTTATGTCAGTTAACAAGTTAACCCTAAAATAATTGATGAGTCAACCTAAGAAAAGGCTTGATGAGTCAACCTAGGGAAATATTTGATGTGTCAACTCAAAAATGCTTGACGAGTGAACCCTGAACCCCATGATGAATGAAAAGTGTACAATACTTTCCTAGATAGTACTTTCCTGATCAATCACCACAAACTAACAATCTCCCACTTGGGGACTGATCAGACTCCACACCAAACAATAATCTCCCACTTGGAGATTGATCGTGTAGCTAAACTACTACCCTGCGAGGCTCCCACTGGATCCAACCACCCTGGAATCAACTATCCCTTTATTCTATTCAGTCTAGTAGACCAACTGAAGTTGAATGTGAGTTCAACTTCTCCCTTGTTACCACCTTTGTAAACATATCTATTGGATTATCATCTATATGTTTCTTTTCCATCTTTAACTGCCCATCATCCAAAACTGACCAAATGAAATGGTACCGCAACTGTATGTTTTTTGTCTTTGAGTGCAAAGCAGAATTATTCACAAGATGAATGGCACTTTGGCTATCTGTATGCAAAAAATTACCCATCTGAGGATGTCCCAACTCTTCCATGAAGAATTGAAGCCATATCATCTCCTTGCCTGCCTTTGTAGCAGCAACATACTCTACCTTTGTAGTGGATAAAGTAACCACCTTTTATAGTAGAGAAATCCAACTCACTGCTGTCCCACCAATAGTAAATACATAACCTATAGTACTCCTCCTCATATCTATATCTCCTACCAAATCTGATTCAACATAGCCTTGTACAATAGTAGTAGAACCTCCAAAATGTAAACACTTACTGGATGTACCTCTCAAATATCTAAGAATCCATTTGACTGCATTCCAATGCTCAATACTAGGGTTACTCATATATCGGCTAATGACTCTCACTACATGTGCAATATTTGGCCTAGTACGTACCATAGCATACATTAAGCTCCCTACAGATGAAGCATAAGGTACCTTAGACATTTTAGTCTCTTCTTCTGGTGTCTTGGGACACATATCCTTAGTCAATTTCAAATGACTAGGCAAAGGTGTGCTGATAGCTTTGAAATTCTCCATAGAGAAACGTTGCAACACCTTCTTAATATAATCAGCCTGAGATAGAGACAATTTCCTATTTTTCTTATCTCTACAAATTTTCATACCAAGGATTTGTTTTGCTGCCCCCAAATCCTTCATAGTAAATGAATGTGCTAACTGTTGTTTCAACCCCTTAATGTGATACATGTTAGACCCAGCTACAAGCATATCATCAACATATAAACATAAAATAATGTAGTTGTCATCATCCAACCTCTTAAAATAAACACAATGGTCAAAATGACACTAACTATATCCATGCTCATTCATAAAAGTGTCAAATTTAATATACCATTGCCGAGGTGCTTGCTTCAAGCCATATAAACTTTTCTGCAATCTGCACACCAAATTCTCCTTGCCCTTGACCTCAAATCCTTGTGGTTGGACCATATATATTTCTTCATCCAAATCACCATGAAGAAAAACTATTTTAACATCAAGTTGATCTAAATGCAAATCTTCAATAGCCACAATACTTAAAACAGTACGGATAGAAGTCATTTTAACAACTGGAGAAAATATCTCATCAAAATCAATACCTTTTTTCTGTGCAAATCCTTTTACAACTAACCTGGCTTTAAATCTTTTCTTACCTCCATCCTCTTCTTTTATCCTGTAAACCCATTTATTCTATAAAGCCCTTTTACCTACAGGTAACTTACATAAATCCCATGTTTGATTTTGCAGCAAAGAGTCCACTTCATCTATCATTGCAGACTCCCACTGAAGCTTTGTATCCACCTGCACAGCTTCATTATAACATTCAGGTTCACCATCATCTGTTAATAAAATAGAATACAAAGAGGGAGAGAATCTCTTTGGAGGTCTACTTAGCCTTGTTGACCGTGTAACATTCACTGGGGTGTGTGGTATTTGTTGTTGCGGAGCATAAGGAACTATTGGAACATCATCTTTTGGAGTATCATCTAGTACTACATAATCATTTTCTTTCTTCTCATGTTGCTGCAATAGATCTTTGTACAATACTTTCTCATTGAATATGACATCCCTGCTTCTTACAATTTTATGATTTTCAAAATCCCAAAGCCTATAACAAAATTCATCAATGCCATATCCAACAAATACACATTTATTTGACTTAGCTTCCATCTTGGTTCTGTTTTCAAAATCTATAAGTGCAAAACCTTCACAACCAAAGGTTTTGAGAAAAGAATAACTCACTTTCTTACCACTCCATTCTTCCTCTAGAATACCATAGTCCAAAGGAGTAGAGGGGCCTCTATTGATTAAATAAACAATAGTGTTCATATCCTCTGCCCACATGTTTTTGGGTAGCCTAGCATGCAACCTCATACTCCTTGCATGCTCCATGATTGTCCTGTTCATGCGTTCAGCCACTCCATTTTCTTGTGGAGTCCTTGGTATAGTTTTCTGCCTATGAATACCATTAAAGGAACAATAATCTTCAAATTCTATGCTGTGATACTCACCACCATTATCAGATCTGAGACATTTTAACCTTTTACTAGTCTCATTCTCAACCAAGCATTTCCATTTCTTAAAAGTTTGAAATACATCAGATTTATGTCTAAGGAAATAAATCCATACTTTTCTTCTTGCATCATCTATAAATGTAACATAATATAGAGAGCCACCAAGGGAAGATACCTAAGCTGGTCCCCATACATCTATATGCACAAGCTCTAATCTCTCATTTTTCTTTTCCTTCCCACTCTTCACAAAACTAACTCTCTTTTGTTTTCCATACACACAACTCTCACATAAATCCATATTGACACATTTCAGACCAGGTAAAACTTTCTCTGAATGAAGTAATTTCATACCTTTTTCACTCATGTGCCTGAGTCTGTTGTGCCATAATGTTGTGTCAGAATCTACAGCAACGGTTTGATGTTCTTCCAGCTCAACTACAGCCACTGTTCTTGAACATTCATTATCTTTTGAAACAATTAAAGTAGAAGGAACAGTATGAGCTGTACAAAGATATAAGGTGCCTACTTTCACACCTTTTGCTACTACTAAGGAACCTTTTGAAACCCTCCAATTTCTATCATTAAAAGTAACTGTGCAACCCTCATCACCCAGTTGCCCTGCTGAAATTAAATTCCTACTCAGCCTTGGAACATGTCTTACCTCTTGTAGTAGCCAATGATTCCCATTTTGCAACTTAATCTTAATCTTTCCCTTTCCAACTATCTGACAAGGTTCATTATCTCCCAAATAAACTAGCCCAAAATCCCCTTGGACATAATCAAGAAAGTAACCTTTATGGGGTGTAGCATGAAATGAAGCCCCATAATCTAAAACCCATGAATCATCAATACTTTCTAAAGAAAGAAGCAAGGCATCCTCTTCGGGTTTATTACTTACCACATTTGCCTCCTTGTTACCTTCTTGTTTGTCTCCTTCCTTATTCTTCTGAGACCAACAATCTTTCTTCTTATGACCTAGTTTTCCATAGTACCAGCAATCATTTGGTCCTTTGGATTTGGACCTCTTTCCCTTTGATTTTCCTCTTGCTTTCCCATGATTTCCAGAGTTATTTCCTCTCTCATTGGTTCTACCCCTACTTTGTGTGTTTAAAACACTACCTGATGCGGATCCACCTGAGCTTTTCCTATGAATTTCCTCACTCAGAATAACACCAATAACATCATCATATTTTAGGGTATTAGAACCAGAAACATAATTACTAATAGCCATTACCAAGCCATTCCAGCTTTCAGGCAAAGAACACAAAATCAAGAGAGCCCTAACTTCTTCATCAAAAATAATATTGATAGAAGTTAATTGACTGGTAACTATATTAAACTCATTTAAATGATCAACAAATGACCCACCTTCCACCATTTTCATATTAAACAAATGCTTCACGAGAAATACCTTATTTGAAGTGGAGGGCTTTTCATACAACTTCTCTAGGGTTTTCATCAAATCTTCAGTCGTCGTTGCTGAGGTAATATTGAATGCCATCGATTGTGCTAGGCATAATTGAATACTACCAAGAGCCTTTCTATCAAGAATTACCCAGTCCTCATCAGAAATGCTTGCGGGTTTGTTGGCTTTACCTTCCAATGGCCACCATAGATCCTTCTGATGGAGATAGTCCTCCATTTTCATTTTCCATAACTGAAAGTTCTGCCCATTAAACTTGTCAACCTTCAGCCTACCCTCATCTGCCATTGCTCCCACTCAATAGTGAGATCTTCCTGTAGAGGATAACTAAAAAAATAACCTCACTCTGATACCACTTGTTAGGATTACCAAGGCAGAAATAACAATTACATGCAAATATAACCAATATCATAAAATAATAAACCACATAGAAGAGAACATAATACATAAAGATTTAATGTGGTTCACCCAATCCCTAGGCTACATCCACCAACAACGAGTCCAATATTATTATTATCCAGTGATTACAACCTAATTACCATCTGTAATCCCTTACAGTTCAATTCCACCGCAAGTGCTAAAATCATACATCATAATGAAATCCCTAACCCTAAACCAATATAACAAGGCTTATGTCGGTTAACAAGTTAACCCTAAAATACTTGACGAGTAAACCTAAGAAAAGGCTTGATGAGTCAACCTAGGGAAATGTTTGACATGTCAACTCAAAAATGCTTGACGAGTTAACCCCAAATTTTTTTTAAGTGTATAGTACTTTCCTGGATAGTACTTTCCTAATCATTCACCACAAGCTAACAGCTTGTAGTAAATTGCATCGTAAAGATCATCACAAGCGGTAAAAGATAGTGAATACATAGTACTTCTCAGGTCTCAGGCATCGCTTTACACTCTTGTGCATGACACTTTATCTCACAAGCATGACAATTTATCTCACAGGCATTAGTTATTTGCTGATAAGCGTCAGAATAGTGATCATAGGCATCATTTAATCCTTCATACGCGTCATTTCTCCTATTTTTTGCAAAAATTCACGAAAAAGTGACCAAAAAAACACACAAAAACTTGATGAAAATGTTAGAAATGAGGCCTAGAGCCCCACGGTGGGCGCCATTTGTGTGTGTATGCTAAACACCTTCATGAAATTAGGATTATTAACTAACAATTCAAAGCAAATACAATGCAAATTTAAACTAAGAAATAAATTTAATATCCATGACATCTCATGGTTCTCTAATTAGATGTGGTAAGTAGAGCTCTCAACTTTGTATTCCCTACTAGTGACACTTCTAAAATGAGAAATATGATACTACAAATGCTTAATCTAGCTCTCGAATTGATAATGTGATACAAAGATAATTCAAATGCTCTCAATTGCTATGAAAATGACTATAATGGTGATGCTTTGCAAATGAATTTTTAAGATGATTATTGCTCTCAAAATGCCTCTCATTTATAGTAAATTCCCAAGGGTAGGGGGTAGAGTGAAGTAATCATGATTTAGCCTTGGTTGAGTCAAAAACTTTGCAATGTTTTTAAATGGGGGGACAATTTAAATGTTTGTCTCAAAGCTTTGGACAAAAGGATAAAATTGAGTGGATGAGATTCAAAGTTGAATTTGTGTGATTGAGATTCAATTCCTTTGAGTGATCCATGTGCTTTGTGTTCTCAATTCTCATTGGTTCCTCAATTTGTTGAAAGATATTTAAGATTTATTAAATTCCATCAATTAATTAAATTAGCCATGTAAGGGAATAGGTTCAATTTGATTTTTGATTTAAAACTATACAATTAATTGATTAAAATCAATTATATAGTGTTTTTGACCCTTTTAAGCTTGTATTTAATTATTTAATGTCATTATTTAATTTTTCCTTTGATTTGATTATTTGGTCCAGCTTTGATTTAATAAATGTCCATTTAAAAATTGATTTGATCTTTTTTGATGAGAATTGTAGCATTTTGATGATTTTGAGCCATTTTACGATTTAAAGCACTTGCCCATTTTTGAGTGTCTACATGTACCATGGATTGAGAAAAGTGATTTCATTGAAGATATGTACTTAGTTTATTTCTTATGAAGATTGTTAGCATGAATGTTAATGAATATTGTTACCAGGGAAGATTGGATATTGATTAGAGATGATTGAGTTCTTATATGTTACATTTATGACTGGGTTTGTCATTAATGTCAACATATATGCTTTCTGGATATAGTTAAAACATAGTTACATACACATATTTGTTTCGTGAGGTTTTATGCTCATGAATTGACTTTTGAAAAGATGTATTTGAATTCAAGAATTTATTCCGATGATGTGGTTGCAAGCATAGAAAAATTTATGCAGATATGTTTGAGTTATGCGAAGTTTACTGAAGACTGTTCACAGTGAGAGTTTCTAGGAAATGGTGACAGTTATTCAAGATTTATTGTTTCGGAGAGGTTGAAGCTAGTTCAATGAATTTGATATGTTATTGAAGACATATTCAGGATGCTTGGATAAACATGACAAAATCTACTTTTCATTCTATGAAGACTTGTGGATGATGTGAAGCATGTTACTTCTTTGAGAGCCGACTACAGATTAATATTCATATGGAACTATTTAGATGTATTGAAATGTGCATTGTAAATTCTTATTGATATCTTATATTATTAATTGTAAATTGAGAAAGCCTTTTGGTCAGCTCAATAATCATTAGGACTTGGTATAAAGGAAAGGAAGTTTATTTGATGAAAGATATATCATGCAGTCATGATATGTTGTGTGAGCTTTGAATGCAAAATATTTATGATCAGAGTAGAAGATGATATTTTTGGCATGTTGAGGACTTCAAAGGAATTTTACAAGAAAAGAGAGTTGTTGTTTTAGTCAATTCACCCTTGGATGTGTTATCCTGAAGATTTTTTTAGTGAAGACAATCTTGAAGCAATTTGGACAGTGGGTTTAGTTGTCTTCATTGTGGTTCTCAATTAAATCCTCACAGGGTTGGGATCTTTTAGTAGGAATTCAAAGTCTCCTAACAGGGACTCATATGTACTAATTGCACTGTAAAAGACTTCTAACAAGGTCTATCCTTTTACAAGGAACTTTTATATTATTACATCATCTTGTGGGAATCATTCCTATCGGGGTCTTCCCTCTGATCAAGGGTTTCCCTAGTTAACAAATATGGTTTTATTATGTATGTTTATTATCTTTTGGTTATTTTTGTTATTGATTACAAGCTTAAAATTTGATATATTTAAATTTAAGTTAATTAAGCTCACAACTAATTCACACCCCCCCCCCCCCTCTCTCTTAGTTGTGTTGGTGGACATTACTTTCTAATAGATGGTATCAGAGCATCAAGTCCTTGAAGGAAAATTTTAATAGCTTAAGGAGATCCATTGCTACTACATTTTTCAAGAAAGAAAGTCTGAAGTTTGATGAAGTTAATTTTCACAATTGGAAGGAAAGAATGAAGACATATTTTCTATGCATGGGAATTAACTATTGGTTGGCTATCAAGATGAAGAAGACAATTGCAGAATAAGAAAAACTTGATTCATGTATAGATGAAGAAAAGAACCAATACATGTGCAATATGCTTACTAGAGAGGCTATTTGTTAGCTCTTCCAGATACATAATATACTGAGGTAAAAGATCTAAGACTTGCTATTGAGATTTGGACTGATTTGGTCATTTTTCATCTAAATGTCCTAAGAGAGAAAATAAGATTAGATATAGAAAACCTTATAAACCTAAAACTCAAAATTGTTGTTATGTTGATGAAGGAGAAATTGCATTCAAAGATGTAAACTTTTTAGAAAGTGATGATGAAAATGAAGATGAAATAGGATTTTTTACTATTAAAGATGAAAATTCTAATGAAAAATAGGTAAGAGAAGAAAAACCTTTAGTTTCACATGTAGAACATAAAAAGTCTAATTGGATTATTGATAGTAGATGTTATCATCATATGACTAGAGATGTGGATAAATTTTTTGAAATTGATA
Organism: Chamaecyparis obtusa; assembly: GCA_027943335.1. NCBI lineage: Eukaryota > Viridiplantae > Streptophyta > Pinopsida > Cupressales > Cupressaceae > Chamaecyparis > Chamaecyparis obtusa. The sequence continues at coordinate 1,763,798 of BSBK01006048.1, forward strand.
GATATGATGAAGGAATTTTTCTTAGTTATTCATTGAAAAGTAAAGCATACAGATGTTTTAGTCAAATATTGAGGACTATTATTGAGAGTACTCATGTGAAGGTTGATGAAAAGCTCAAAATTTGAGAGAGAATTATTTATTATGATTATGATGAAGATAAAAGACAAAGGACTAACATTAATCTGAATGATGAACATGAATTATTTTATGAAACTAACAATGATTTGCAGAATGAAGAGTTTAGATTGGAAGTGAGAGTTGAACCTAAATCAATGCCTAGAGAAGAAGTTAGAACTAAACCAGGAACACCTAAAAATGTTGCAAGAAATCATCCTACAAATCAAATCATTGGAAGTGCAAACAAAGTGTTGGATTATAAAGAGGGGGTGAATCAGTAATCCCTGATCACAAATACCTTAAAAAAATTTCTCTAATTAACTCGATAGTAGCTTAGTAGAAACATAGATCATTATTTACCGACAATAGTAAATAAACTATAATAATCAATAAATCATTCAAAACATGTAACACCAATATTTAATGTCAAAACCCAGCTTTGGGAAAAACCATTGTGGGAATTGTCACCACTAATAAAATACTCTTTTGAAGTATGCCTAGTTAAGAGCCAATCTGGTTAAAGATTACAATGGACATTGTTAGGTGTGACCCGATTAAGGGATTTACCTCAGATCTATTAGGATATTCACCCTGTTAGGAGTGGCCTTGTTAGAGGGATTTAAATACTCTCTGGAATGTCACCTTTCTCAAGGATTTTACAATAAGATTGTTAGGTCTACTATGTTAAGGGATTTCTCTGTTGAAAATGATAGTAAGAAACAACAATAAAATTGACTTGTAGATTTGAAACTATCTTTGCATATCAGATCCTTGTGTGCTCTTTAATATTAATTTCTATTCGTCATCATCCACTAGCATCAAGACTTCACCAAATCATTCTTTTCCTAGGTGGAATCTCTTTGTTTGTTCTTCACTTCAACAGTCGGTAACCCTTAAACTATTCAATTTTCCAGCTATTTGTCCATACAAGATCATCCTTTATATAGACAATTTTTCCTCTTAGTCTCATCTATTACATTTTCCTTTAATCAATCTTAACTGTTCACTTTATTATACCTTGAATCTGGATCTCAGTAACATGTTTCCTTTTCACCTAGGAACTTGAACTTTTCTTGAAACTTATTCCTTCTCTTTTTTCCACTTAGATCTTGTCCTAGATCTTCACCTTGAATTTTCATAACCGTAGATCTCTTGTAACTAACTCTTTGTTAGGAATAGTCCCAAGAGATAACTGAGAGGGGGAGGGCTGAATCAGTTATCTACAAGTTTCAATTCTTTATCCAATTAAGTACACTTAAACATTAAGCATAAACACAATGAAAGAACACTTGAACACAACACCAATATTTTGGTTACGGGGAAATCTAAATAGGTAAAAACCCTGGTGGGAATTGACACCCACTAGTAAACTGTACTAGTGTATAATGATCCTTGTTAGAAGATCTTACAACCCTGTTAGGAGTTGATCTTTACAATGCAATAAGTACAGTGACCTATTCAAAGGTCGGACCCTTTTAGGAGTCTTTTATGATTGACCCTATTCAGAATGAGGACGCACTGTCTAAGAGCTCACTACTCAAAGGAGTGAAGGCTACAACCTTCTGAATAACAAATACACACTATATCCGGATCTTGGTGAACCATGAGGTAGACCTTCTATCTTGATTAGTTCCAATGAATAGCATATACTCTTTACTTGGTCACATAGACCTTCTACTGATGACTCAACACTTTGTACTCTCTGCTCTGCTCTTCTCTTTCAACTCTAAACCATGTCTTAGCAATCACAAATGACTTCCTATAAATATCTTTCCTCTAAATGATATAATCAAGTCAGCCTATTAGAACCACCTTGAAATCATATTAGATAAAAAATAAAACTCTCCAATAAAATTTCTATTGGCTCTACTAAGAACGCAACACAAACTAGGACCTATCCAAATTAATAAGTGTAGAGGCACACTACATAATGTTGGCTCTACCAATTTAACTGATACTTTCTCTTCAAGCTGAATTGCTTCATGCACTCTTAACCAAACCTTCTTAACTCTTCTCTAATCAGTAATCCAAGCAGGCATACCAAAATGATAGGCGCAACTCCTGTACCAATATAATCTTTGTCGACTCTTCTGAATAAACATAGGAAACTGCAACTGGTGGATAGCGACTGCATATGTTCACTTCTACTATATACCAGACTTTGAGTCCATGAATGTAACATCACTAGCATGTCTCTATCACATATCCAAAGGTGCAAGGCTCCATGATAACTATATGGACAATCACACACAGAACACTGCCTGTAACTCTATCAGGAACATTGCTGACACAAGCTGCTACACAACTATCTATATAAACAATTAACCTCTATGACCATGATATCATGTTGATAACATGTCCATGCTACATATACTCAAAGCTTACTGCATAAGTCTTCCACACATACTTCTTACCATATGTTATCATCAATGACAAACATACAGTCAATATTGGCTTGCTGGAAAATCTCCAACAATCTCCCCCTTTGGCATTGATGGAAACATATGGAATGAAAAAAACCACCAATCCAAATGACCAATTCTTTTATAACATTCTCCATTTCCTCATCAAAACTCCCCCAAGGATGAATCCTCCATTTGCTGCAATATTTTCCAACATTCTCCATTTCCTCAATTGAACTGCTTCCATGACTGAATACGACTACCTCTTATATATTATTCCTCCTTAATTCTATATGTACTCCCCCTTTAATATTTTTTTTCATGACTATATACTACTCCCCCTTTGACATCAATGGAAAAGGGCACCAAACATTTAAGCTCTGGTACTACTTCTGAAGTAGAGTAGTCAACCATCCATCAGTCACTAAGGACTAATGCTCTTTCCACTTTTTCTAAGCAGAATCAGGGAAGGGAATTACTCCTAGCTTCTCCTTGAGATACTCAAAAGTATCCTTTGGTAGGGGCTTTGTGAATATATCTACTAGTTGTTCCTTTTTACTCACATAATCCAATTTGACTTCTTTCTCTACCACTTTCTCTCTTAGGAAGTGATACTTAATCTCTATGTGCTTTGTCTTTGCATGCATCACAGGATTCTTTGACATGTTGATAGTGCTAGTGTTACCACAATGAATAACAATAGGATAATCAATTTGAATTCCAAAATCCTTTATCATCTGTTTGATCCAAACAATTGTAGAACAAGTCAAGGCTACTGCAACATACTCTACTTCTACTGTTGACTGAGAAATACAATTTTGCTTCTTGCTTGTCCAAGTGACAAGCCTATCACCAAGAAATACTGCTCCTCCTAATGTACTCTTTCTATCATCCACGCATCCTGCCCAATCTACATCTGTATACACATTAAGCTCAACATTCTTTGAATTAGGATACCATAAAACATAACCTATAGTGCCTTGTAGATATCTAAATATTCTTTTTATTTCCATGAGGTGACTTTGTTTAGGTTCTGCTACAAATCTTCCAACTATGCCAACTACATTAGAAATATCAGGTCTAGTTTGAGTAAGATATATGAGTTTACCAATCATAGACTTGTACAATGTTATATCTACTATTGGAGAATCATCTTCTTTTGTAAGCTTGCATCATGTTATCATAGGTGTACCCACTGGCTTGAAATCATCCATCTTGGAGTTCTTCAATATCTCTTTCACATATTTAGACCGATTAATGAAAATACCTTTGTCTGTCTGCTACACATTTAATCCCAAAAAGTATTTGATAGGTCCAATCATGCTCATCTCAAACTTTCTCTGCATCTCCTTAGCAAATTCTACACTAAGTTTGTCATTACCCCCAAAGATAATGTCATCAAAAAATATAGCTACAAGTAGTAAACCTTCAGATGTCTCTTTGATAAATAGATTACAATCTACTACTCCTTTCTTGAATCCAATTTTTGTTAGATATCCATCAAGTCTCACATACATAGCTCTAGGGGCTTGCTTAAGTCCATAGAGGGCTTTCTTCAATTTGCATACCATATCAGGTTTATCTGATAAGGTGAATCCTTCTGGCTGCTCAATGTATACTTCTTCCTTTAGCTCTCCATTCAAGAATGCTGACTTAACATCCATCTGATAAAATTTGAAGTTTTTGAATGTTGCATAAGCTAGAAACAATTTAATAGCTTCTAATCTTCTCACAAGTGCAAATGTGTCTAAATAATCAATAACTTCTCTTTGCGCATATCCCTTGCATGCTAAGCTTTCTTTATTCCTTACTACTGTACCATCTTCATTCTTCTTGTTTCTGAATATCCACTTTGTTCCAATCACATTATTATTACTAGGTCTTGGGACCAGTTCCCAAGTATCATTCTTGATAATCTGTTCTAGTTCTTCTTTCGTAGCATCATGCCAATCTATATCATTACATGCATCTTCAACACTTAAAGGTTCAATCTAAGATAGTAAACATTTCACTCCATTGCTTGCCAAACTCTTTGTTTTTGATCTTGTAGTGACTTTTCCGCTCTGGTCTCCAATGATGCCATCCTTAGAGTGATATCTAGATGTATACTTTGGACCTTTAGGTGATACTGACTCATCTTCCTTCTGAGTTTCTTCTTCACTTATTTCAGGGTCATTGAATAATACATTAATACTGTCAAACATCTCTTCAACAACTGTGTCACTAGTGGAAGGAATGGGTTCTTCTTCAATCATAGGTGCATAATCATGATATCTTTCTTGAACCATAAACTTTTCATCAATCTTAACATGAGCACTTTCAATGATCTTCTTCAATCTCAAATTAAAACATCTATAAGCTTTGCTTTTAGTAGAGTAACCAAAGAAAATACCTTCATCGCTTCATGCATCAAACTTTCCTATTGCTTCATCCCTTTTGATGTAGCACTTGCTTCCAAAGATTATTAAGTGTTTCACTGTGGGAACATTACCAAACCATAGCTCATAAGGTTTCTTGTTCACGCTAGGCCTTAATTGTATTCTTTTGATGGTATAGACTGTTGTATTGACTGCATCTCTCCAATAGGTGTGTGCAACATAATTTCCTTCAATTATGATGGTGCACACTATATCAAGGATGATCCTATTCCTTCTCTCTACAATCCCATTCTGCCGAGGGGTTCTAGGTGCACTCAATTGTCTCTTTATGCCATGTTCTTCACTATACTCATAGAATCTATCAGAGGTGAATTCTCCCCCTTTATCCGATCTTAGAAACTTTATCTTTAGTCCAGATTCATTCTCAACCTTAGCTTTGAATATTTTGAACTTCTCAAATGCTTCTGACTTATCTTTCAAGAACGCAACCCACATCATTCTATAATAATCATCAACAAACAAAATGAAATACCTTTCACCATAGTATGATCTTGTTTGAGTTGGTCCACATAGGTCTGTATGAATCAAATCCAACTTGTTCTCTACTGAATTATTCTTGCTTCTGAATGAATTCCTCACATGTTTTCCCATCACACATTCCCTGCAAATAGTATCAATTGGCTTTGCTATGCTAGGTAGATCTCTTACTACCTTTACATTGCTTATCTTTACTATGTTATCAAAATTGATATGACATAGTCTTTTATGTCATAGCCAACTGTCATCTACTTTAGCAACAAAACAACTTGCTTCTAAGTTAAGCTAAAAAACATTACCTTTAGAACCTAATGCAATAATTACACCATCCTTGTTGTTAATGATGCACTTGTTGTCTTTGAACTCTAATCTATAACCTTTTTCAAGCAACTGTCCAACACTAAGAAGGTTATGCTGCAAACCATCTACATAAAGAACATCACCAGTGTTGTTCTTTCCATCCAATGTAATAGCTCCTCTACCAATGATAGGTTTAGGAGTGTTGTCTCCAAATCTAACCATGCCACCATTGTATTTGTCTAGATGAACAAATCTATCTTTATTACCTGTCATGTGATGTGAACAACCGCTATCTATAATCCAATCTGTCCTTATGTTTGCTTGTGAAATCAATGCTAGCTCTTGTTCCTTTTTCTCATCTTCACGATCCATCTCATCATACATATTTTCCATAATAGAAATAAATCCAATTTCATCTTCAACTGAATCATCATCAGAAACTCCATCACCAGCATAGTAACATTCTTTTCCATACTTAGGCTTGTAGTTAGTTCTGAATTTCTTAACTCTTGTAGGATACTTAGATACAAAGTGACCAATCTTATTACATGAGAAACATTTGAAAGGTAACTGGCCTTCATACTTTCCTTTTCCTTTTCTTTCTTTCTTAGAAATCATATAAATAATATCATCTATCTCTTTATCTTCATCTTCATCATCAAAATTACCAGAAGTGTTTAAACATTTCTTACCATGGATTGATGCTTTGAAGGTTGTCTCACTTTTAGGCTCTGTCTTCAATCTTGAAATCTCAAAAGCTAAAATTTTGTTGATCAAGGTCTCTCTCTTTAAATTTTTTGTAAGCTACATGGTCTCATTAAGGATGTTGATCTTGTTTTCATACTCTGTTGTAAGAGTAGTCATCAACTTATCCATAATGTCTTCCTCTGAGATCTCTCCACCATTGTTCCCAATTCCAACAACTGCTTCATTAATCCTTTGGTTGTAAGCTCTGATGTTTTCTTCAGGTAGCATCTCTAATGCATTGTATCTTTTCTTCCATGTCTTTCTGCGTGCATTCTTTTCTTATGCATCTCCTTCAAACATGTCTTCTAGGTGCTTCCATATCTTATAGGTTGTGTCTACTTTCTTTAATTCAGAAAACTCACTATTAGATAAGGCGCTGATAAGGGCTTCTTTGGCTATTGCATTTTGATGGAACACATCCTTTTGCTTGCTAGTAGCATCATCTTTTTCAAGATCTTCTAGAGAAGGGATCTTAATATCTTTGATAGCCACTTCAAAAACTTCAAAAGAAATGCACTGCAAATGTGTCACCATTTTGTTCTTCCAATCAGGATAGTTCTCTCCATCAAACTTAGGACTGTCTTTTCTAAAGAATACCATCTGATCAACCTCAATCTATTAAACTTTCTCTTTGAGGCACTTGGCTCTGATACCAATTGTTAGGAATAGTCCCAAGAGATAACTAAGAGGGGGCGAGGGGTGAATTAGTTATCTACAAGTTTTAATTCTTTATCCAATTAAGTATACTTAAACATTAAGCATAAACACAACGAAAGAAAACTTGAACACAACACCAATATTTTGGTTATGGGGAAACCCAAATAGGTAAAAACCTTGATGGGAATTGACACCCACTAATAAAGTGTACTAGTGTATAATGATCCTTGTTAGAAGATCTTACAACCCTATTAGGAGTTGATCTTTTAATGCAGTCAAGCTTGGTGAACCCAATTAAGGACTGACCAACCTTGCAACCAAACCAATATGTAGCGAAAATACACAATAAAAAAAACTAGATCTACAATGAAACATAAGTCTTTATTCATGAAAATGCCGATTACATGCAATGTGTCAGGCTATAAGGCCTTCTTGGTTACGGCCACTTACAATGCAAGTAACAATCTATAAGATCTCGCAGGATCCAGATCTTTTCCCCAACATTAGCATTTAGCTAGCCTAGGTTTGTAACACATAGCACAGTGGTAGGCACCAAAGAAAGATCTAAACTTGTACTCAAACTTCCAAGCAATCTTCCTACTCCTAAGCTCATAGGCTACTAACCTTTCTCCCAACCAAATGATTCCCTAAACAACTACCCAAGCATCCTATAAATACTGATTCCTAGCCACAAGTCGGCTGATGAAACAATAAATATTTACAAACAAATATTAAATGCTAAAACATCAGTTGGCTCTCACATAGCCTTACAAAATAAATAAACTCTCAAAGATGGCCCCAAATGGTCATCAGATCCACATAGAAGAATGTAACATGCCATATCTAGGTCCCCACACGTCCAACGGTCAATCCATAACACGAGGAGCATGACCCAAATTAAATGCACTAGTCGGCCAAGCTGATCTATCCATACAATCCAGTCGGTAAGCAAGAACACCGAGCAATAGAAGAGATAATCAAGCACTAGTCAACCGACCATGCCAAGCATCACCGAGGGACATAGTTATCGTCGAGCGCTAGTGAACCAACACCTTCAGTCACCAAGCATTCTTCAGAGACTGAGCACTCCGGTAACCACATAAACTAAGCAACCAGTCTCCCAAACCAAGCAAGAACTCCACCAAACCAAGATCAAAACCAACAATCTACCTTCAAAGAAAAACATATTTTTGTTTGATATAGGATTGCCAAGAATCCATGGATGCTCCTGCATCAAACACCCCAGGTAAGAAATATTTTCTCATAAGGAAATTAGGAACGTCTCAAGAGAATCATAACAGGTATGCTGAATCTTTTCTTCACCCACATTTCTTCCTATCCTTCATCCCAAGTAGTCTTTACTTCATTCACTGTCTCATGTAGAAAGTCCTACTTTTCACTTTGTTTACCCCTCTGGTCGGCAATTGATAGCAACCGACTTTGACCACTACCGACCACCTCAGTGCCTTGATAAGGTTCATCCTCTCTAGACTTCTCAATCAACTCAGTATCATCTGCATCTCTCTGTGTCATAAATGTCACCATCTGGTGTACCATCTCTGCTAGTAAGACCATCTATTTCTTAATCTCAACAAACTCTTTAGAGATATCATTCTCCTTCTCCATCAAACTAGATTAATAGGAATAGGTTCATCAAATTTCTTCTCCTGAGGTTTGTCATAAGGAAAACACCTAACAACTCCACATCCCTTAACCCCTATCTCCTATAAAGGTATCAGCTTATGCCGAGCTCCTTCATGCCTAACCACATAGGTATTAGCATGACCATCAAACAAAATATTTCTGTCAAACTGCCAAGGTCTACCAAGCAACAAATGACAAGAATCCATAGGTAATACATCACACAATATCTCATCATGGTAAGATCCAATTTGAAACTTAACCAAGCATTGTTCTTCAACTCTAACCTTAGAAACATCTTGTATCTAGCTAATCTGATAAGGATTAGGATGTTTCCTTCTTTCTAAATTCAACTTAATAACCATTTCATTTGAAACAAAGTTTTTAGAACTTCCACCATCAACTATGACATTACATACCTTATCCTTGCACTTACATCTGGTCCTAAACAAATTCCTTCTTTGCACCAATTCATGAACACATGCAGCTAATCTCCTAGTGACAAGACATTCAACCTTCTCTGGAGCATTCTCAATGCCTTCTTCAATTGCTAATGCAACTCTTTTCTTAGGACACTGCCAACTTCTATGACCAGCTTCACCACAATTATAACAAGTGCCGGTGAACTCATTCTTCCACCTCCCTCTCTGTCCAACATTCTTAGTAACTTGACCATTGTCAGATCCCACATCAGGCTTAGGATTCTCTATCACATTACTCTCAACACCTGTCTCACCAGTCTTACCACCTTGGTTCCTACTGTTATGTTTTCCTTCATACTTCCTATTCAACTTCTCTTCAATCTTTAATGCCATCTAATAAGCATCACTGATTGTTTTCATCTGCACAGTGAGCAACTCTTCTTGAATACTAGGTCTCAAACCATAGACATACCTAGCAACCTTCTCTTTATCAGCTTTAGAATGACCAGTCCTAATTAGGATTCTATAAAACTCCTTGGTATACTCTTGTACCGATTTGTTAATCTGCTTCAAATCTTGCATCTTCTTAAACATGTCCAATTCATAATCCACCGAAATGAATTGCTTCTTCAACTTATCAACCATTCGGTTCCACTTAGTGATCTTCTCTTTTCCTCTTCTACCTCTTTCCAACTGAACTTCTCTCCACCAGATATTTGCATGACCCTTCAACTTAGTCTTTGAAAATCTAACCCTATCAAGATCTTCTATTTCTTCATACTCAAAGTATTCATCAATCTCATTGATCCAATCAATTAATTCTTCAGGCCTAAGGCTTCTAGCAAATGTAGAAACTTCAATCTTAGGTCTCTTCCCAATCTTAGACATAGCTTTTAGAATTTGATTCTCCTCGAAATCTCTAGCTTCTTCGATAAATTCTTCAAAATGATCTTCCTTAGATTCATCATCACTATCCTCTTTCAAGGTAGGCTTCTTCTTTCTCAACTCCTCTTGTAGGTCTTGCACTTGTTTCTGCAAAGCCCTAAAATCATCAAGACAAAATTCTCCAGTAGCTTCTTCTTCCTCAGGGATCTCACGATTTCTCCTCAGAGGCATCTTCAAATCTAGATCTAGATACACAAGATCCACTCGACTCCAACAGGAATAGACTTTGCTCAAACAGGAACAAACTTTTCTCTGATACCACTTAATGTAGTCAAGCTTGGTGAACCCAATTAAGGACTAGCCAACCTTGCAGCCAAACCAATATGCAACGGAAATACATAATAAAAACAATAGATCTGCAATGAAATAGAAGTCTTTATTCATAAAACATTGATTACATGCAATGTGTCAGGCTGTAAGGCCTTCTCGGTTACGGCCAATTACAATGCAAGTAACAATCTACAAGATCTCACATGATCTAGATCTTTTCCCCAATATCAAAATTCATCTAGCCCAGGTCTATAACACACAACACACTAGTAGGCACCCAGGAAAGATCTAAACTTGTACTCAAACTTCCAAGCAATCTTCCTGCTCCTAAGCTCATAGGCTACTAACCTTTCTCCCAACCAACTGATGCCCTAAACAACTACCCAAGCATCCTTTAAATACTAATTCCTAGCCAAAGTCAGTTGATGAAACAATAAATCTTTACAAACAAATATTAAATGCTAAAACATCAGTCGGCTCTCACATAGCCTTACAAAATAAATAAACTCTTAAAGATGGCCCCAAATGGTTATCAAATCCGCATAAAAGAATGCAACAGGCTAGATCTAGGTCCCCACATGTCCAATGGTCAATCCATAACATGAGGAGTGTGACCCAAATTAAATGCACTAGTTGGCCAAGCCGAGCTATCCAAACAATCCAGTCGGTAAGCAAGAACACCGAGCAACAGAAGAGATAACCGAGCACTAGTCGACCAACCATGCTAGGAATTACCGAGGGACACAGTTATCACTGAGGGCTAGTGAACCAATGCCTTCAGTCACCAAGTATTCTTCAAAGACTGAGCACCCTGGTAACCACATAAACCAAGCAACCAGTCTCCCAAACCAAGCAAGAACTCCACCAAACCAAGATCAAAACCAACAATCTACCTTGAAAGACAAACATATTTTTGGTTGATACAGGATTGCCAAGAATCCTAGGATGCTCCTGCATCATCTTTACAATGCAATAAGTACCATGACCTGGTCAAAGGTCAGACCCTTTTAGGAGTCTTTTATGATTGACCCTATTAGGGTTGAGGATGCACTTTCTGAGAGCTCACTGCTCAAAGGGCTGAAGGCTGCAACCTTCTGAATAACAGATACACAATGTATTTAGATCTTGGTGAACTAGGAGGTAGACCTGCTATCTTGATCAATTCCAATGAATAGCATATAGTCTTTACTTGGTCACATAGACCTTCTGTTGATGGCTCAACACTTCGCACTCTCTGCTCTGCTCTTCTCTTTCAACTCTGAACCATGTCTTAGCAATCACAAATGACTACCTATAAATATCTTTCCTCTAAATGATATAATCAAGTCAGCCTATTAGAACCACCTTGAAATCATATTAGAGAAACAATAACACTCTCCAATAACATTTCTGTCGGCTCTACTAAGCACGCAACACAAACTGGGACCTGTCCAAATTAATAAGTGTAGATGCACGCTACATATTGTCAGCTCTACCAATTTAACTGATACTTTATCCTCAAGCTGAATTACATCAAGTGCTCTTAACCAAACCTTATTAACTCTTCTCTAATCACTAATCCAAGCACGCATACTGAAATGATAGGCGCAACTCCTGTACCAATATAATCTATGTCTGCTCTTCTGAATAAACACATGAAACTGCAACTGGTGAATAGTGATTGCATAACTTCACTTCTACTATATACCAGACTCTACATCCATGAATGTAACATCACTATCATGTCTACATCACATATCCAAAGGTGCAAGTCTCCATTATAACTATATGAACAATCACACATAGAACACTACCTATAACTCTGTCAGGAATACTGCTGACACAAGATGCTACACAACTATCTGTATAAACAATTAAAATCTGCAACCATGATATCATGCTAATAACATGTCCATGCTACATATACTCAAAGCTTACTACATAAGTCTTCCACGTATGCTTCTTATCATATGTTGGCATCAATGACAAACATACACTCAGTACTGGCTTGCTGGCAAATCTCCAACACTCTCCTCATCAATATGATCATCCATCTCATCATAGTTAATCATTAAATGTCGATTCTATCCTTATTTAATATCTTTTCCTTGCTCAATGTTCTTCATTTAGAATTTTAGTTACATTTCTCGGTGCCTAAACCTTTCCTCGCTATTCGGTGTCTTGAGTTTCTTTTTCTTTACCAAGTGACCTTTCTTTTACCTTTACCTTATTGAGTGACTTTTCCTTCTCAGTGGCCAAAACAACTTAACTTACCTAATTGTCAAATTTGCATCACCGTGCTTTACTAACTTAACATAATCATATGTTAGGTAGAAAACAATTATATAAACATAATCTAATCATTTTCTGATTTGTATCAGTTTCCCATTTAAATTCTACAACTTCTCAACTTCTCATTTCTTCTTCTCCTCAACTCATTCATCTTATATCATTACCGAATGATATGGCACAATAATATAAACTAGAAATAAATTTCTTGACATCAGTGACAAGACAATAATTGATCTAACCTTTATACTATAATCATGTATTCCTCTTATCTTGGTCGGTCTTCATCATCAGCTCCATCAGATAATCAATCTTAAATATTATTATTAGTTATGGTAACACAAAGGAGTTATGACAAGGAACAAGGTAAATGAAGATGTATGTTTAATATCTCAAGTTGAACCAAAGATTGCAGATGAAGCATGTAAAGATAAACATTGGATGAAAGCAACAAAAGAAGAACTTGAGTAGATTGGAAGGAACAAGACTTAGGAATCGATCCCTAGACCTAAAGACAACAATGTTATTATCACAAAATGGGCTTTCAGGAACAAGATGAATGAGCAAGGTTAAATTGTAAGAAATAAAGAAAGATTGGTATGTAAAGGATACTCACAATAGGAAGGTATTGACTTTGAAGAAACCTTTGCACATGTGGCTAGACTTGAAGCAGTGAGAATTATTTAGCATAGGCTTGTAGTAGGGCGAACCCATATTAGTGGGTTACAATTTTTGCCTTGAACGGACACTGAAGCCCTCATTTTGAAAAAAAACTTTCAGATTCATATGCATATTGTCCTTGAACCATTTGAAATCAGAGCATGAAGTAAATTATGTCTACAATAAGGACATAGAGACTAGAGATGTCATAGCTATGGGATTTGTTGATCATACATCACGCTTGTATTCTTTTTCACATTTTGTTGTTGATGATGATGATATTCATGATGTACACATCCCTTTGCCAAGGGATAATTATGTATATGAGAAGAGCTTTGGACACTTGAATCATTTTGTTTTTGAGACAAGTGTTGAACTTCCTACTCCTCCACCTCTTGCTTCTTCAGACATAGGCTCTACTATTCGGCAGGATGATCATAGTGTTTCAGATCTTGCAGAATGTGATGACTACTTGGATGCCTCTTCAACATTTGTTTATTCTCATGATGTAGATTTAGGAGACATACATGAGGGGGTTTCTCTTTCCTTTGATGATAGCATCATAGTTGGAGATACTTCTTCACCTTCTTTGGAGATTGGTACTCTTGATTCTTCTCCTTCTTCACTTGGTTTTTCACATGAGGTGATAGATTCTTTGAGCTTGGAGAGACCTATTTAGTCTTCAGATATTCATACATGGAGACCGTCATCTTCTTCCTCATTCCATTTGCACATGGATTGGCTTCTTCATCATTTGATGTATCTATTTCTTCCTAAGGGGAGACATGTTTCTTGTAAGCATTGGCTTATCTTTTGTTTGCAGGTACTCTTCATCAACATGGGAGCTTCTTCATTATGGGGGGATATCATGTCTCCAACTATCCTTCTTATGGGGGGATAATTCTTTGTATATGCATGATGTATGTAATTCTTGGGGGGTCTTGAGTACTCCACCCATCCATGCATATTGTATTCATCTCTCTTTTTGGGGGAGGGTTTTTCCCATGAGGTTTTCCCTCTTTCTCCACTTTATGAGAGTTTTGCATTTCATGTATTGCATTGCATATTGTACATGGGTACCTAACATGGCCTAGTAGCCAAACCCATCTTTCATTGTGAGTTTAAGTGCATTCCCCTAAGTTGCACTTAAGGGGGGGTTTTGGTGTAATTAAATATTCCTAATTATACTTAATTTAATCTTACTTAAGATAATACATTGCATAGTAGTTTGTCATTGAGACACCTAAGAGTTTGCACCTCAATTAAGCACATGGTGTAAGAGAAATTCCACTTTAGGTGTGAGATCCACCTTTAGTGCTCTTATCACATTATCATCCTAATCCTATTGCACATACTTCATTGCATAATGGAGGATGATCCACATTTGGTGGACATGTGATTACACCTAGCATAGGTGATAGCTTATCTACTCCTTTTCATTCTCTCTTATCATCTTTCCTATATAAGGAGGCCTGATATGTACATTGAATCATGTAAGGGGAATTCATTGGATCAATTCAATATCAATCATTGCATTCATATCATCTTTGTTGTGCTTTTCTTTAACCTCTAGATCCTTGGTTCAATCTTTGCTATTTGTAAATTCTTACACTTTTTACCTTGCTGAGGGTTTTCGGATGAATATTATTTGATGAAGCCCTTGTAGATTTTTAAATTTTTGAATGCTTTTTCTTTTGTTGATGCTTGAAGAGAATATATACACATGTATATATGTATATATACACACACCCTTGGTGTATATATACACACATATATATTCATGTATATACAAAAACTTGAACTTTCTTCATTCTTGCTCCTTGCCAAACCTGCACATCCAAATGAGGAAAGTTAGGGCCTGGTAGATGTTTTATCTTTTAGCCTAACCCTAATTTTGAATTAGGGTTAGGGATGGCCTTTTGGGGTCCTTTTTAATTTTTAATTTTTAATTTTAATTAAGTTTCATTAAGTTCTGTTGAAATTTAATCTCTGTCTTATTTTAATTTAATGACTGTTGACTTTAGACAGTCACTTTAATTTGAATTTAGATTCATTTATTGTTTTATTATTCTTTGGGATTTTGTAGTGAATATTTTTATTATTAAGTGGAATTTAAATATTTTTTTATTGAATGCCACTTTTGAATTATTTAAGTTGATAATAATGAAATTATTATTTTAATTGACCTTTATTCTGTTTAGATTTATTCTTGGAGTTTGTTATTTTCGAATTTAAAATTTAATGTTTATTTCTAATTGAATATTATTTTTATTTTATTATAATGTGGGTGGTAATATTTTATATACATTTTACTTATATTATTTAAATATTTTAATGGTTTATTCTAGGGGAAATTATTTATTGTCCTAGGTTGGGACTTAGATAAATAGCTTTCCCCTAGCCTAAATGTTAAAATTATTCTTAATTGCTTATCAGGGTTATTTTAATCCTTTTAAAATTTTAAATTAATTTAATTAATAAACCTTGGTACATTATGTTTTAAATTAAAATATCGTATTTTAGATTAAATATTATAAATTTTAAATGGATAATAATTTTGTAATCCTAGGATTCGCATAGAGTTATTTTTATGGATTTATTTCATTATTTTATTAGTTCCTTGTGAAATCCTACCCTAGTTAGTAACCAGGTTCATGTTAGGAACCATTAGGGTTACTACTGCTTTTTTATTTAATTATTTATTTAATTAAACCTTTTGGTGTGTGTTAATCCAACCTTTGACTTTATATTATTTATCAAGTTTAATTTACCATTTATTTATTTTCCTTTTATTTTAACACTTGGTTGAAACCTTGTTAGGATTTCTTAGAGGCCTAATTAGGGGTTTCGAGTCAACTAACGCAGTTATCAATCAAAGGATGTTGGAAAGCTAGTGCATGCCATGATACTTCTTGAGAATAATTGTGTTGGGTTCTGTGTTTTCGTTCTTGTTGAGTGTTCCTTAGTAAATTATCCTAGTTGACTTTTGTGCTTTTAGAAAAAAAGTGTTGGTGTATTTTTGCCCAAATTTTGAGCACGATAGAAAATGGTTATCAATGGTAGACTCCTACTTTCTATATACATTGGAATACTAAACCCTCCCTTAGACCAAATCTTATTTGCACAACCCAAAAGGATAAAGGTGTGCAAATGTACGATCTAGATACAGGGGGATTTGGGTAGGGTAAAAACATAATTGAGTGTCACCTTTTAGGCTAACTCAATTCATTCGACCTAGTTAGACTCGATCGAGTCTAACACGACTGAGTACGCGTAGGCGCCACGTGGTGCCGAATGGCACCTATGTATCCCAATAGACTAGGCCAAGTGGTACTTGACCAAGTCCATATGATATTTTAAATGTAAAAACACACCCAAGCCCCTCATTTGCACATTGAGGGACTAAGATGCACGTTAACTTATATATATATACCCTTCTATTTGAAAGGGTGTGTTGCCCATGCGACCACTTGCGAGGGGTCGACCCCTAAGGGTTCTCGTCCCTATAGGACTCGGCTGAGTCTGCCTAGGTGGCATTCCATGTTGGCAGCTGAAACTCCAAAAATAGAAAAAAGCCAGAAGTTTTCACTTATGTTATTTCGTTCTCTTCTCAAAATAGAAAATGTCAAAAAAATAAAAGTGCCCTTTTCTAGATCTCGAAATTGTGATTCTGGACATATAAATTTTATATTGTTTCAACTACAAAACATTGAACAAATTTGCTAAAAATTACATGTAGGTATATTAAGCTTTGAGAAGTTGTTGATTCAGAAAATAAAATAAAATGCTAAATCAATTTAGAAATTTTTTAAAATTATATACAACACTAGAGAAGAGAGTCCTCTTCAAAAACATGTAATTTATTTGGTTTTTGGTATAGTTTTGATAGGGGAAAAGTGGTGGGAGACAAAAATTGTTGATTTCATGTAAGTTTGACTTTGAATACTTATAACGGGTAAACTATAGATCAAAAACACTTTTTTCTCTGCACTAGTTATATATGTCATCTAAAACATATTCTGAAATTGGAGGAAAAAATAATGTTTTACTTATAATGATTTGGCGGGAAGTAAACTCCCTGATTTGCTGTATTTTTCAGGAAATGAAAAATAGATCTAAAAATTTGAAAAAACATATTAATGTTTGTTCAATTTTTTTAAAAAAAATTATAGGCATAAAATTCATCCTATTTCACACATTTCATAAGTTTACATCATCTTCAAATTTTCAACAAAAATGTGACTTTTATGCCCTTGAAGTTTTACAGTTTTGGTGTTGTTAGTCTTTTCCTTTATAAAACGGTGACAAATTATTGTGCTTTTACCTGGTATTCCCTATACAGATCTATAAAGTCTAAGTATGATATGTAAATGAAATAAATATGCTTATGTTATGACTAAGGAAATGATAGCTAACAAGATGCGATATCAGATCTAATGCATCAAAGTAAATTCAAGATGAAAAGGAGAAGATTGAACTCACCTTGTGGGCTAGGAGAGGACAAGTAAACTTCAAATCTATAATTGACTATTGGAAACCTATCAAAATTGGGAACCATTCTGGATTTGAAACCTTGAGACTAGAAATTTTTTACTATAAAATTTGTAGATCTCCAAGAAGATGTCGACTCAAGTCGACCTATTCCCAAAAATTCAACCTATTCTTGGAAGAGTAAGGACTGATATTATATGTAAAGGATAAATCCCTAGTTCTAAATCTCTGAAAAAATATATCTATAACTCGCCACCTACTCTTGTACACACGTAAAAAGGGTAAATTGTTATGGAAAGGGGCTTGCCTTGGTCAAGCCCTTCGATAGGAATTAACCTTGAAATGTAATTGAAATTGCATGAGGAAATGTAATCTAGATCTAAAACATAAATTACCTTATACCTCAATGATGCAATGCTGCTTTGGAAATGATCTCAAGTGTTGATGCAATAGATTGGACACCACAAAACCCCAATAGAAAATCATGAAACTAAACCCTCGAATGATGAATGTTGAAGTTTTCCACAATATTGGATTAAGGAAGAAAGAGAAGAATAAGACTTGAAATTCTTGATGGATTGAATTCTTTATTGAATTGAATGCACAATGTATTGCTTGTGGATGTGAATGCAATTGAAGGATGTCATGTATTGCACAATAATGTTAGTCAAAATGAGAGGGAGAGGTCTCCTTTTATAAATATTTTAGGGCCCAGATTTCACGAAGGTGACCCAGATTAAGCACCTAGGAGAAATAATCCCACATCAGGCCTGAAGCCCACTAAGAATCAACCCCTGAGAAATAGGTCGACTTGGATCAACCTATTCCCAAAGAGGCAAATTTTTTAAAATGGTCTCGGGGTTATGTAAAAAGGGGTATTAGAGGTTGCATCCCACTAGGAGATAAGGGTAAAATATGAGATCCAAAAATGCATATAAAGGACCTAGGTGTAGGATGAATTATGTGATTGGATGAAAAATGGGAAGTTATGCATAGAAATTAGAGTCATTCTCAAGTTTTGAACAAATAATGTTGATTTGAAGGATGCAAAAGGACTAGAAAGACATGAAATCAATGTGGGAACCCATAGATGCTAAAATGGGGCTAAAAATGAGCACCTAATAAGGGTTCTTACTTTTTAGGATGGTACACTCTAAACATATTATTATGTAAAATTATTTTAATTAAATTAAATAAAAGTATAATAAATAATATATGAGTACACAAGCTCACCATTACACTTTACTTAACAAATATATATGGAAAAATTTAAAATAAACTTCTTATTAAATGGTTGTAGCTAAATTAATTGAACACAATTGATGAGAATGATGATATTTTCTTTGATCACACCATTCACCAAAGTTCAAATCTCTTGGAGATGCAATAAATAAGGGAAGAGGTAGATATTGTAGCTTGAGGAACTTAGGCAAACATGATACCCTTGAATCTTTGCTTCTTAGTTGAATATGTCTCAACTTAAGACATGTGCTCCTATATCAAATCTAGTTAAAATGGTTATGTGGGTTTGATACAAAACCATCAAAAGAAATTATTCATTCATACCAAATAGCTAAAACAATTATGTGGGTTTGATATAAAACCTTCAAAAGGACTTGTGCTCTCATATCAAATAGCTAAAATATAATTATGTGGGTTTGATATAAAACCTTCAAAAGGACTTGTTCTCTCATATCAAATAGCTAAAACAATTATGTGGGTTTGATATAAAACTTTAAAAAGTATGTGTTCTCTCATATCAAACAGCTAAAACAATTACATGAGTTCGATATAAAACCTTCAAAAGAATTTGTGCTCCCATACCATATAGCTAAAATAATTTTATGAGTTTGAGACTATTTGATATGAGACCTTTCAAAAGAAACCCTACTAGATTAAATAATCATACAAGTTTGACATAAAACCGAAGGAAATAAAAGGAAAAAAAAACTTATTTCATAAATAATCATACAAGTTTGACATACAACTTAATGAAAAGAAAAAAAAAAGACTTATTTTCATAACAATTGCAAAGGGATCCGCATTCCTTTGTTGCTTATAATTGCATTGTCTTATGGTCAAGAAAATTTCAATTGTAAACCACTAGCACGAGTTCCTCCAATGAGAATATGCTATTTCCTTTTTACAATGCATTTGATGAAGATTCAATCATGGAGTCATTTGGTGTTTATATTTAACAAATCTGCTTACATTAAGCATTAAATGTTTTAAGTGATTTGAAGCTTTAGTTATTTAAATAAACATTTTCAAATGAAATACCACTTGTATTGCCCATTATTTAATAGAAGTTTTGATTGTTAGTTTGACATGTAAAATGATTCTTATAAATTGTCAAAAAAGTTTGATAAATAAGTGGTTGTAGAATGTGACAAGTTATGATATTGTTATTTGTTTTTTATTAGGCAATAGAAGAAAGTGGTTGACTTTTTCTTTGTGAATGTAGTTCAGATTGGGTGAAGCATGTTAAATTTTGTGTGTTATTGTGAATTGTCATTTTTTCTTTTATTTTGTATCATAATTAATATTTTTTTATTATTTTGTTCTCTCTCAACCGTAATAGAAGGAGATGGTGTCTACAACATGATTTCAAATGGAATAAAGAATAAAATTAAATACGATGACATAGAACACAAATCCACATAAATGAATGCTAGCCTAAGGCTCACAATAGCTCTAATAAGGAGTTGACAATATTGGATTGAAATTTTAAATTTAAAAGTTCAAGATTCAAATCTATGACTACAAAAGTAACTTAAATCAATATCACACCTACATATATAACCTAATATGGCAATACATTGCTTGTAAACTTATTAATATGTAAAATTATTATAATTAAAATAAACAAAAGCATAAGAAAACAATATATGAGTACACAAGCTCACCATTACACTTTACTTAAAAAATACATATGGAAAAACTTAAAATAAACTTCTTACCAAATGGTTGTAACTCAATTAGTTGAATGCACTCGATGAGAATGATGATATATTCTTTGATCACACCATTTTCCAAAGTTCAAATATCTTGGAGGTGCAATAAAAAAGGGGTGAGGTGGATATCATATTTTGAGGAACATAGACAAAAATGATACCCCTCAATCTTTGCTTCTCAGTTGAATGTCTCAACTTAAGACGTGTGCTCCTATATTAAATCTAGTTAAAATGGTTATGTGGGTTTGATATAAAACCTTCAAAAGAAACTATTCATTCATATCAAATCGCTAAAATAATTATGTGGGTTTGATATAAAACCTTCGAAAGGACTTGTTCTTTCATATCAAATAGCTAAAACAAAAAAGTGGGTTTGATATAAAATCTTAGAAAGGACTTATTCTCTCATATCAAATAACTAAAACAGTTATGTGGGTTCGATATAAAACCCTAAAAAGTACACGTTCTCTCTGATCAAATAACTAAAACAATTACGTAAGCTCGATATAAAACCTTCAAAAGAACTTATGCTCTCATATCATTAACCTAAAATAATTTTGAATTTGATACTATTTGATATAAGACCTTTCAAAAGAAACCCTACTAGATTAAATAATCATACAAGTTTGACATAAAACCTAAGAAAATAAAAGGGAAAAAGAAAAACATATTTTCATAAATAATCATACAAGTTTGACATAAAACCTAAAGAAACAAAAGGAAAAGGAAACTTCTTTTCATAACAGTTGCAAATGGGTCCACACTCCTTTGTTGCTTGTAATTGCATTGTCTTATGGTCAAGAGAATTTCAATTGTAAACCACTAGAACGAGCTCCTCCAATGAGAATACCCCATTTCCTTTGACATTGCATTTGAAAGTAGTCGATTGAGATTGGTTCAGTCCAACATGGTTGGAAGAGTTGGGAAATAATTTCATTGGTCCATGAGTTATTGAGTGCAAGAAGCAATGAGTTTCCATAATCTATGGCTTAAAGTAGTTGCTACCTTGTAATCAATCCATTAACCCTATTCTCTAGTTGTTTCCAACAAAGATGGTCCCCCCCAAGAATGATAATTGTGTGTGCTTTGTACTTGGTGACCAATTGTGTAACTTATGCTTCAAATTACTTCCAAACAAAAGGTTGTTGAAAAAACAAAACATTCACATGAGTTGGAAAGCATGCAAAATTGCTTTCTTACTGACCTGAAAAGACGTTTGAACACGTTAGGTACTTATAGGAAAGCAGACAGTTTTGGTCAACCTTCCCATTAACAGAATTGCTTCAAGAATTCAGTGCAACTCTGCCGCCAAATCAACCCAAAAAGCAATCATGTCAATTCACTGACTTCGAAATGCAAGGCCCGGATTCACTCCGCGGAGCTCGGAGCTCATGTGGGCCGTCCCGTACCACATTGTTTGACAGAAATTTTATGCTAACTTTATTTAGCCTGTTTTACTTTTCGTTTGATTCCACCTTGATTAGGTTGAAAAATAATGACTGCACCAGCACAGGTTAAAAAGATTTTGTCAATTGACAATAAGTTTTGACCTACCGTGAACCATGTGAGTATTGACGTACTGAAAATGACCTGCAAATTGAATATTTTGGGCTTCCTTTTTCTTTAGGCATTCTCTACAATTGACGTCGATTATGACAGATGAGTGTTTGACATGAAAATGTCCTCTTCCTAAGTTATGAAAATAAAAGAGTACGGCCGGTCTGGTGGAGGGAGTGATTTGAAGAATGAGCCCGGCTATTTGCTGAGGGGCATAAATGCCCTACACCCTTTTTATTGGCCAAGGGATCTTATACTGATCTTCTCGGTACATGGGCTTAAATGTCTTCCACCTTTTTTGTATGATTGAAGTGTAGGAACTCAACATAGCATTTAGTGTGCACAGTTTGGTTATGGGGTTCAATTGTGTGGGATTTCTTCATATGTTCTTTATCTTCATGATGGATCATTGAGTGTGATATGAAATGCTGATGCAAAAATAGTCACACACTCGAATTTAGAAGCATCATTATTCGGATCACACCATGATCTATCATGAGGATGAGAAGTATAGGAGAATAATTATTACGCATTATATCTGAAAATGAAGTACTAGTCATAATCGACTATGAAAATCTCAATTGGGTGGAATTTTTTCATCTTTTTATGCTCTCTATCATCTGCATGATGGATCGTTGAGTGTGATATGAAACCTTGATGCAAAAATACTCACACACTCGAATTTAGAAAGATCATTATTTTGAATCACACCATGATCTATCATGACGATGAGAACTATAGGAGAATAATTCTTATGCATTATATCTGAAAACGAAGTACTAGTCATAATCGACTATGAAAATCAAATCTCTCTAATAAACATTTAATGTGTTTAATCTTGGGATAATTTACTTTAACTTATCGTTCCAATAGTTTATTAGTATATGTCAGGACTAATTTTGTTGTATGAGTAGTGATGTTACTCAATCAAATAGTTCATCACTCTACTTAAATATCATCCAATTCAATGAGCTTAAACATTCTCCATCTTTATATGTATGATTCGAGAGTATGAATCCAATATAGCATTTAATATTAAGTGCTTTATTTTTTGGATTAAATTGTGTAGGATTTATTTGCAACAATGTTTTGGATCACATCATCATGAGGATGAGAATTGTAGGATAATAATTCCTATGCATTGATTCCAAAAACAAAGTACTAATCATAATGGAATGCTATAATCCAATCTCTCTAATAAACATTTAATGTGTTTGATCTTGGGACAGTTTACTTTATCTTATCATTCCAATAGTTTATTAGTGAATTCTAGGACTAATTTTAGCGTATGAGCACCTATGTTACTCAATGGAATAGTTTACCACTCTATTTAAATATCATCCAATTCAATGAGCTTAAATGTCTTCTAACTTTATATGTATGCTACAAGAGTATGAACCCAACATAACATTTAATACTAAGTGCTTTGCTTTTTGGATTAAACTGCGTAGGATTTATTTGCAATAATGTTTTGGATTTTGCACCATAATACATCACGAGGATGAGAGTTGTAGGATAATAATTCCTATGCATTGAATCCAAAAACAAAGCACTAATTATAGTGGACTGTGAAAATCTAATCTCTTGATAAGCATTTTATGTGTTTAGTCTTGGGACAATTTACTTCATCTTATAATTCCAATAGTTTATTAGTGCATGCTAGGACTAATTTTGTCATATGAGTAGTGATGTTACTCAATTAAATATTTTACCACTCTACTTAAATATCATCCAATTCAATAGGCAAACATTCCATATCAATTTCACACTTTAAATATGAAAATGTAGTAAACATTCGTCTAAGTATTTTCATTGAATAGTTTATTAGTGAATGTTCTTATTAGTAATTTGTGGGATGGGTAATGATGTTAGTTAATGCAATAGTTCCCTAGTCTACTTTAATATCACTGGACTCAATGTACAAACATTCAATATCAATTTATACCTTACACGTGAAAATGTAGTAAATATTTGTCCTATTTTTATTAGCCAAAATTGACATTTCTTTGTTAATTAGATAATGTCTTAGAATGGTTGTGTACATTTGTTTGAGTGAAAAGTATAGATACATTTATGATGGGTAAGTACATTTTTTCAAGAGAATAGTAAACATTTGTTCCATTTTATTGGTCAAAATTAATATTGGACTCTTAATTGATAATGTTGCCAAGGAATTGTTGTCGTTCACATTTATTTGAAAGTAAATCATTTAGATACATTTATGACATCAATATTACACTTTGTTAAGTGAGCACTTAGTTTGTAAACTAAACGAAAAGACCTTTAATATTTAATTGGCTTTGAAAAGTTACCAAATTTTCTCAATCAATACAATTATTTCTATTGTTTGAGGGACATTTGTTTGATCTCAACTAGAGAGCATTTGACTAAAGGGAAGATAGAATTCAACACCTGAGAGGATTGCTAGTAGATTCTATATGTGCTCTTTGACTAAAACAGAGATGTGGTTGGTCGTAAAAGAGTATTTAATTAATATGTTAGAGTGAAGGGCAAGAATAATTTCAATAAAAATCAAAACTTAATATTAAATAATAGGATAATATTTGATTAATATTTTAAATGGAGGCTAAAAGGAATTTCAACCAACATCAATGCTTAAATACTTAGACAACAATCAACCAAAGGAAGAGACATTTTAGACATTCAACCCATCCAACAAACACACATACATACCACAAAAAAATAATCTTCTAGCATTTATATAAAAGCTAGTCGAGTTCCACAAGCTTGTTGATTCACCACACTAATGTTAGAGTAGATGCATGAAGTTAAGAAGAAAACATGTTGAGGATGCATTCAAAACAAGGCTTCATTAGTTAGATAGCACTTGACTATAATATAGAGGGACTTAAAGATAATCTCAACCAATATACTAAAATAGAGGGCAAACATAACTTCAACCAACATCAAGGCTTAAATACTTAGGCAACACAATCCACACGAGATATCTTTTAGACATTCCACCCATTCAAAAAACATAAATACCACCCAAAAAAAATCTTTTAGCATTAATATAAGTTCGCTGAGCTCCTCAAGATTCTCAACCCACTCCACTAATATTAGAAGCGCATATATGAATCTAAGAGGAAAACATCTTGAAGGTGTATTCACAATAAGGCTTCATCAACTACAAAGTTGTTGACTTAACATAGAGCGGCTTAAAGATAATGAATTTAGAGGTTGAAATTTTTTCTTGGTTTATCGGAATTCCCTTACTGATACTTAAAGCTTGTCCAACAAAGTGATTATTTTTGGTACGATATTAGAATTTACTATATAGACTTTTCCCATCAATATTTCAAGATGCAATTCAAATCCAAAAGCATATAAAAAATTCACAATATTATGATTGATTGAAATTACTTTTGGATTTGATTGCGTGATAGCTTTCATATCAACGTTATCACACTCTATGATCCATCATTAAAAAAAAATTAAAATTAAAAATTAAATTTATTTTAAAAAAAAAATTCACTCCACAAGTAAATATGTGAATCTAAGTGGGAAACATCTTGAAGGTGTATTCACAATTAGGCTTCATCAATTAGAAAGCTCTTGACTATAATATAGAGAGACCTAAAGATAACAAATTTAAAAGCTGACATTTTTTCTTGGGTTATCAAGATTTTGTTGTTGACACTCAAAACTTCTTTAATGAAGTGATTATTTTTGGTACGATACAATAATTTACCATGTAGACTTTTTCAATCAATGTTCCAAGATGCAAGTCAAATCTAAAAGCATATAATATATCACAATGTTATGATTGACTATAATTGCTTCTGGATTCAATTGTGTGATAGTTCTTGCATCAACATTTTGGATCACACTATGTGATTCATAATCGAGACGAAAGAGTGCATAAGGAGAAGAAAAACAATCGTTGCTTCTAGTTTCAATTATATGATTATTTTCGCATCAATGTTTCAGATCACACTGTGATCCATCATCAAGATGAAAGAGCACATAAGGAGAAGAAAAGTGGACTCTTTCATCCTAATCTTAGATCCCAAAACGTAATCCGAAACATTGATACAAAAACTATTACGCTATCAAATCCAGAAGAAATTGCAAGCAACAATACAAACGTAAAGATCCTAACCCTCTCAACTCCACTCCACCCTGAACCATAGAACCCTAAAGTTAGTTAGAGGGCATTAGTAGTACTGGTAAGATGGAAGCCAGCTAGTAGGAGCTTGGTCATGTCACAATCATGGCATTAAAGAACACTGTTTCCAATTAAACCTAACATATACTCGAGAGCCCCTCCTCCAAGGTCACGTAGCATATGTAGTTTCTCGTTGACAATGATGGCCTAGAGAAAAGAGGAAGAAATGTATAATAAATGGAGACAAAGTACATACAATACAATTACAGTATGGCGCCTTCTTTTACATTTATTCTTTTTCTCCCCCCAAAAAGAAATTTAAATTTTATTTTAAACAACCGACAGCGTTGCCTCGAAGCTAGAGTACAGTCCCATTGGGGCATGGGGCCCACCTGCTTTTATGACAACTGTTTTATGCATGTGTCGTGTGGGCTCCACGGACAATTAAAGCTAGGGAATACAAAATATTATATTACAGACTAGGTGGGCGTTAATTGTCTCATTCATGCGTGTGGATATGTGAATTTTTATCGTGAA
Source organism: Chamaecyparis obtusa (assembly GCA_027943335.1). Classification (NCBI taxonomy): domain Eukaryota; kingdom Viridiplantae; phylum Streptophyta; class Pinopsida; order Cupressales; family Cupressaceae; genus Chamaecyparis; species Chamaecyparis obtusa. Next base: position 1,790,810 of record BSBK01006048.1, read on the forward strand.
AGCAGCATTTGGATGCTTGTCTCTTTTTAGGAGCCCAATGTGGAACACAGATCCAAAGTTAGCACTTAAAAACACACCATATTTCCAACCAATCCCCCCATACCAATGTGTGTTGGGAAAGCTGAGGTCTCATATATCCATGTTGGGAAAGCTCGGGTTCCATACAGGCCTGAATTTGATGGTCACTTCTACCTGTTATAGGAATTGTTTTTAATGATGGTTTGGTCATTTTAATGTCTTTTATTTTCAATTTTTTTTAAATATTGATTGTCAATTTTTTTAAATTTATAAATGATTTATATATTTTAAAAAAATTTAAATGGTTTTATCCGTTTAATTAGTAATACATATTAAATATAATAAAATTTTTGTTTCTAATAAAGTAGTGTAAATAAAGTAGTTACTATTTTAAAGTCATCTTGAAGTATTGAAGAAAATGGAGGAAGCAGAGTAGGGTTTCGAAAACTGAGAGCATGACCCAGTTCTTCCGGTCGGATGAGGCCCTTGTGAAAATGCATGACGGCTATGAAAGGGCTAACTTATGGAACCTTAGGACCAGGTATGCCTTATGGTAATGAAGTATTTTATGCTGGAAGGTCAGTTCAAAGTTTTTTATTATTACCATATGTCTATTTTGAACTATTTTCGCAATAGGAGCTTAATTTCCTTCTCGTTCTTTTTGTTAAATTCTCTTGAGAATTATGTCAAGGAGGTTGTAGACCTTGGTAAAGGTTAGGGTAAAAAGCTAATACCGCTACACTAGAGGCTCATAACAAATAGTGATAACAAATAGTGACGGAGAAGAGGAACAAATAACCCCTATACCAATGACCAAACCAATGTGGCTCCAATGTAGAAGAAACAAAGGCAACAAACTAAGAAGATGAAATCCCTGAATGAGAGATGAAACTGGAAGGCCTAGATGATGCTCAAAGGAGAACACATGACAATCTTGCAATGGAATCTCTAATGGTGGGATAACATATGTGCTCAATCTGTCATCTGAGAGGAGATGAATGTCCTCTAATATGTCCTCAACAATTGCACTAGGTGGCTCGATGCTTGGAGCTACAATGTTAGACAAAGCTAAAGAGGAATCCTATTGAAGAGATGCAAACTCAAAAGGAGGTGGAGGTGTAGAAGTTACAACACTGGTCTTAGGAACAACACATAAGTTAAAGTGACCCGACTTCACCTCAACAGGCTCTCGTGAAGAAAGAGAGAGATTCTCTGATAGTGGAAATGGTGGACCAAAATGAGAGACAGAGTATAAGGGAGAAGAATGATCAGTTGTCCCTTTTGCAACATTATTGCCTATCTCACTATAACTAATGTGCATTGAATCTCATGTGAACTCAACTGTCTTCCCTGTCCCACTATGAGTAATCTGATAAATAGAGAGAAGATTAGAGGACAAAGATGGAACACATAGTGCATCATTGAATGAACCATCATCAATGTCAATAGAACCTTTCCCACATACAATCATAATAGTGTTGTTCCCCATCAAAATGTGTGGGATAGGAGAAGCCTCAAAAGATGAGAACATATCCTAAGAAGATGTCATATGGTGTGAAGCACCTAAATCCAATAGCCATCTTGAAGAGTGTGGACCAGTGGTTGCACATAATGCATGACCCTTTTCTCTATCTCATCCATCTATTTAGAATGATGACGAAGAAGAAGACCTATGAGAAGTAGAAGAAGGAATATCAATGTTTCTCTTCATAAGAAGAGTTGTCAAATCTGAAACCTATTTTGCATATCCATCTATCTTATTCTCATAGCAATGAGACTCATCATGATTTGGATTTTTACAATAAGAACACTTAGGTATTTTTTTCTTTGATTCTCCCCCCTTAGGAGAAGGTGGGCTAGAGGTGTGCTAAGAACTGGAATCCTTCCTAGGCTCTGTGGTTTGTGGTTTTTGGTTTGTGGCTTCTATTTCTTCTTCTACTTCCCCTAAGATGGTTGAGATACCAATGCTTGGTTCTTTGATCTTGGAAAAGAGTCCAACTATGTGAGCTTGGACTTCTCACATGTCAACCAATTACATAATACCTCAAAGGTAGGCATGGAAAATTGTGGACCCAAATCATCCATGGTGGAGTAGAATGTAAAAGAAAATATTTAAAATAAACTTTGAAGCTTGGAGAGAATCAAGTATATACACTCAGTGTCTATTTTGTCCTTATCACAACCCTATAAAAATGATTGCAATGATTTGAATTTCATCAAGAAATCCTCAATAGATGGAAAATAATCAACTACTAAAGAGGTTAAGTCTACCTCAATTTGAAGTGCCCTACACTGCTTAATGGTGCTAAAAAGATCATGAAACTTGGTCCACATGTCCCAAGGTATAGTGCAACCCTCGAGGTGAAACAAAAAACTAGTATTTGAAATGTTCAAGGGAATCATCTCCATGACCTCATCCATTTTGTTCTGCTACTATGTGACCTCGAATGAGCGAGGTAATTGAGGTTGAATCTCATCCAAACAAGACCATTGTAGTACGAATAAAGTAATATTATGTTAGTCTTAGTTATGTTATGTCGGGAGGGTAGTTAGGAGCGAGGAGGTGCGGTCATTGGTTTCCCCAACCAACCCACTATTATATAAGCACTTTAGTTTATTGTGTTGAATTGTTGGTTTTTGGTATCAATAAAGAAATAACATTTCCTCACCATCTTGGTATTGTGGTATCTTCGTATTATGGTATGGTATTATGTTTCCTTGACATTGATGTTTAATGTACTATTGTTATCATTGATAGTAAGTTCTACTTTATATTCTCTGTTTGTATAACTATTCTACATTTTGGTGCCATTGCCTAAGTCTGAACCTGGAGGTCCCGATTTGGGAAGGATGGAGTAATGGGAAGGCCTTTCCTACCACGTGTACTGATAACAAATAGTGATGGAGAAGAGGAACAAATAAAAAGGGAAGATCAAGTGACACGAGATCTGGTGTTGGCTTGGGAAGTCTTAGTCGACTAGTACATGAAAAGGGAAGCCCGAGAGAGAGTGGTTCTAGAGAGCATAGTACGGGATGAGCTTTCAGTGCCACCAACGGTGTACAATCTACTTGGACAAATCCCTTGGCTATTAGCAAGAAATTTGGTACACGTGGAGGAAGAAAGAGAGGAAACTGGAAGGGAGAGGAGGAGACAATAAGTACTCCACCAGTCAGCTAAAAGAAGCACACAGGAATTGGGGGAGCGTGACAACCCAAGGAAGACAACTAGGCACTAAAATAATTCATGCCCCTGCTTCCAAATAAGTATCTCAAGCACCAACCGGAAGAAGAAACTGAAGGGGAAGCCGCACGACGGATCCTAGGGTTACGCCAAGAGGAAGAGAGGCGTTGCTATTTAAGAGGCTTGGTGAATCAACCTCAAAGTACAAGCCAAACTGAGGAAAGGCTTATTGAAAACACAATAGAAGGTAATGCCAAACTAGCTATTTTAGAAACTTTAGGAAGGAAGGAAGGGTGGAAGAATCCTAAAACTCCTGCACGCTAGGAACAGCCAAGAAGTGAGACAAAAGAATTGCAAAGGGAAGTAGAGAGCACTAGTTCAGCAGGAGGGAGCGTCCTGGCAGGAGGGAGCATCCTGACAGGAGGGAGTGCCCTGGAAGGAGGGAACATTCCGGCATGAGGGAACATCCTGATAGGAGGGAGCGTCTCGATAGGAGGGAGAGTCCTAGCAGCAGGGAGCGGTTTCAGAATGATTACATTAGAAGATAAGGCAACAAGGTTCCTCAAGGAGTTGTTAGCCATGGAGCATGCCACTAGGGAAATTATAGAGTAGGCCAAGAGCTAGAATGTGGAAGCCATAGTCAGAACAAAAGAGTCCTTAATAGTATTCATGAAAGGAGCATGCCATACAGAATGGAGACTATTTCAACAGAGTGGATACAAGGGGGGAGAAATAGCTAAAACGTGGACAGCCCCAGGCATCATACCATAGGTACAGGGGCAACCACTGCTCATGCACACCCTTATAGAGATGGAGGGGGCTTTTAGGAGGACTTACTGAGAACTCCAACAAGAAAGGGATCTGACAAACAACATGAAAAAGGAATGGGCAGAAGAAAAGGCTATGTGGGAAGCTAAGTGGTAGATGGAATGAGCTAGCCTGGAAGAGAAAGTAGCACTGGCTGAAGCGAAAAAGATGGATGCTTTACGAGTCCTCCAAGGAGTTCGAGCCAAACAGAAGACTGCAGAACGAGAACTCTTACGCATTTGGGAACAAGCTCCAAATCCAAGGATGTCTTCACAACCCAACTCTAAAGTCTAATTTTTGTTCAGTATTGTCGTTTGGAAGATGACTATTTTTTTGGGGGGGATATATGCAGTACGAATAAAGTAATATTGTGTTAGTCTTAGTTATGTTATGTCGGGAGGGTAGTTAGGAGCGAGGAGGTGTGTCTGTTGGTTTCCCCAACCAACTGACTATTATATAAGCACTTTAGTTTATTGTGTTGAACTGTTGATTTTTCGTATCAATAAAGAAATAGCATTTCCTCACCATCTTGGTATTGTGGTATCTTGGTATTGTGGTATGGTATTATGTTTCCTTGACATTGATGTTTAATGTACTGTTGTTATCATTGATAGTAAGTTCTGCTTTATATTCTTTGTCTGTATAACTATTCTACAACCATAACCCCCTCAATATGAGAAGGTGGGTCATATGTGCCTTCCAGGTGTGATAATTGTGTGGAGTAAGCCACCCAATAGAGGAAGGGTCTTCCATGTGAACCAGAGGAAAAATACCCCCACAATACAAGAACCCAAACCCTACAAAAAAATTAAAAACTAGAAAGTACAAAAAAGGAAAAATCACTAATGACTAATCTCTATGTACTTGGTGAAAGATCTGATGAAATTGACTGTGAATTTGGAAAGAGCATTCAAACACCTTTCCAACACCTTTTCATTTGCAAAAAAATGGAGTTTGTATGAAAAATTTATGCCCCTGGAAGTGCAAAAATAAGGTTTGAGTTTGACTTGTAGTAAATATAGAAAAGTAGAAAAATAAATAAAATAACCTGCACCACAAGATTAGGCTTGTAATTAGCTTGCTGGCGATAACTCGTTTGCCCAATTTTGAGCCCATGTGGGAAAGTTATGGGAAAAAAACCAATAGATGCTCTTTATGACAAAAAGGTGAAACTATGATAGGTTGATGACTACCAATTTTTGACTCATAACCTACTGACTTAAGAGCTTGTTGCATGTACTTTTCCTGTAGAAAATAAAGTTATGCATGCACCTGCATAGTTGTATGGCTAGGAGGGCAAATTTTTGTCCCAAATGCTCTGATGACTGAAATAGGTCAAATTTTATATCAAAATTTGTTGAATCAGCCTTCTAAAGATGATGAAAAGGTCTATTTGGGCCCAAAGTGCTTTGATTTTTTGGGTACCCTCTGGAACAGAGAAAATCCTAGAACTTCAAACCTTTATAAAACTAAACCCCATATGTCTAATTTAAGTGAAACAAAAGGTGATCCGGATTGCCTCAAACCTTTTGGATTTGATTGTGAGATCCAAATTTCCCCAAGATGAACAAAAAACCTTGTTGTAAGAAAAATCTCAAAATCAACGAACAGGAAGCATTAGGTTTGATGCTCTGATACCAACAAAAAATGATTTTCTCTTCTTCCTAGCAGCCTTAGCTCTATTACCATGTTAAAATTTAAGATTGGTGAATTCCCATAAGCCCAAAAATCACCTACATGCAAATAATTTGCCTCGTACAAGAGAAAATCCTCAAACAAGAAAGTGCATAAATAATTGGAATGAAGAAATAATTGAGAATTGAATTAATTAGAATGAATTATTACAATGAGATCAATCCTTAATAAAGGAGACCAAACACCCTAATGCAAACCCTAAAGGATGCATGCATAAAATAAAAGAATTATTAAATTCCTAAAAAAGCTTTCTAAATTTATATTAAGTGAAAATAGAAAAAGATGACTTAATTAATTAATTAATCAATATGATTAAATTAATTAAGTTAAATACCCTTTTTACTCTAACAATCCCCATTAAAATAAACTTAGGAAGTAGCTAAAAGCTAAGTGCATGAATGAAACTACATGCAAGAATGCAAACTTGTGTCCTGGCAACAAGGCGTAATGAGGTACCCAATCACAACCAAATCATTATAAAGTGGACAAAAGGAGAAAACCCAGTGAGAAAAGAATCATCTCCAAAAAGAGATGGAAAAAGAGGTACAAATGCAATGTCTCAAGAGACTCTCCCAAGACCATAAGTACAACCAACAGTTCCCACCAACCTAGCCCTGAAACCCCAACCTACTCCACTCGTTAAATTGTTTCCACTATCAAGATTGAACCTTTGGACAAAAAAATAAAAGCCCTTCCAAGATGAAAGGCAAAATGGGGAGTAAAAAAGCCAATTGTCTCATCTAGGAAGTGGGGTCCAACGATGATGTGGTCAAGGAAATGAGCACCCGCAGGTGATCGCATAGGATTGCTACTCGGTCTGTAGGAAAGGGAAAGTATAAGGAGGTTGGCGACCCTAATGTTGAGGAACCTAATGGCTTTGATAAGGATGAAAATGGTTATAATAACCAAAAAGAGAACAATGGAGAGAAAACTCAAGAGGAAATGGATAAAGACAAAGCTATGGAGGTTGACATATCAAACAATAACTCATCCACCCATATTTTTTAATGGGAAAATTTAGGGCCTATTGACATGACCAATGACATGATAATTGATGAGGAGGATGGGGGCATGAGGACCTATAAAAACACTATCAGCAGGACTTTTGATGGTTGTAGGGTGCTGAAAGAGGACTTGAATAAGATGAGGACTAAGGAGATGGACCTGGATAGGAATTTCACTAGCATTTCCAAGTTTAGTCTGGGGGTGATGCATAAAACGTCCACCTCTATATGTTTGTTGCAAAATAAAATTCTATGGACGAACACAAAGAAGCGATGAAATTACAAGAAACTCCTCAAGTTCCTCACAAATGATTGGGTTGGGTTGATCACTCAGTTCGGTGGCAAGTTTAATTGTCTTGTCTATGGTTTCCTCCTTAGTTTTTGGTCTAAGATTCTTTAAGGCTAGTGGTGCCTATAGTAGCTTTATTAATATGCTATTTTTAAAAATTATGTTGTTGTTAATGACTTGTATTAGCACTATGCTTATAGTTAGGATAATTTTATTTGGTTATAGTAATCATATGTCTATTTATATGGTTTTTATGTTGGTGGTTACTAGCTAGACTCTGAACTCTTACCATAATACTGCTATATATATTTGATATTTTTGGTGTGTTGTTAATGTGCTGTTAACATGCTCCTATTAGTATGCAAGATTTATAAATTAACTAAGTTAACATGCTCCTATTATCATTTTCATTGGGTAGAATATAAGCATGTTAAAATATTATATATGCAAGAATTATAAATTAACTAAGCAATTTCTAAGTTAAAGATAAGAGATTTCCATAATTCATGATATTAAAATGAAAATGTTACGCAATTTCACTTCTAGTGCAATCAGATAGAGATGGAAAAGTATTTATAGTTAAAAGATAAAGGCACATGTTTAATTATTCTAAAGTATTCATTACAAGAGTGAAAGAGTGATATGCTAACAAGTAAAGTTTAGATTCAATACAAATGCTTTTACAAGAAAATAATCACACAACTATTCAAGAAAATTTCTTTATTTATTCATGAATTCAAAAGAATAGTTTCCCACATAATCCATGGGAGTAACTAAATCGATACACTATAAAAGAGAAATATACATTTATAGAATAGAACATATGGAAAGAGAAGGGGATATGTCATTTCCTAGAATGACGAACTCCACAATTGAATAGTTGTATCTTCAGCTCCTTTACTTCAGAAGTTTCTTTTTTGTCTAGAGGTTCCTGTAGGAGGAGAGAGAAAAATGGGTTAAATCTCAAGATTTATCATCATTCCATATGAAAAATCATAAAATTCATAATTAGCTCTCATAATGCATTAAATCATCTATGCAGTCATCACATGTATTAGAGAGGAAAGTAGAGAAACAATTCACAAGTTCATTATTTTATCTAATATGTTTGTTCATTGTGCAAGTATAGGTATCATATTCATTACTGAAATACTTTAAACTAATATCATAAACTTTACAACATGTAGGGTAAAATGGGCACCCACAAGGGTTGAACCCAACATGTTGTCACTGTCATTTAAGTGTTTTAATAGAGGAAAGTGTGAAATTTCTACATCATACATGCCATGGTAGTCCAATCAAGTAGGTATATATCACTTTATGACAGTGGATTAATATAGTCATTGTAATAAGCAACACATATCAGCTCAATGGGATTACAATGACATGAATTATGTAGGAAATAAAAGAAATAAACATCATAGTAACTAAGAGAAATGACATTAGAAAATAAAAAGACAGAGACACAAAAAGGTGTGATGTGGTGTTATAACAGTCAAAGAAAGGTCTACATACTAAAGAGAGATGAAAGATCAATGAAAGCCACTTCAAGGATAGTAGTAATGAATGCTACGATGCTTAAAATATAAATAAGAAAGGGATTGTGCCATGAAAAAGATGATTGATATATCATGAACAATGAAATTCGTAAGACATAACAATAAGGATTGTCATTCTATAAGAAAAGATAATTAACTTCATTAAAGAATCAACGAATACAGTGGTGTTGTTACAATGAATTGCAAGAAAAATTAGTGATATGTTTCTAAAACAGAGCTCAGGACAAAGACATTGTAAGTTATGGAGAAATTTTATTCCAAATTAGGGACTGTCAACGGTATAGTAAGGTCTTGACACTACTATAGACACCTGCATACAATGATTTTGGTAGCAAAAAAGATGAAAGATAGTCCAAATAAAAGGAAACAACAGTATACAAAGGAGAATCATTTAGTATCAAGGGGTAGAATCCATTATGTAAAGCTCAAAATAGTGACAAATATAGTAATAAAGACTAATAGAGCATAGATGAGTAGTTATCATCTTGAATACAAAAATCACATTTATCCATGCAATTATTGAAAGGTATAGGCATCTATAATCATGATTGATAAGGAAAATGACATCTTGAAGATAAAAATATTTAAAAACATGCTAAGAAAACAAAGAACCCTAGCTCTTATTAACCCTAGCTCTTATTTGAAAACCAACATAGTGGAAGTCAAAAGTACACCTTTAAATAGTGCCCATTACATAGAGGTACAGAGTAGAGGTCTGAACATTCATTATCTTTGAAATGATGACATAGATCAAATAGACATGGAATATAGCCAAGGATATAGGAAAAGGGTAATGACTTCATTTTTTCAAATGACACACTAAAAGAGAGTGCAACTATGTTGTAAAATATAAAGATAACTAATTGATAAAGGATATCTTTCTCAAAACAATGATAGGGAAAAATATAGTCATGAGAAGGCCATAATCATTATAGGTATAGATATGTCACAAGTTAGTGAAGAAATGAATAGAAATCACTTCCCAAATCCCATGGTCATCCAATCATTTGATACACCTAAAGGTGGTGAATCTACCAATTCTTGACCAACATATGAGGCTCAGTTTCCCATGCAAATATGTTTGAATTTGACAAATTACTAATCTTTAAATGTTGAAATGTAATGGAAAAAACTTACTAAGGTGGTAGCACATTTCTCCAAATGGAAATTATTATCATCCTTTGTCAACATTAAATGAGTTTAAAAGATTATTTATCAAGGAAGGTTGTGATATTCTTGATTTAATTTCTCTCTGTAGAAAATGTTAACCAATTCTCCAAAATGGTGCTTCTAGTGATTGCAAAAGAATGGAATGAGGAACCTATACCTATGGTTCAACTAAATTTAATTTGGTCTGAGTCAAACCAACTTGAAATCATATCCGACTTGTGTCACTTGGCATGTAAGGAAATGACCAGTTAGATAGAGTATCTTAGAGACATCTTTGTCCTGGAAGAAGAAGAGAAAAATGCCAAGCTTCTTCAAATTTTCATGGAGATTCAGTTGGAATTTGAACGATACCCTGCACTTTAAGTGATAATTTCTCCTATTTTAGTGCATATAAAATCTTGGTAATTAGTAATTTTTGGGTTGATTTAACTGTTACCATTTTTAGTCTTTTCTTGACACTAGTCACTTTCAAGATCGTTGCTCAATACTTTGAACAATTTTTGTTCTCTTTTGTATATAGATAGAAAAAGAGGGGAGGGTTTTATTTTCTCAGGAAGCCTATGCTAGAGAAAAATGGATTTTTCTGATTTTAGCATTATAAGAGAGAAAAGTGTTCAAAAATGTTTCTTCAAGCATAACCATAGTGCATAGCATTGTGAACTATGCGTCATTTTATTTTCATTCAAGAAAAGAAGAGGATATTTCCTAAACCTTTTTGTTCATTTATATATTTTTAGCTGCTAATTAAGCTTTGAGTTATTGTAGCTCCTCACTTGTAGTGCTTTCTGGTGCAATCTAGTTACATGTTTATTCATAAACAAAAACTTTTAATTCTAATTTGTTCTTAATTTTGAAACAAATTATTATATCTTTTCCCCTATTGATATCTACTGTGGATACCCAAACTGAAATCTTGATGTCATTTTTTTTTTGTATCATCATGTTTGAAAATCTGTTCTTTGCATCTGCAACATGCCTATGCTCGGGTGTTAGTATTCATTTCATACTTTCAGGTTAAAAGCGCATTCTGAAAAAACCAAATTTTATCATAAGAGAGAGTTGTACCTCTAAAATTCAAAGGAGGATTATCCATTTAGCAAAAACCCCTCCAACTATCGGTTCTATTTTGTCTTTCATTTAGGCATTTGTGAGTAATTTTTAAAACTAATTTAGAAAGGAAAAAATATAGAACCAACACACAACTATGAGGAACAAGGAATAATTTAAGGAAACAAAAAGGATAATCATGTATATTCACCAAGTAAGGTATTGAAGCAAGTGATATAAAAGGAACACAAGACTGTGGCATTCAATAGAAAATAAGAGTTTTGTCAAACATAAATATTGAATGCAAAATCCATCACATAGTAATATCAAACAATCACAAGGCACGATATCAAAATAAAACAAGGGTTTCTTAATACTGACCATGATATTAGCTGAAAATTGTGATCTTGCATGATCTAGGAACAATTACACTATCATCAAAGAACAATATTTTCTTGAATCTATTTCTAAAGGACAAATTAAAATAGAGCTCGAAGAGAGCACTAAAAAAACCCAAAGAATCAAAGAAATGTCTAGATTTTTCTATATTAATAGAGCTCATGAAGCTTACCAAGTTCGGCTTGAGTGTGCATGTGACCTACAAAAAGAGCAAAAAAGGAAACATTCCATATATCTCCAAGAAACCTGAAATTCCTTAGAGAAACCATGGCGATGCAAGAAAAGAAGCAAAAAATTAGTGAAATAATAAAATGAAGGCTTGCATTTAGATCTAGGGTTTTATTTGCCCTAAGTCATCAGTGAGGGAAGACATTTTTTGCCTTTGATTTAATTATTTTCCCTTCAACTAATACCCACATAGGTATTAGGTTGACATTATTTTTTTATTTTGCATTCAAAATCCAAAGTATGAAATATTTGCTAAATGGTGTGATATTTTATCAATCACTTAAGAGAAATTGTTTATGGTGAAAAATTCTTGCATGTGTCTTTAATTATAAGTCAGTTTGATATAATTGGGGATCTAAAGGAGATTGACAAACTTTGTGGGGGAGAATAAGGAGTTTTGGAGGTTTTACATGAGTTCCACATTAGTTTAAGGGCCCACATGGATGGAGTATCCATCAAGGAGGATTTTGAGGCAGTTAACTACATGTTTCCAACAGTTCTATTCCTTCTTTTGCATGATTTTATTATTTGGTTGACACTTGTAGATTTTGATTTATAAGTATTCTTCTCCTCTTATCTTTTCAGGAGTTTGGGGTTTGGTGTTTGTTGTAGTAGAACATGCATACTTTAGTAACTCATTTAGAATATTTTTAATTGGAAACACAATAAGCTCCTGGTTTTCAATAAAAGAAGTTTGTTTCCCTCTCAATTACTCTATTTTTAGTATTGATTGTGGATGATCTGATAATAATTTTGTATTTTCCTTCATTTTATCAAGCTCCTTCAATATTGAATGCAAAGAGTAACATGTTATAGTGTAGGTATGTGAAAGTGTTATAATTTTGGTGTAGCAAAATTGTAAAAACAACATTGTTTTCCTTTTTACAAACATTATTAAACTAAAAAATTGTCATATGAATCTTTTTTGCAAGCATGTGTAGTTGAGTTGTGAGATAATACAATCTTTTAGTTGAAGATTTCTACGAGTTCAGTAGCATATCAAGTTCTAGTCATTGGTGAATCACCTATTAGTGTAGGTTTGAAATTACAAGCATATTTATTCTCCCTTTCCTTGTTCAGAATTAGTACTTTTAGGATATCCAAAAGGGATCCAACCCATAATCTAGAGGTACATCTTTACAATGAGCAACCCACAGACTCAAAGATGTTCCCATATTTCATGGGATTGTTGAACATCATGCTTAGCTCTCGAGTGCAAATTCTAGTAACAACAACAACGACAACATCTAGATTAAATTATGTTTAATATTTTTGCATCAACATTTGAAATTGTGATCAATCCTAAAGATGAAAGATAAAGAGAGCACAAAGTGTGTTTCGAAACGTTGATGCAAAAATATTAAACACAAGTTCAAAGTTTTTATTTTAAAATGATTCTAAATTAATATAAATATATGATAAACAATATAGAAAAAAGTATATTACGTACTAATATTATAACTAGTAATATATGCAAAATTCTTAAATTTAGTAAGCAAATTTCTAAAATTTATATATTGTATTTAAAAAATATTCTAAATTAATATGAACATATAATAAATAATATAATCTAACAATTATTAATAATAGAAATTTTTTAGATTCAAATTAAAATATTTTAAAAATTTAGACACATTCATATCCTACCATTTTAAAATATTGTAAATATAAAATGTATAGCTTATCATAAATGTTATAAAATAACATATATTTGTATTATAAAGTAAAATGCTATATTGTTTATAATAATTTTTTATGATTTATTAATAATTTAAATAGTCATATTTACACTTTTATAAAAATATAGTTTGTAATCTATATTGTCTAATAAATTTTAAAGCTTTTATACACTTCAAAAATGAAAAAACAACCATTACAACCATCAAATTCTAGACCTGGTCCCATATATCCATGTTTCTTGGTATTTCATTTATGTTTTTGTTTGCAAGTATTTTTGTAGGGTAAGATTTTATAATTGTGTAGAGTTTAATTTTTTTTATTTAGAAGAATGGGTAGGTTAGTCTAGATATTTGGAGTTTAGTTTTGGATAGGTCAAGAATCTTTAGTATTTTAGGGTGAAAAATTAGATCCTAACAAGAAAGTCATTAGGTATACTCAACAAAGAGAATCAATCTTAGAACTTACATTTGACAAACCTAAAGTCCCTAATTAATAATGTTATGTGTTTGAACTAATAGAGAATTTGATTAATGACATTTGATTTCCACAATCCATTTGTAGATGACTTGTTATTTCTTGATTCAATTGTGTGATAATTTTGAATCAATATTTCAAATACCACTCTATGATCCATTTTATCCTTCTCCTTATGCACTCTTTCATCATGATGATGGATCATGAAGTGTGACCTGAAACTTTGATGCAAAAAATCTCACACAATCAAATCCAGAAATTGCAAATCATTAGAATTTGATTGTTAATGCATTTGGTATTTATATCAGTGATGTATAGATACAATACATAGACATAATTCTATTTTCCCTTTTGATGATGGATAACAAAGTGTGGTTTCAAAAGTTGTATAAAAAATAACATATATATGTTGTAATCATAATAATAGATTATGGAAATATCATTATTCAGACTGTTTATGGATTCATTATATATTTATTTTTTCAATCAATATTTTAGATCACATTTCATGATTCACATATATAGGTCAAAGTTTATTTTCTTTTTAACGATGGATCACTAAGTGTGGTCTCAAAAGATTTTTTTTACTATAGATTTTTTGGTCATGATTATAGATTGTGGAAATATGATTCCTAAAATTGTTTATAGATTTAGTTTGTATGGTTTGTTTAAGTAGTATCTAAGATCACACTTAGTAATACATCATTAGAAAGATGAAAAAAATATCATGCCTTTATTGAATTTAGGATGTTTTGGTTCAGAAGTTGAATTGAGGAAAATTTGATTTTAAAATTACACACACACACACACCTTTATATCCATACATACATACATACATACGTACATACATGCATATCAAACTCAAAGTCTTGTATTGCTTTGATTATTGAATTATGGATACGTATATTAGAATGCTCTTACGTGGGCTTCATATTTATAGTAACATATAAACTTGCATACTAGAATACTTTGACATAGAGTTTAAATTTATAGATTGGAGTACCTTGATGTATAGGTTGAACTTACAACAATGAAAGAATTTCTATATTGAGATGTTTGGACATAAGATCGACGTATAATAATTTATATATTTAAGGTTAAATCAAACCCTATCTAGTCTCAAGAGGGATGCAAGTGATTTGTACAAACTTCCTTAGTGATATTTATTGCAAGAGAATGTTTAGGGATAAGTGCACTTGAGTAAAGTACTAATGACATCAGTGACCTAATTTTTTGATGAGTTATTCTTGTAAATATCACCCGAATACAATTATTATTATAGTTCTTATGAATTACTCAATCACCTAATAATACCAAGTACCATAATTCTTAAAAATACAAATCAGTAAAAAACATCTCAAATAATACAATTAATTTTTAATAAATATCATATAGTTTCATATATAATATATATTTTATTTTTTCACTAAATATTATCTACTGATTTTATAATTTAATATATTGTGTATTTGAATTTGAACACAATCAACAAGTACTCTTGTTTCCTCAATTTATATGGAGTTAAATTATTGGGAGACATGCTGTCAAATTAGGATAAAATGTCACATCCAATTGTATCTAAAGTAACGAGATAAAGAAAATGTAAAGTTTTTCTCTTCATTTTCTCTTTTAAGGTGATCTCTCTTTGTTAAATTAATGGGAGACATGATTTTATATTAGGATAAAATGTCACATTCAAATTGATTGAGGTGATAAGACAATGAAATTATAGATCTTTTCTCTCCATTTGTCCTTTAGGGTGATAAAAAGATCTTAGTAATATCTAGATATGTGAATGTTTCCTCAAATTTAAGAGTGACAAGAAAAAAGGGTAGAGCTTATCTTTCCATTTTACATTTTAGGCTAATATTAGTATTTTTTCCCCAAAAGGCAATAAGCCTGAATATATTAATATCATAAAAGGATTACATAAAGTTTATACAATTAGGCTATTATTAGCCAAAATTTCAAATTTTCCAATAACCAAAATATACAAATTGGAACCTATCATCTAGCCTTAATTACTATATCAGAGCCAACAAACAAAAATGGCTCAATTCTATTACATATATGAGCAATAAACCCCGCAAGAACATGAAACCCATATACTATCAACACCCATGCATTGCATTTTCGTCCATAACCAAAAATAGAAACAAAATTGGGCGGTCTTTGAAGGCAAGATTCTATAATTGTTATGAGCAAAAGTATTAAAAACAGAGCCACGATAACTAGAGGAAGACTATAAAAATTGTATTTAGGGCTTGAATTATTCCTGCATCATTATGTTGTAGACACTTAAAAATGGCCAATTGCTCTAACACAATGACATTACTAACATTCATTTTTAATTTATTTAATAATCTTTACTTTTAAATAAATTATGTTTTTATACCATTTTTTAAAGATCAAAATCATCATTTCCCTTTAATTTCATAATTAAGTGATTTTAGTTAACTACCTTAATTATTAATTCTCCAATCAAACATTGCATCAATCATTCATCTATAATATAATTAAATAATTAATATTATTTAATTATACTCCATCTCATTATAATTAATTAAATAAAGCATCATATTTAATTAATACTCCCTATTTCTAATTGTTACATGTATGTAATAATTAAATCACATCCCTCTCATAATTAAATAAATTATATTTATTTAATTAAACTAATTGTTCTTCTCTCATAAATAAATATTATTTATTTATTTATAATTGTCACATGTACAAGTAACTAAATTATTTTATTTATTTAATCATGATTTATTCTTCCAAAGCTAACTCATATCGACTTTCGTAATTCTCTCTCCTAACTATTCAATCCACATTGTTAATTCCTCCCTCAACAATCAGTTAAGTCTTCAATTAATTCAGTCTTTTAATCCATCCAATTAGTTAACTCATCCATGTAATTTGTTATCTCCTAGTCTATTCTATTATCTCTTCAGCCAATTCAAGTCAAAACTCTAATTAAGGCAGTCAAGCAGAGTTGAACTCCTACTCACTTTGAGTTCAACTCCTCAATCACACTCAATCAGCCAATCAATCATGCATTCTTGATTTAAACCCCTAAAATTCTTATAAATAGAAAGCTAATTCTCTGATTTTGAGAACCATAGTTGCTTTGAATTCTTATTCTGGCATGATCTTGAGCTCAATTTCGAGAGTGAACATTACATAAGAAGGAGAACGCCAAGGAAGGACTATTGGATTTGCATATTCTTGTTTTTGAATTGATTTCATCATGTTGAATGATTATGCTTGTTGTTTTCATTATTTCCTTTCTTGATTATTGGGAATACTAATTATTTTAACAACCTCTTTGTGGTTGAGATATTTCAGTGTTATAACAGGTTTCTATTGATCCTATATTATTCGATTATAAATGGTGAACCCGACACGAAATTTGGTCATATCTTTCCAACGTCTTTGAATTTTTTTATGAATTTTTTTGCAGTTTTCAGTTGATATAAGGAGCCTACAATCCAAAATTCAGATTTTTTGGATTTTTAATAATTTTTTTAATGATATTTCATAAAAATTCAATTTTGGGCACCAATCAATGTATTTTTTTGAAAAATTTACATTTTTAGAAAGGTCTTGAAATTCTACTTGATGAACAATATTTGCAAAAAATGGCCCATTCTGATAAAATGGGTCCCTAGGGCACAAATTAAGGGATTATTCTATGAAATTCTTTTTGAAGGTTTTTTTGACATAAGGAATCTATAGTCCAAATTTCAGATTTTTTTTCTTTTTTCTTTTTTTAAAAATAATTTTCTTATGAGATTTCATAAAAAAACATTTTTAGGCACAAATCAACATTTTTTTTTAAAGTTACATTTCTAAAAATGTCTTGAAATTCTACAGGGGTTCTTCTCTTTGTGATTTTAATTTGGATGAGAAATATTTGCAAACACACACACACACACACACACACACACACATCTTTGAAAATTTTCTTTTTGTGTGCAAGTGTAGGTGATAATCATTTTATCAAAGACATTTTTTCAAAACTACAAACAACATTTGCTTCTCTTTTGTCTAGAGTATCATTCTCTATTGTAAAATGACATATTTTCATTGTTGAAAATATGCACTTGATGTATTGAAAAAATGTAGTGGGCCTCCAAAACATAATAAAGTCAAGGTCCAATTACCTGCATAATAGAAAAGAAGAGAGAGACATAAAAAAAGATAGAGCGCCAACTCACGTACAATGAATAAACACTTTGGAGGCAAAAATAAGAGGAGTTATTGATGCGTATATTGACAAGGTATGGATAATTGTTGAACATTTTAATTTTCATGATATTAATCTTAGTTCACTCAGGGAATTCCAAAACTAATTGCTAAGATTTTTGGTACTAAGTTTTCCTTTGCAGCTTGTGGCTTGGAAACATGACTTAATCATTTTAAATCTAAAATCAATTCATCTTTCATTTTGGTCCTTTAAAACGAACAATGCATGCTCAAACATCACAATTCATACTTCATTTTGGTGCTTAAAATGGATGTGTGATTAAGAATTGAACAAAGACAAAATTTTTGAGATTTGTACAATAAAATCAAAAAAAGAAAAATACATTTGGACTTTGGTGCATCTAAAATTGAACAAGGAAAATCTCATCTTGTTTGGTGCTCTAAAAATGAACTTGCGTGCTTGTATGGATGATTTAGATTAGCTAACACTTGGGTTTTTGGTTCTTAATACAATTAACTTGGTGTTTTGAGTTGTTGGTGTGCTTGCACAATCTATTAGATTAACAACCTTTCTATTTTCTTTAGAGAGGCCCATATGGAGGGTTTTCTTAACCCAACAGAGGATGACCTCAAACTAGAAAATCCTTCTAGTCGATATATAAATAAGACTCTAAAATTTTTTTTGGTCTTATCTCCTCAAGCTCGTGCAGGGTGTGTTGATGATAGCCTAGATCACGTTAAGTATCCCTAAGAAGCCAACATGGTCAACTAGGATCTTAAGTGAGTCACACATGTACAAACCAATTGGGGAGACCCCACATATCTTACTACAATCTTGTTAATCAGAGGCCACCTAATTCACCTCCAAACATTTGTCATATTATATACAAGAGGAGGCTTAAATAGAATCTCCCCCCAAGACTCCCATCATATATGTCCTAGGGATATTGTGTTATGAAAGAAATATTCATTAACACGACAACAATACCCATAAAAGGAAAAATAATAGACACTTTCAAGAGGGATTTTAAGCTCTAGTTGTGTGAGCTGACAGAAACCCAAGCAATGGTCCTATAATATTACAGATGAAGCCAATTTGACCTTAGATTGAAATTCTTCTATATTTCTTTCATTGTGACAGACTTCATGAAAATTTACAACTTGAAATTTTTTTGAGCATAGACAGATCATTTCTTTTTGAGTCATCCTTGTAACTACATACTCATTGTGAGTTTGTTGAGTTTTTACATCTCCAACATTGGTCCTACAATATTTGTGTTATAGCATTGGTCCTACAACATTTTTCCTACAACATTGGTCCTACAACATTTATCCTACATCATTGGTCCTAAAAAATTTGTCCTACATCATTGGTTCTACAACATGATTCCTACACACATTACACTTATATTTCATCCTGGCTCCTTGTGATCGACATACTTAGATAGGCATATCTTAGAATATTTCTTAGCATATATATCATTTTTAGTCTCAAAATCCAAAAATCTCAAAAATATAACTTGCAAATCTTAGGGTTAAAGTATTGCATTTCCTTGAGTAATTTTTCAAATCAGAGGGTGCATTTTCTAGGAACACTCCTATAGTGGTTTTGTGTTTTATCTTGACTTTGTTAGCACCATCCTTATCTATTTACCTTAGCACAGTCACCTTATCATTTTGGTTAATATTTTTCTTAGACATACACTATTGCAATAATTTATCACCTTTGTCCTACATTTTTAGAGTCAAGATAGTCCCTGATTTCATTTAGGGTCTTTCCTTAGAGGGTTTTCCTTCAAAGTTTCTAGAATCTCTCTTAGGATAAGGTACTTACACTCTAGTCATCATTTTGGCTATTCATTCCTAGTTTGCATTAGCATCCACAAATACCAAAATCCAAAAAACTTAGTTTCCTTTTTTTTCATTTCCCTTATTTTCTTTGCATTTCCAAAATCAAAATATCCAAAAAAAATTAGAATTTGATTTCCCCAGTTGTCTTTCATTTATCATAGACTTGCATATTCCAAACACATGGTCTAAGAAGAGTAAGGACACAATGGAGTACAATGAGGACCCCAAACATGATCCCCATCAACACATTGAATTTTCACCTAGACCTTTGGCACTAGATTACAAGATTTATGAGAGCCCAAATTCCATGAGAAGGAGAACAACAAGAAAGGATTTTATATTATTTTCATGTACATTTGTATTGAATTGATTTCATTATGTTTGAATGATTGTGCTTATTGTTTATCTTTCATCCTTTTTTGATATTGGGAATACTAATTTCTTTAACAATCTCTCTATGGTTGAGATACTGATGTTATTGTAGGTTATTATAGTTAGACATAATTAGATAGGCATATCTTGCATCTATAACCTTGATTATTTGCATAGTCATCATTTTAGTCCAAAAATCCAAAAAATCACAAAAAAATAGCTTGCATATCTCAGGGTTAAAGTATTGCACTTTCTAGAGTCATTTGCCAAATTAGAGGGTGCATTTTTCTAGGACATTCCTTTAGTGGTCTTGTGTATTACCTCAAATTCATCAACACTATTTTTATCTACTTACCTTAGCACATGCACCTTATGATTTTAGTTAACATTTGTCTTAGACATATATTATGGCTATAATTTATGACTTTTTTCCTAGCTTTTTGGAGTCAATATAGTCCTCAGTATTATTTGGGTCTTTCCTTAGAGAGCTTACCTTCAAAGTTTATAGAATCTCTTAGGGTATAGTACATGAACCATAGACATAATTCTAGTTGTTCATTCATAGCTTCCTTCAGCATCCCAAAATCCTAAAAAAAAAATCCAAAAAAATAGTTTCCCTTATTGTCTTTTGCATTTCCAAAATTAAAAATCCAAAAAAATTAGAGTCCTAATCCAAATATCCTAGTTGTCTTGAATAAACCTTAGTGTTCAATTTGCATTCTACCACAAGTCATTAAAACAATCCAAGTACCACCCCTACTGGGGGTACCTAAACAACAACATGCTAGTGTCCTTCAACTAGGTGTCCCTTCCAGTTCAGGACAACCCCAAATCAACCAAGGGGAACTTCTGGTCAATCTTGATTATTCAATGATTTTTTCTAGCATCCTCCATCAAATGGAAAAAAATGGGTCCATCCCTTCCCATCCTATAACGCCACCTCAACATATCCCAACACCCCAAAAAATCCCAACAAGTCCTAGCACCACAATATGTCCCAACACCTTAGCATGTCCCAACACCTTAGTTTACCCTAACACCTCAACATACCCCAACACCTTAGAAAGTACTATTAGGAATGGGAACACTAGGGGGGGGGGGGGGTTTGAATCAGTGTTCACTTAATTCAATCTTTTATTTTACTCTTAAACTTAACTTGAATGCTTAAGTACTAAAATGAACATTAACATAAATAAGAAATATGAACTCAACACAGAACACCAATGTGGTTATGGGGAAACCCAAATAGGTAAAAACCCCGATGGGAATTGACCCCCACTAATAATATGTACTAGTGTTTTATGATCCTTGTTAGAAGATCCTAAACCCTATTAGGAGTTGCTTTACAATGTATTTAGTATAGTGACCTAGTCAAGGGTCAGACCCTGTTAGGATTCTTTTACAATAACCCTGTTAGGGGTGGGGACACACTGTCCTAGAGCTCACTGCTCAAGTGGTAAAGGCTACAACCTTCTGATCTCAGATACACACTATATCCACTGGATGAACTGGCACTGTGACACTGCTTGTCTGATCAATTCCTTTGATGTGTTGATGCTTTGACCTCTTGCAAAGCTCTTAATACATCTTAAAAACTCTTTGCATACCTTTTCTCTTCTTATCTTTTCTCTATCTCAACTTCCATGACTAATTACAAGGGTGCATCTAATATTTATATGTGCATGTAAAAACAATTAACTAGGTTGTCCCTTTAACTGATTACATACAACACTTCTAAATGAATTGGCTCAAGTGTGTTTACAAAAAAACATAATTATATGTCTAAAACCTAATTAAAATAGGCGCATAGCCCTTACACAACAATATTATAGTTGCTAATCAATTTACCATCAGTCGGCTGCATACACTGTTCTATTCTGGCATTCACTGGCTGTGTAACTTCAACTGTCTGTTACTTCATCATACTTACATATTTGATCATGCGCTCATAGACTAAGCATGAATACACTCTTACCATCTTATCTTCTAGGGCACATACCATAACTCGGTCATACGCACGTGCACTGATTCTCTGAACTACTGGTGCTCTACTAACTATCCAGTCTTCTACACTTAGCCAATTTATGATCTTCTCATCAAGTACACTGACTCCAAAACACTATATGACTTTGTTTCCATAATGAAAAGACTATATTAAGTCATATACACCAGTATAGTCAACTTGCCAACAATCTCCCCCTTTGTCATTGATGGCAACAAAGGAATATGACAAAGTTACTAACTGTCCCTTAATACAAAAAACACTTAATCATGCTCTATTTTATATCTCCCTTATAGCTATAGGTCCATATTCTATACATACTCCCCCTTTGATATTAATGAAAAAGGTGTTACAAAACTGAATCTGTACAAGTACTTACACTAAAAGTACATCCGCGTATGCAATCTATAAATTTTGGATCTCTTGCTTCCAAAACGCAATCAATGCATTGATTGTTTGGAGATGGGTACATAAGGCATATTATAGTTTCTCCATCTTCTCCAAATCTGAACTAGGACCTTCATCATATGTCACCATGGTGGCATCAATCTCCTTGATATTCTGATTCAACAAATCTAGGGAGGGTGCAAGAGCATTTCTAAGTTGAGTTTGCCTAGCCCTTATCTTTGACATCTCCTTTTTTGCCTTCTCAATTTTGTCAATCTGTCCCTGATATACATTGTTACACATGTTTACATCAGTAGAGGTATCTTCTACTAACTTCCTCACTTTTTCAATCATGGCCTCTGCTTCTTGAATCTTCTTGTAGTGATTGGCTGTCAACTTATCTTGATTCATACAGTCAGCAATAATTTTCCTTCCTTGTGCTGCAAACTCTTTCAAAGTTGCTTGTCCAACTTTGAGTGAACTAAGGTCTAGTGAGAAGTTATTGACCAAATCATTTATTCTTTTCTTCATATACTTCTCCTCTACAACTAATGATGTTGATTCTTCCAAGTTAGAGAAATTAATCTTGAACTGTGAAAGAATTTCACTTACATCATCAATAGAGTGTACCTTGGACACTTTCTTATCTACTGGTAACAAGCTGTTCAAGATATTTACTGATTCTACAAGGAGGGGATTCCTCATTACCTATTTCTCCTTGGCCTTCTCCATAGCTAAGACACTAAACTTGATCAGGTATTCTTCTCCCCATGAGTCCAAAATAGTGGAGTTAGGTGTTAAGCTTGACAACAATGATGATGAGGGAGTGATAGGAGTGCTATCCATCATTTCTTGCTTTACTTTGCTTAGCATTTCAACAGATGGCTTATCTGTTGTTTCATTTCCTTTTTTCTCTTCTTTTTCTTTCTCCTCTTCCATCTTTTCTTTTTCTTTTTCTTGCTCTTCTTTTTTTGTTTCCTTCTCTTCTTCTTTTTCATCTATTATATCTTCAATGTGTACTTCTTCTTGTGGCTTGGGTGAATTGTTACCGCAAAGGATTTCAACTTCTTCTGTGCTCACAAAAGCTTCCTCAAACTTATCCTAGTCTCTATCTCTGGCCACCATGGCTATTTCTATATTGTTAATGATGATAGTGTTATCTTTTAGTGACTCTATCATGGGCACAAATTTTTCTACCTTTGTATGTGTTTCTACTGCAGGTGCTGAATCTTGAGGACATGTCATTGATACCTTTGTGGTCTCTAACTCCTTGGCTTCCTTAGGAGGCACTTGAGTTGTGTGCGCAGTAGATGGATACATGTGTCTGTTCAAGAATACCTTCTCAAAGGCTTTATCTATCTCTTTAGCTACTAACTCATAATTTTTATCCATGATATGCAGTGTTCTTGTCTTAGTCTAGAGGTGTGGTTTCACCAAATCTAACAACAGGGATTTCTCTTCAAGAGAACATACCGGGAGAATTTCATCTAGAATTTTCTCTCTTATTCTCAGATCTTCCTCATTTTCCTGTCTCTTCAAGAATTCCAAAATGTTCCATACATTGTCTGGAATCATTGTTTTTAGTTCTAGGACTGTCTTTTTAAACTTCAACATATGTTTGACAATCATTCCATGAATCTCTAATTTGTCAATTTCACTATACTTCTCATAGAACTTCCCTACTTGATCTATCCTACCTTCATCAATAATCCTTGTACTCAACACACTAAGACTAGGTTTGAAACTTACTTCTGGAGGTGCTTGAATATTCTTCCTACTTCTTGTTTCTCATGAGGATGGATGACTAGTGTTGATCTCTTTCTTCCTCTTAGGCATTGCCTTATACTCAGGAGGAGCAGTAAGGTCAATTGTTTCTGTGGGTGCAGAAGGGGCAACAACTATTTTACCCTTCAGATCATCAGATTTCTCAATTTTCACCTTCTTCATCTTTGGATCATCAAATTTTGTCTTTTCTGCAGCAGCACTCTCTATTTCCAAAGCAATCTTCTCTTGCCTTGCTTCGTCTAGGTCTGCTTGAGAAACTCCATAAATTTTCAAAATCTCTGAAGTAACCTTGGCAACTTTTCTTTTTGTTGCTGTGTTGTTCAATACATCATCCACTTCTCTTTTTTTCTCTTCATAAGTCCCCCACCTAGGTTCATTGAGGTCCTTAGGTGATGACAATAGAACCTAAGCATAAGCCTCTAGAATAGGCTCTTCAACTTCATATCCCTGTGGATGAATCCACTTTGTTCTTGGTTCAACAACCTCCATGCATGTTGTATCAGTCTCTACCATGAAACAAATACTATCCTTGTATTTTCAACTATCTTTTCAAGTATCATATACCTCATCTGCATTCTCACTCTAAATTTTTTCAACTCTAATTCCATGTAATCCTTAAGGGTACTTTCTGTGGATGCCTTAAAGGATATATGTGGCATAGTGGGAATAGATTTGTCTAGATACAAATTAGACACCTTTCCAAGAATATAGAAGTACATATAGATTATTAAAGACCCAAACCTGAATATCTTGGTCTATCATGCTTGATTGCTCTTATGTTGTCTATTAGTTGTACACGCAAGATCTCACATAGATTAAACTCTCCATTCTCTCTTACCAACCTTATTGCTGCTAGAATGGTAGCCACTAAAACACTATTTACTCTGCTAGAGTGCTGGAACCTATATCCCAGTATCATGGACATCAATTTGATGTCTTTCTCCTCTATAGGCTCTATTGTCATTCCATGCCTATCACTTCTTGATTTGCAATTTTGTTGATGTTTATAGTTTTGATTAGATAAAATAATCACAATATTAATATACATATAATGATGGACATTATTATTATATTAATATACAAACTTATAATATTGAATTAAAATAAATATCATTGAATCAGATAAAACAATATGAGATAATATTATCTTACATTATATATGCATATTGATATATATAATAATAATGATATTATTATATATATATCAATATACACATACAGTGTATATATATTATATAATTGATCTCATACAAATTGATATTTATTTAATGAAATCAGTATTATAGATTTACATCGGTTAGTATAATATGAATATATTATTATGAATCGACAATAATTTGTGTTGATCAGATTATAGTCAATAATGTGTATTGACTTCTTACATTCGATATCATATCTTACTATAGTCAATAACGAATATTGACTTGGCGTTTATCTTACTCACCGTAATGAGTCGGCATTGAATCAGTTACAAAAACTCTTACTCTGCGTTAAGTATTAGTTACATGGGATAGGTCTCACATAGAGACATGCCCCTACGTAAACTATGAGACATGTCTCTACGGAGACCTACCTCCTCAGACTTATATTTATATATTGATCATTGCAGTACAATAAGAAAGGATACACAGTGAATATATTTAGTGACGTCTCATTTCAATGAGATAGATCAGAACAGACAGTTATCAATAGTGATTAAAGTCGACTGTATTTAATGTACGTCGACTGTATTCCCATCACCACCGTGGTTAGAGTTATGCAATATTAAACCAATGGTTATAGGTATGAAACAGTGCGTATGAAATGAACTGCATTGAACAGTCACAACTCGATGAGTCATGACTGCTCATTGCAATATATATAATGAAAATCATTTGATGATTCTAAGACATCGATAATAGTAAACAACAAAATATCACTACAATGTAATTAGATAAGCATACTAATATATCTGATCACAAAATTTAACAAATTTTTCTCACGTCCTTGCCTACTAGAAGAATGATGCCTTTCTTAGACAGACCTGTCATCTCATGAATTAGATCTCTTGTTATCCTAGCCGGTACTTCAACTATCCAAAATAGGTCATCATGGATCTTGCTGAGTAGGATCTTGATCCATTCTGACTCATAGAACTCATATGCTGTAGCATATTCCACTATAGGATGATTTTCCAACTGCGCATACTCATCCATGAAGGTTTTATCAGGTTTCATCATTGTTGGCATGCTTCCAATCCCCCAATTTTAAAACTTTCAAATTTGAAGTCTTTCATTAGATCTCCCCTAATGTGTTTCAGATGTTTCTCCTAATAATGTTTTTGTGAAGGATGAAGATCAAAGTTCTAATGCAGATGTGAGAGTTCATATGTCCCAATTCATATTCATTGTTTCAAAATCAAAGTTTCCTAAAGCGCACTCAAATTTGGGATTTCCACCAAAAAGATAAAATGCATAGCGGAAAATCCATTTTCCACTACGCTTTTCGCACTCTATATCAAATTTTCTGCAATGGAGAAGTGAGATGGTCATTTTCTGCCAAGAGAAGCCTATTTCAAGTTTTCCACAATGGAGAAGTGAGATGGTCATTTTCCAGCCTGGAGAAGCTCTTTTCCAATTTTCCACAATGGAGAAGTGAGATGGTAAGAAATGCGTAGCGGAAAATCCATTTTCCACTACGCTATTCGCAGTACAGATTTTTGAAAAAATTAGTCTCAATGCGGGGGCTATATCTTCCAAACTAACCATTTTATCTTGCTAATATTTAAATATGTTGGTGCTAGACTAATTTCAGCCATCCTCACAAGAGAGATCGAAAAGTTTTGATCCGATTCAAAAGTTATTCATCTATGAGTAAAAGCATATCCAGAATAGTAAGAATGTCAAATTGAATTATGTTTTGAAGGAACCGGTATGGTATAGAAAGACAGTTAAAATGTAGAAATTCATTAGTATCATTAGAGTATATGAAGATTGAAATAATTTGACACATAGTCATGGGGATAATGACACTTGTCAAATAATTATGCTCGCTCATTAACAATTATCACAGGTAATGAGTTGCGGAAATTTTGGAAGATCAAGAGATATGAGTAATTTTATGAGAAGCTGAAAAGTCTTAAAGGTGGAGGTTGATTGGAAATCAAATAAAGATTTTAATACTTTATTCCTTCACATTCAAATAGAAAACGAGGAAAGAATCAGTTATGAAATTGAAAAGTTACCGGGAGAAACCAAATAGTTGCTGGAGAATGCTATTTATTGTAAACTCTTTTCTTGTAAAAGGGTTCTTCTTTTCTGCAAGAGTAGGAATTGCTGGAGTAGAAGGGAGGGCATTTATTTTTATGCATTTCATTTTAGGAGTGTTGAGAGCTTTGATTTTTGTAATAGATTTGGCAGAAGTTGTGAGCAAATAAAATTGGAACATTCTTATTTGTTGTGTTCAAGACAAAGGGAGGTTTTATTCTGAATCAGAGCATTTGGTTATTACTCTTCTGATTATAATAAATTGGAGTATTGTTGTATTCAGTTTTGGGCATTATCTTGCATCTTGTGTTAAGTAATGGATGGGTTGTAGATCGGAGTATTTGTAGGCATTCCTATTACGGAAATTGGAATTATTTAACCTTCTTTTTCATTTCATTTCAATTGCATTGCATTTACAACATTCTTTGCATTACCAGTATCAAGAAGTCATAAGATGTGTGGGTTATTGGGATTGGCTAGGTTTAGGAACTAAATTCTGCCTGAGTTAGTTATGTCTAGGGCTGGCTTGGTTTTCCTCTTCCGTTCTCAAGTTAAGAACATACCTAGTTAGTTTAGGAATAAAAAAAATTCATTAAATATCTTTCATAAGGGAGCTGTACCTTTCAATTCAGAGGAAATCTATCAATCGAATGATAGATTATCCAACTGTTGGTATCAAATTGTTTCTCACAGATTTGGGCATTTGAGAGTTAAGTTAAAAAGAACAATCTTTTTACCAACAAATTTTTGGCAACTCTGTTGGGGAGGCAAAAAAGAAGATTAGTGCATAATTTGTTTCCTCAGTTTTTATTATTATCTCTGCTGCAAGAGATTGGCGACTCTATTTTGATTCTCATAGTTTTTGGTTGAAGAGTCTAGTGCTTTCATTTTTAGATTTATTAGTATCTCTACTTGCAAGAGATTGGTGACTCTGACTTAAAAGACCATGCCTATTAAAGTTGTGAAAGGGAAGAGGCTGGATCCTTCCTTTATAGAACTTCATCAAACTCACGATTCGGTATTACATGATTTGTTTGATGCTTTTAGAGAAGGCATCACTCGGGGAATAAAAATGAATTTGAGTATTGAAGAAGACCATGTACCAGTTCTGTTATGGAGAAGTGTTTGTGCCAGGTATCGCAAGATGAAAGAGTTGGAAGTGAAAATAAAGTTATTGCAGCATTGCGAGAAAAGGGTGTTGCAGCTGAATGAAGAATTGAAGGTGGATGATGATGAAGTTTCAGAAGTTCCACCTGATTTTGTTTCTTATAATTTTTCAGTCTTGACTGAACAAGAAGTTCAACAAAGAAAGAAAATCAGAAGGAAACCCACATTTGAAGAAATAAATGCTGAGAGTGGTCCCAACTTACAATTCCTTTGGATGACATTTAAAGAAAGTATTTCTGAAGCCGAAGGAAAGGGATTAAGTTCTTCCAAAGATCATCAATATGCTCTATTGTTAAGGTGTGTGCACCAAAGATATTTTAATGTCCAAGACCAGAGAAGAAAGAAATTTGTTCCAACAGATATGCATGAAGAAACATTAGTAAATAAAGAACCAATATCAGTCAATTGTTTAGTTCTTGGAGAGCAAGAGGTACCCTGACTTCCAAAAGAACAAATTTCAATGAACAAGGAGATTCTTGACAGTGGCAAGGAAATGGTAAGCAAAGTAGAAAAGGAAGATTTGTCCATGCTTTCTTTTATTCCGGATGTTGAGAGTCTCAGATTTGATGAAAATAATGATCATCTTTTGCATAAAGATCCTTTTGAAAATCATTCTACAATTGATATGCTCCCGAAATATGAGAAGTCTTACTTGGTAGAAGATAATGCTAAAAGTGATTTTCAATCTGCACAAAGTGATGATAATCCTCAGTTATAATCTTTTTGTCTTGAAGATAATGCAACATTGGGTTCTCTTGTTGAAAAATTTATTGAAGAAAAAGTTGAAACATATTTTGTCAATCATTCTATTAAGTCTGAAAATATGGTTGAAGAAATAAGTGCAAGAACAACGTTTGAGCAGGGTTTCCATTTGGTTGATAAAGCACTGCAACATCGTGAAGAAGATGGAGAGCCGGATTACATTTTTCTTTGTCATGAAATGGAAGTTAATCAAATTTTGGTGCCAGCTAAATGTAAGTCTTCTTCTACAACTAATTCAAGTATTGAGGTTTTAAATTTGGATGAAAATTTTTTAGAATTGATAGCCATAAAGAATGATGAAGTTACTTCAGTCTAGATTGACCCTATGTGTGATGAAGAATCATTCTATTTCAGTCTTGATTTGAAATCCAAAAGTGCTATTAAAGATGACTGTGATAAATGTGCGTATGATGAAATATCATTTTTAGAATCAGTTGAGTGTTCTGATTTTGTCAATCTTATTTTGGATGCTGAAATCTCTCTTAAAAGTGATATTATCAAAAGTGGCCAATGTAAATATGTTTTAGTATCATTTCCAGAATCTTTTGAATATTTTTCTTCTTCACAAAGAATGGTCGAATGTATGAGAAGTGATGTGTAGGAGAATTAGATATTAATGATGAGGAATGGTTGTTTGGAGGAGATTTGTGGGTCACACATTTTTAGCATGCTTTCAGATTCACTTTCAGTTATGATGAAGTTGTCAAGAGGCAATGGTTTTGGTACAGCTTGTTGGAGCACAATTCTCTTTTCTGGAAAGGTTTATACTTCTCCTTACCGGTTAATGGTCATGCGTGAGTCTCATCCGGATCTCTTTTCTTTTGGTGAGGTTCCCTCACCTATTTTTAAATAATTTTGCTTCCGTAGTTTTGGTGTGCTTAGCTTAGCCTTTCCCACTTTCTCATTTTTGGTTTTGCCTTGCTCCCCTCCACCCTCCTAGCATGCAGCTTCTTGTTGTCATTTTATGCCTAGACTCTGTAGCCTAATGGATAAGGAACTAGCTTTAAAGCCAAAGATGCTGGTTTCTTTATGCACTTTGCAACACATAATCCCATTTAGAGCCAGTTGTTGGCATACTTCCAGTCCCCCAATTTAAAAACTTTCAAATTCAAAGTCTTTCATTAGATCCCCCCTAATGTGTTTTAGATGTTTCTCCTAATAATGTTTCTGTGAAGGATGAAGATCAAAGTTATAATGTAGATGTGAGAGTTCATATGTCCCAATTCATATTCATTGTTTCAAAATCAGAGTTTCCTAAAGTGCACCCAAATTTGGGATTTCCACCAAAAAGAAAAATTGCGTAGCAGAAAATCCATTTTTTGCTACGCTTTTTGCACTCTATATCGAATTTTCCTCAATGGAGAAGTGAGATGGCCATTTTCCGCCAAGAGAATCCTATTTCAAATTTTCCACAATGGAGAAGTGAGATGGTCATTTTTTAGCCCGGAGAAGCTCTTTTCCAATTTTCCACAAAGGAGAAGTGAGATGATAAGAAATGTGTAGTGGAAAATCCATTTTCTGCTACGCTATTCGCAGTACAGATTTTTGAAAAACTCAGTCTCAGTGCGGGGGCTATATCTTCCAAACTAACCATTGGATCTTGCTAAGATTTAAATACGTTGGTGCTAGACTAATTGTGGCCATCCTCACCGGAGAGATTGAATATTTTGTATTTGGTTCAAAATTTATTCATCTCTGAGTAACAAAATATCCATAATAGTAAGAATGTCAAATTGAATTATGTTTTGAAGGAACTGGTATGGTGTAGAAAGATAGTTAAAATGTAGAAATTCATTAGTATCATTAGAGTATATGAAGATTGAAATAATTTGACACATAGTCATGGGGATAATGACACTTGTCAAATAATTATGCCCGTTCATTAACAATTATCACGGGTAATGAGCTGCGGAAATTTTGGAATATTAAGAGATATGAGTAATTTTATGAGAAGTCGGAAAGTCTTAAAGGTGGAGGTTAATTGGAAATCAAATAAAGATTTTAATACTTTATTCCTTCACATTCAAGTAGAAAATGAGGAAAGAATCAGTTATGAAACTAAAAAGTTACCGGGAGAAACCAAACAGTTGCTGGAGAATGCTATTTATTGTAAACTCTTTTCTTGTAAAAGGGTTCTTCTTTTCTGCAAGAGTAGGAATTGCTGGAGTAGAAGGGAGGGCATTTATTTTTATGTATTTCATTTTGGGAGTGTTGAGAGTTCTGATTTTTGTAATAGATTTGGCAGAAGTTGTGAGCAAATAAAATTGGAACATTCTTATTTGTTGTGTTCAAGACAAAGAGAGGTTTTATTCCGAATCAGAGCATTTGGTTATTACTCTTTTGATTATAATAAATTGGAGTATTGTTATATTCAGTTTTGGGCATTATCTTTCATCTTGTGTTAAGTAATGGATGGATTGTAGATCAAAGTATTTGTAGGCATTCCTATTACAGAAATTGGAATTATTTAACCTTCTTTTTCATTTCATTTCAATTGCATTACATTTACAACATTCTCTACATTACTAGTATCAAGAAGTCATAAGATGTGTGGGTTCTTGGGATTGGCTAGGTTTAGGAACTAAATTCAGCTTGAGTTAGTTCTATCTAGGGCTGGCTTGGTTTTCCTCTTCCGTTCTTAGGTTAAGAACGTACCTAGTTAGTTTAGGAATAAAACAAATTCATTAATATCTTTCATAAGGGAGCTATACCTTTCAATTCAGAGGAAATCTATCAATTGGATGATAGATTATCCAATTGTTGGTATCAAATTGTTTCTCATAGATTTGGGCATTTGAGAGTTAAATTAAAAAGAACAATTTTTTTACCAACAATAATTTTTTCCATGTGTGCTCTTATTCTATCCAAACCTACTGGTTCCTTCTTGCAATATATGTATGCCCTGATATCTTCCCCATGCATAACACCCATGGGAGTGTGGGAGAATGCACCTTCTAGTTTGTCTAGTGTGGATTTAAATGGATGCCTCTTAAACACATATCTCTTCTTTTCAGCCACATCAAATATAATGGGAGTAGCCATTACTTACTTGTATATCACTTTCCAAATGATACCAAAGACTTCTAAATCAGCGCAATGGATTAGGGCTTCCACAACTGATCAAATGCACTGCTAATCACTGGTGAATCAATCTACAATCCTTCACAATCAAATGTTAGGGCTTCTCTGCTCTCCAATTGCTCTGAATTCGAATGAAATGAGAGATGTAAAAGCTTCTGTGTAATTTAAAGTAAAAAATTCTGCCATTAATGCTTGCTGCGTAAACCAGACTTTGATTGAAAATCTCCAACTTTCATTCTTCTATCAATCAGCTAGAGCATTCTTGCACATCTCATCCCATAATCTCCAAAAGGTTAAATCCAAAGGCGCATACTCTGAGGGTGAGTATACCGGCCGCACAGGGGTCTAGAGCTAAATTAGCTCCCCCTATGACCTCGAGGGCCATTCATCCAGATGTAGAGGGTGCATCAACTGTGGATGCATCTAATACATGCTCATCAACCTTATCCTTCTTCACCTCTAACCAAATCATGCTCGCATCTTCTGAAGCTTTCACAACTTGACTTCTCCTTCAGTATCCAGTATTGATTCTTCTGGCTTTTTAGGGCATTCCTGACTTTGCATCCTTGATTTACTAAACTTTGAGATGTGTCCAGCCTTGTTACATGAGTGAAAAATAACTAGAGGCTTTATATTCCTCAACGCATTGACATGGGTTACCATTTTACACTGTCTAGCTGAGTGACCATTATAGTTACATATCTAACATGTAACATTCTAAGAAATTCTTACATTTTGCTGATTCTGATTTCTCTGATTATGTTGAGTCTTGTTTTTCTAACTTGTCTTACAATTCATAGATCTCTGACCAAATTTATTGCATGAATAATAGTAGCCATTGAAAGGTCTTACCTCTATACAGTTCCTTTCTATATGTCCATGCTTGTTACATGCATAACAGTTTTGATCTACTGGCTTGCGCTCATTATTGGTTGGTTCAACATGATCTTTAGTCTAACTTCCAGTCTCCTTAGCATTTATGGTGTCTTCTGGTGCTTTCATTCTTGCTCGCATGTTGTCAATCTGATTTTGTGCTTCATTGAATCCAATGCCACTAGTATCTCCTTTAAGCTTCTGAGCATACAATTGAGATTCAATTAGATCCTTGCTTGTGTGAAATTTATCAATGTGATTCTTAGCCTCTTTCAATTCAGATTCCAAGCTTTCCTTGTTGTTTCTTAGCTCCAAGATTTCCATGTTTGCTTTCCTCAATTCTTCATTCAGTTGAAGGTTCTCTTTGATCTTTTCATCATAGAATTCCTGATTGTTAGTTAGCTTATCATCCAATTCTTCATTCAGTTCTTTCAGGGATGAATTTTCTTCATTCAACTTATTTATCATTATCCCTAAATCACTAGTAGATCATTCTTTCAAATCTTTTCTTAGCATTTTTATAACTTCTTGAGCATCACTAACTTTTTCTTTTAGTTCTTCAATTTCTTTTTTAGATCTGTCTAGGTCTTCAAGAGAAGCTTCAAGATTTCTTTTCAGATGTTTCATTTCTATTTTTTCCATGATCTCCTCAAGTGGTTAAAATTCTTTACTGAGGACCAGAGCTCTGATACCAATTGTTAGGATTGGGAATACTGAGAGGGGGGGGGAGGGGGTGAATCAATGTTCACTTAATTCAATCTTTTCTGTTACTCTTAAACTTAACTTGAATGCTTAAGTACTGAAATGAACATTAACATAAATAAGAAATATGAACTAAACACATAACACCAATGTGGTTATGGGGAAATCCAAATAGGTAAAAACCCCAGTGGGAATTGACACCCACTAATAATCTGTACTAGTGTTTTATGATCCTTGTTAGAAGATCCTTAACCCTGTTAGGAGTTTCTTTACAATGTATTTAGTACAGTGACCTGGTCAAGGGTTGGACCCTAGTAGGAGTCTTTTACAATAACCCTATTATGGGTGGGGACACACTATCCTAGAGCTCACTGCTCAAGTGGTGAAGGCTACAACCTTCTGATCTCAGATACACACTATATCGACTGGATGAACTGGCACCGTGACACTGCTTGTCTAATAAGTTCCTTTGATGCATTGATGATTTGACCTCTTGCAAAGCTCTTAATACATCTTAACAACTCTTCGCATACCTCTTCTCTTCTTATCTTTTCTCTATCTCAACTTCCATGACTAATTACAAGGGTGCATCTAATATTTATATGCGCATACAAAACAATTAACTAGGTCAGCCCTTTAACTGATTACATACAACACTTCCAAATGAATTGGATCAAGCGTGTTTACAAAAAAATATAATTACATGTCTAAAACCTAATTACAATAGGCGCATATCCCTTACACAACAATATTATAGTCTCTAATCAATTTACCATCAATCAACTGCATAAAATGTTCTATTTTGGCATTCACTAGCTGTGTAACTTCAACTGTCTGTAACTTCGTCATACTTGCATATCTGATCATGCGCTCATAGACTAAGCATGAATACACTCTTACCACCTTATCTTCTAGGGTTCAAACCATAAATTAGTCATACACATGTGCGTTGATGCTTTAAACTATTGGTGCTCTGCTAACTATCCAGTCTTCTACACTTAGCCAATTTCTGATCTTCTCATCAAGTGCGCTGACTCCAAAACACTATATGACTTTGTTGCCATAATGAAAACACTATATTAAGTCATATACACCAGTATAGCCAACTTTCCAACAAGTAACATCCCCTTATCAAGTCCTAGAACCTTAGTATATCCCATCACCTCAGCATGTCCCAACATATCAGTATATCCTAGCACTTCATCATGTCCCACCACCTTAGCTTATCCCACTGTCTTAGCTTGTCCCAACATATTTGATGGATTCTCATATTCTTTTAAATAATCATGGATTTATATTTAGAATTTTGAAACATTTAAAATTACTAGATGAGGAGTTAAACATATGTCAAGATGTTATCCCTGAACATGATCAAAATAATATCCCTATGTCTAGTAATGGCTCACAAGAAACCTCCATATGTCCCACCATTCCTTCAACCACACCATCTCCATCATACAAAACATATAATGTTGAAACCTTTCTAGTTGTCCCACAAGGGCTGTCCACAATACAAATCCTAGCTAGTCCATCCTTTAGTACAAGTCCCTTCTACGAATTCAGTAGTCTTAGACCCAATACCATCATATGATCCATTCCCAAGAAAATATACTCCAATGAGTCCTAGTCAAAGTCCATCCCCATCATGTCTGTACGTCGATTCCTTTTAAGAACCAACCATACATATCCAAACTCATACCCCATGTGAAGATGATAATCCAAAGCATAAAGAAACAAGTCCTAAAATTGGTTAAGACCAAGATATCAAGAATGTCCAATCAGTTGACCAAGATCCCATATTGTCATAATCTCATGATGATACCCTTATCCATTTGTTTCTTGTCCAACATGATCCCCTTCCATCCCAAGATAAAATCATTCCTATGAGTCCAATTCATAATCCACCTCCTAAGAAAGACCATGATGTCCCTTATACTCCATCCAATGAATCTCTTCCATGTCAAGATCAAATTAATCCTCCATGTCCACCACAACATCTTGTCAACACTCCATCTCCATGTCATAATCTCCCCTATCCACCACAAGATCCCATCATCCCTCCATCTCCATGTCATAATAATACTCCTTGTCCACCATAAGATCCCATCATCCCTCTATTGCCATATCATAATCTACCATGTCCACCTCAAGATTCCATCAATCCTATCCAAGTTAATAATGAGCCTATTACATATCAACTTGGTTCATCCACTTTCATTTAGTCTAGTCTACTTTGTAGTCCTATTATTCCATACGTGCCTCCTCCACCTCAAAAGGGACTCACATCTTGTTTAAAGAATAATTGGTATCCAATTGCCAAGAATATTTTTCAAAAAATGCATTATCAAGGAAAGTTGTTAGGCCTCAATAAGCAAGGTATATTATCACCCCTTGATATCAAATAAAATCCATATTATCAGGGCCTTGTCTATATATCCCACCATCAAGATGTTGATATCCCCTCTACATCCAACATTCCCCCATATGAACCCAAGCATACACATTCCCCATCACCTCCTCAATCCATTTTGGGTCCTCACATCCCAAAGTCAAAGTCTTTGTCCCTTCCATCCATCTTAGGTCCATATATTCCTCCATTCATTAGTTCACAATCCACTTACCCTTTTCCACATGCAAGTCAGAAAAGGAACACATCTTTGAGAACCATCTACCCATGAATACCAATCCCTTCCAAGAAATTTGGATGCCAAGCATAAAATCCATAAGTCAAGCAATCCACATGGAATCAAGGATCAACATGTCATGTCTAATTGACATGTAAAAATAAAGCAAAGTATGATCCAAAATAACAAAGAAATATCCAAAAGGCCACAAAGGCCAATAAAGAAAAAATAAAATTTAAAAGTTATATGGGCTCCCAGATCCCTTATGCAAGCATGCATTCTAAGGAACCACAAAAGAATAAAAAATTAAAAACTATGTGGATTCCCAAGTAGCTCCTCCCAACACAATATCCCAAAGAAAAATCAAAATTGGCATCCAAGGTTGCTATTCCAAAGGCTCCCATCAATATTTCACTTAAATGTCTTCCATATTCCAAATCTATTTTGGATCCATGTATCCTGAAATACACTACCTTAGATACTCCATCACCTCCTCCATCCATTTTGTGTCCTTGTGTTCCAAAATCCATGTTCACTACTCTATCTAAATCCCAAAATCCAAAATCCATTTTATTTCCATACTCCACCACCCCTCAAGGTGTGTGCCAATGTTGATATTTCCAACATTTTCATCCACCCATACATAAGTATTCCAACACCCCATTCATTATCCAACACATACTTTCCATCCTTCCACCCCCCTTATCCAATCCTATGCATAAACCCTTACCCTAGTCCATTTTATTACTCATTTCATCCTTATTTTCCATCACCCTACCAACATCTTTGAGTATAATTTCAATAGAAATGGTACAATATAGAACGTTCTTCAAGATTACTATCAAAAGAATAAGATGCTTGGGTCCTTCCTTCATGTCATTTCCTCTGTCCACTATCTTCCAAAAATGTCAAAAAAAGAAAAAAGAAAAAAGAAAAAAAAATGGTTACCTTGGTGAAAACCTAGCAAACAGGTGTCTTGCGTGACACAAAAAATATAAATCAAGAGAAATAATTCATCCTACAATGAAAATGACTTCTTGTGGTGCCTTGGGAAACTACCATGATGAAAAACTAGAAAATATACATCATGTGTAATCCATTCTCCTATGTCACTCTACTCTTGGGGGAAAGTTTCATAAATGCTATCCTACCTACCACATCCTCCATGATCCATGATCCATCCATATCCATTTTCCTATATTTGATCTTGACAAGGCTTCATGCATATTGTCTGCTTCACTATAATCCATACCCTACAAGAAAAATCCTTTGTCTTATCCATCCCTTACTTCTATCATCCATTTCCATGTTTCATATTTCTTATTCCAAATCCATTCCTTGGTCTTGATCAAAATTAAGGACATAAAAAAAATGAACATATTTGTAGAAATATCTTGACATGTCCATTCCCCATACATCCCATGTCATTCAATGTTTCATGCCATTTTCTACATAGCCACCATATCCATTCCCTTAGCTTGGCTAAACATGTTATCCCATTGTGAGATAGTCCTTGCATCCAAGTCAACTCTAATTCCATTTTTCACCTATCCATTACCATCCCATCAACTCAATCATCCATTCATAATGTTTCATGCCTTTATAGACATTGGGGAAAATAAATACAATCATGTTTGAGAGTAAATACTAACATATGTCTTTCACCTCATTTAGTGATTTTAAAGAGTCCTTCAAAATTCCCAAAACATTGAAAAATGTCCTAAAAGAAATCCCTAAAAATTGAAAAGAGTCCTTTAAAATAACACAAACAACGTAAAATCATCCTAAAAAATAAAAAACATTGCAAAAGACCTTCAAAAAGTTCAAAAACATAAGAAAAACAAAAAGCATTCATCTATGGTGACCATGTTTAAGGTGTCTGTGAAAGGGGCCTTCACTTATATAATACACTGCACATACCTTGACTCCAAACATACAAACCTTATGCTTGACCAAAAATTTAAAAAAACTAAGAAAATGTTGGCAAAATGGTTAGCGCTCCCCTTGGGATTTGTGACAAGGGGCTAACCGCCTCCTATGGATTCTATAAGTCTAGTGGTTATATCAAGCATTGAAAGGTCAATCTTTTGGTGCAACGACAACAACACTTGTAAAGAGTGGTATCAGATCTTGGTCATAGGTTTGAATTCCCTTGGGTAACACTAAGGGGGAAATTTTTGGAAAAATGGTCAGTGCTCCCCTCAGGATTCGTGAAAAGGGACTAACCACCTCATATGGATTTTATAAGTCTAGTGGTTGTATTGGGCATTGAAAGGTCGATCTTTTGGTGCAACAAAAACCACAGTTGTAACGGAAAACCCTACAATAAATCTCCTTTGTACATAAACCAATTCTTTTGCATTTCAAAAAAGGCATTGAAAAACATCATATAAAAAGTTTGAGCTTTAGTAGAACCAATTCAAAATAGTCAAAATAGTCAACAGGTCCTTAGCTACACTACCCAAACTGTGTTGTCTAGCAAACCTAGCAAAACAATTTTTTTTTTTTGTGAAAAATCATGTTGTCTTAGACAAGGGAAGGAACACTTGAAATCAGATGGAGTAGCCTTAGAAGGGATACCTCATTCTTGAAATTAGATAGCATTAGAAAAATGTCAAAATTTAATGTCCAAACTACTACAAAAATACATATGCATAATCTGTATGACTGCAACTTGTTGGGTCTAGTTAGTCCTATTATGTCTTGATGCAGTCAAGGATGGAGGATCCAATTAAGGACTATCCAAACTTGCAACCAAATACCAACACATCAGAATAAAACAACACAACACTAGATCTGATAGAAAAAGATGTCTTTATTCATCAACTAATTGATTACATGTAATGTGCCGGGCTGTAAGGCCATCCTTGTTATGGCCAATTACAAGCAAGAAACAATTCTACAAGATCATGCAGGATCCAACACACTTCTCCTCAGCTAGCCCAGGTTTGCAACACAACAAGACACTGGTAGGCACTCCAAGAAAGATCTAAACTTGTGCTCACAAGCCACCAAGCAATCTTCTTGTTCCTAAGCTCGCAAGCTACTAACTCTACTACACTTCTACCACTAGATCTACTCTCGCCAATATGCCCTCAAAAAATTACCCAAGCACCCCTTAAATACTAATCCAAGCCACAAGTCGACTAGATGAAACAATTAACTCCTAAAAACAAATATTAAATGCCAAAACATGGGCGGCTCTCAAATAGCCTTACAATAAATAAATTCTCTAAGTTGGCCCCCAAATGGTCACAATATCCACATAGAAGAATGCAACATGCCAGATCTAGGTACCCACATGTACAACAGTCAATCCACAACTTGAGGAACGTGACCCAAATTAAATGCACCAGTTGGCCAAGCCGAATCTCCAAGAACAACCATCAGTAATCCAAACTACCAAGCGTTAGGAAATATACTGAGCGACCATACCAAATGAGCTCCACAAGCATTACCAAGCACCAAAAATGTTGAGTCTCCTTCAATGACCGAGCTCCCTTCAGTGACTGAGTCCTCTAGCGACCGGGCCACTTCAGTGACCGAGCAATAGACATGAACACTGAGACCCCGTCGGTAACCGAGCACTGAGAAACAAAACACCAAGTCAATGAGTGACCAACATCAAAAAAGATCCACTAGAACTTCCAATTGAGAATCACCACCAAGACTGAGAAACTCCAATCTTCTACTAAGATCACCAGCCAAGTGACCGAACTCCACCAGACAGTTACCGAGACTGCTAGAATATTCAGGCACCGAGCAATAAGCCAGGATGCCACTGCATCATGTCTTGATTTTATCAAGTCATGTTCTTATGCATCTCCAAGATGTCCACAAGTGATTTATAGATACCGTGATGGATCATGACTTATTTTTTATTTCTCTACTATTTGTGGAATATTTTCCATGAAGTCTTAAAAGAACAATCTGGGTGTCTATGATAAGAGCCTTCACATCCATATACAATGTCCAATTGTGAAATTGCAAAGGATACTTTGGTTGTGATACACAACACATACCTCGACTCCTAATGCTCAACCTAGATGGATCAACCCACATTCCTTTTCTATTTAGTGTGCCTATTTTAAATGCAAGAGGATAATCATGCCTAGATCATTCATATCTTGGTAGGATGATATCCATTTTTTCTATAATAAAGTGGCTCAATGATGATAAATATATAGCTCAATTTAGTTAGAATTCAACCATGGTTATCAAAATGTAAAAAATCTCTATTTACTATAAATCTAAGGGTTTCAATCAAGGATTCACTCTTATTCTTTCATCCCCTAATTATCATTTTCTAAAACATCTTCACTACTAACAATTCTCTTTGTCAGTCCTAGCAAGTCCTTATGGAAGAGTATCATGATATAAAAAAAAACTGCATCCTACATCCACAAAATATTAGTACACATACATATCATAATGAATCCATCCATCATGTAAATGCACATATAACATCAAATTCATTTTAGCATTAGATTATTATCTAACTTGCATCACATCTAGTCATATCATATAAAAAGCATATGAAAAATATAAAAACATACAGTGCATAGCATATTGGCATGGCATCATATCATAATAAAATGCATACATCCATCACAAAATATAGAAGCATATCATAACATTTTTGCATCTCATAAATGTCATAGATACCATCATATTATTTCAAGAGATCATTCATGCCTTTCTTGCATAAACAATCTCTCGAGGGGGGCATCATTTACCTCGTCGTCACATTATTCCCATTGGGGCATAATTTTTATAATTCTTTGAAACAAAGCCTAAAAATGCATTGTATCAAAGAGGGACACAATGTAGACACTTAAAAATGGCCAATTTCTCTACTGCAATGACATTACTAACATTCCTCTTTAATTTATTTAATAATTTTTATTATTTAAATAAATTGTATTTTTCTACCATATTCTAAAGATCAAAATCATCATTTCTCTTTAATTTCATAATTAAGCAATTTTAATTAATTACCTTAATTATACTCTATCTCATTATAATTAAATTAAATAAAGCATCATATTTAATTAATATCCACTCTTTCTAATTGTTACATTTATGTAATAATTAAATCATATCCCTCTCATAATTAAATGAATTATATTTATTTAATTAAACTATTTGTTGTTCTCTCATAGGTAAATATTTTAATTTATTTATAATTGTCACATGTGCAAGTAAATAAATTATTTTATTTATTTAATCATGATTTATTATTCCAAAGCTAACTCTTACTGACTTTCAGTTCACTCCACAATTATCTCTCATAACTATTCAATCCACATTGTTAATTCCTCCCTCAAGAATCAGTTAAGTCTTTAATTAATTCAGTCTTCTAATCCATGTAATCAGTTAACTCATCCATGCAATTTGTTATCTCCTAGTCTATTATGGTATCTCTTCATTCAATTCAAGTCAATCCTCTAATCAAGGCAGTCAAGTAGAGTTGAACTCCTACTCACTTTGAGTTGACTCTTTCCTCTCATCAATCAATCTCCAATTAAGGTAGTCAAGAAAAGTTGAAATCCTACTCACTCTGAGTTCAACTCCTTAATCACACTCAATCATCCCATCAATCATGCCTTCTTGATTGAAACCCCTAAAATTCTTATAAATAGAGAGCTAATTCTCTGATTTTGGGAGCTACAATTTCTTTGAGTTCTTATGCTAGCGCGATTTTGAGCTCAATTCTGAGAGCCCACATTATATATGAAGGAGAACAAAAAGGAAGGACTATTGGGTTTTGATATTCATGTTTTGAATTGATTTCATTATCTTGAATGATTATTCTTGTTTCTTTCATTGTATCCCTTCTTGATTATTGGGAATACTAATTGCTTTAACAATATCATTTTGGTTGAGACATTTTAATGTTATTGAAGGTTTTTATTGATCCTATATTACCCAATTACATATGTCTTCTTGTTGCTGAAGAACTTCCTCCCCTAGTTCGGCATGCGCTTGCTAAATTTTGGCACTTTCAATGTCATTGGCATCCACTTTCACTGCTACATATTTTAGGTTAGGAACAGGATGTAGGTTAACTAGAAGATGATCGTACTCTAGTAGGGTTAGAAGAGAATTCACCTTGACTTATATTTTTTCAACTAGCTCTACACCTAGACCCATAACACGTTGATTCCTGTACAAAGTAGCTTAGATATACTGATAGTTCTATGTTTCTAGAGAAAGATTAATATTGTCATAAATAACAATATAGAAATGTCCATTTAATAGAGTCATGAGGGAAAAAGCATCCAATGTAGGTTTTTCCCTCCCACAAATATAATTTTGTATCACTAGAGGAAACTATTATCTTGTAAGTACACCATGTTTAACCACTTACTTGAAAATTAGCTTAATGCATCCAAAGTCTGCAACAAATCAAGGGCATTTGATAAAAACACAAACAACACCTGGCTTGTGAAGATGATTTTACTTTCTTTTGGTGTAAAGGTTTCCTCACCAATGATGTCCTCCATGTTCCTATTATACTGATAGCACTCTATGTTGAGCATGGAATTAAGGTATTTATAAGTAATCTTCCCAATGGACATCCTCTCCTCTACAACTAGAGGAATACACACACATCGATTGCAAGTTTGATAGTCCACGTGGCATGTTTGACACCCACAATAGATTGAATAAACCCTAAATTCACCTTCATCAAATGCAACCAAACCACAACTACTCATTGCAAATGTTGGGATGGAAATACATATACAATTTCCTTTTAATAATCTAGAATTGGTGTGATGATAGTGGAGAATGATTTCACTCATACACATGATCTTGAGTCATTTTATTTGAAGGATAATCACTGCAATCAATACATAGACATGTTAGTACTTGGAGCATTTTCAACCTTAATGACAAAAGCCCAAAAAAATTCCTTTCCTTTTCTCTGTATTTGGAAATGTGCATTTCTTAACACCATTGAATGAGAGGTCTCTTTTTGTCACACATGTGAAACATGCAGGACATGAACAACTGAGTTGTAGATCATAATGTTTCTTTCACTAAAGATTTGACACCAGACAACACTAACCCTTCCTTGACAAGACTTGCATTATCTTATATCAATGTTGTAAATTAAATAAACCGACCTTAGGATTTAGTGCATATATCATTTGAATTTCCATAGTTTACATCACCAATTAATATTTATTATAGCCTCCTAAAGTGCTCCATACTGTTAGAAATAATTATCTCCATCACTCACCTTCAAGCAACGACTAGGACCCTTTCACATTAAGATGAACCATACAATTTTTTTTTTATAAAATTCATACTCCTACCACATAGACCATCTCACATGTGGAGGAAATATTGTTGCTTGAAATTCATTGTGAATAAAATTTGAATTATTTTCCACCTAGAATGAAGGCTCCACTATCTACCTTGTTTATTCTAACTCTGTCTCTAGTTTATTTAATTTCATTGAACAAAAGATCCTCCCACCTGAGTCTTTTTGTCATCCTACAATGAACCTCTCTAATTAAATTATTGAATCAAGCTCAGGAAAGTGATGTCACTAAATAGGCCCTTCTAATGTGTCAATCTCCTTAGAATCCCCACCCATATTGTCAAGGATATATGGAATCTTGTTACCCTCTCTATATGTGTGTGATAAAAGGAAGGTGTCAAAAGTATCTAAGACATCCCAATCCCAATGAAGAATATATTTTAGGTGCCAATTCACACTCCTAAGTTTAAAAGTGTTGATTATAATTGAAGAAACACCCTCAACATGAATATTTGGATATCCCATTATTTTAGAAATAAGTAGTTCTTGCAACAATACTTGTGCTTCTGCTACATTATTAGTCCCCACTAGAAGAGTGATTGATTTTGCAGCAAGTAGAATCCTACTTTGTCTCTGATACACAAGCCTTCTCCTAAGATACTTGGATTACCTCTTGAAACCCCATCAAAATTGGTCTTGACAAATTGGGCGCTAGGAGGGTGCCACTTGATTTGACTCCTATCCATCTTGGTCTTTCTCAGAGGATGAAAGCATCCATTGAATGGTAAAGACAAGTTGGTCCACTTTTTCATGATGTGGTTGTACCAAGTGGAAAATATGGAGGATGTATTTTTATGTTTTTGAACATGTGAATTGAATACTTTAGAAATGGATTTTATAATAATTTCTTGGACATGTTCAATAGACAATTCTTCCTTCTTGAAAATTCTATTATTACACTCCCACCATATTAACCAAATGACCATTGCAGGAGTTACCTTCCA
Organism: Chamaecyparis obtusa; assembly: GCA_027943335.1. Taxonomy (NCBI): domain Eukaryota; kingdom Viridiplantae; phylum Streptophyta; class Pinopsida; order Cupressales; family Cupressaceae; genus Chamaecyparis; species Chamaecyparis obtusa. Next base: position 1,835,695 of record BSBK01006048.1, read on the forward strand.
GGTACATACAAAAAGTGAATCTTTAAACAAAATTGACCAATCTTGAAACCAATCCCACAAAGAGTTGGAAATAGGTGTGAAAAAATCTAGCTTACAATGGATGAAGAGGTGATCCACCATTTCACCTTCATTTCCACATAACACACATCTAAATGGGTCAATAATTTGGACTTTTACCAACCTATCACTAGTGAGAATTTTTTTTTAAAGAGAGAGCCATGAACAACTTATAGCCTTGGGCAATATTATATTGTTCCAATAGAAGGAATAAGCTCTTTGAGGAGGATGTTGATTTTACCTAAGTTGCAATGCCTTATAACCCTTCTTAATTGAATATGCACCATCCTTGGATGGAGCCCAAATGATTTCATCCACCTATCCATTTATGAAGACAAGTCTCTTTGAGAGAATATTATTGAGTTTGATTCACTGATCTTCTTCAATTGATGTAATTGAAAGATCCTTCCAAATGGATTTCTTAGATATGACATCTATATTGTGTATATAGTCTATGACTATGACTCCCAAGCTATGGGAAATAATTGGAATGACTGAGCTTAACTCATGGTCTTTCTTTAAAGGAGTGTGTCCATTCCAAGAATCATCCCAAAACATAATGATTTCCCCATTATGCACTTGCCAAGAGAGCTAGTCCATTACTACACTTCTAGAAGCCATCATAAAATTCCACATTGCTGATCTTGGTGGAGGATTTGAGATTGTAAAAAATCTTGTTGGTTGGGAGGAGTTTAAATATTTATCTTGCATAATTTGATACCAAACTAATTTTGGTTTAGTGAACATATTCTAGACTAGTTTCTCACCAAAGGCTTTGTTTCTTGTGTACTAATATTAGTATCTTCATAATATCTAAATATGCGTATATTTTCTAAAAATTTGAATAAAGTCAAATTATTGGAAGACATGATATTCTATTATAAGACAAATAAATTATAGATATTTTCTCTCCATTTGTTCTTTTATATTGATATTGATATCTTAGTAAATTTAAATTACATTTCCTCAAAATTTAAATGAAGTTAAACTATTGGAAGAAATAATACTAGATTAGGATAAAATGTCACACCCAAATTGATTTGAATTGATAGGAAAAAGAAATTGTAGAGTTTTTAGCTTTAATTGTCATTTCAGGTTCATATTACTATCTTAGTAAAAAGTAAATTATAGATAGTAAAAATTGTCATTTTCTCATGGCAACACTTTCCACTAGATTTTGTTTATTATTTAACAAGGACTAATTTCATTCTTATAATTCCTCATAATTAAATAATTTTTAATTATTTAATTATTAATTCTTCTAAATATTTAATTAAGTAATTTTATATTATATAATGAAAATATATCCTTCATACTTAATCAATTGATCTTCATCATTCTTTTATGATTGAATAATTATTCCAAATTATTTAATCCCTCTAACCCAGCTAATTGTTCTTCCATGATTACTTTTGATTATTCAATCTATTAATCTCAAATCCTTAAAATTAAATAAAATCTAAATGTATTTAATCATCTCTCAAATATGGGTAAAAAATATGTTTTATTTATTTATTTTGAATGACACTTAATTCTTAACTTGCCTTTTTCTCTCTCCTATGGGCTCATTTTTCTCCGCACTGAACTCTTCCAACTTTCCTCACTCAATTTGCACTTACCAAATTAGCTCTTCACTTCTCTTACCTCTTTCTCTGAAAGATTTGATGAATCCAAATCTTCACAACCCAAGAACACCTGCATGCAAAAAATCTATAACAAGGAAAGAATGGAGGCAAACAACAATGGCTCTCAAGAGTAAAATTGCACAAGACAGAAAGAATAAAAAATATACAATATCCACACTCATAAAAGGAGAATGAGAAACCCTAAAGGAATGTGCAACCCTAAAGGGAAAATGTATTTAATAATTAGAATAATTATTAAATACCTACAATGCAAGACCAAGTGAATCTTAAGAGAAGAATAAAAGGTGACTTAATTAGAATAATTAAGTGAAAACAAACCTTTTACTCTAACACCCCCCATTAAGATGAGCTTAGGGAGAAGCCGCAAACTAAATGAAAAAAAGAAAATGCAATTACAAGCTAGAAAGAAAATTTGGGTCTCGACAATATGGCCCGATAAGGTACTCAATCAAAACCAAATCTCTATAAAGTGGAGAAATAAAGAAAACCACATGGGAAAAACTCTACTCCAAAAAGAGATGAAAGAACATGCTAAAAAAAAGGAAGGAAGGCCTCACTGAGACCCACCAAGGAAAAGTTCCTTCACCCCAAGCATAGAGTGCAATTCAAGATAGCACGACGATGGAAAAGGTTTAGTGAAGATGTCTGGAACCTGCTCTGCGGTAGGAATATACTCCAAGATAAGAAGACCATCTTGTATCAATTGCCTAATGAAGTGCATGTGGATCTCAATGTGTTTGGTCCATTGATGCTCTACTAGGTTATGAGAAATGTGAATAACACTTTGATTGTCACACCCAATAAGAGTGGGACTTTCTGGAGGAAAACCAAACTTAATCATCAACTGTCAAAGTCATAAAACCTCTTGACTAGCAAGCATAGCTTCTCAGTATTCTACCTCTATAGAGGATAATGCATGAGTAGTTTGCTTCTTGCAAGACCATGTGATATGACTAAAACCAAGATAGAAAAGAAAGAAAGAAGTAGATTTCTAATCAATGATATCACTAGCCCAATTCAAGTTAGTGAAGAAAACAATGTGAGGATCTCCTGATGAGTAGTGAATGCCATAAAAATTGGTGCCCCTAATGTATCTCAAGATACATTTGGTAGCTTTCCAATGAATCTCATGTGGATCATGTGAGAATCAAGAGACAATTCCAACCGTAAAGGAAAGATTAGTACGAGTGTGTGTCAAGTAAAATAAACTTCCAACCAACTGTATGTACAAAGTAGAATCTACTAAAGGAGTAGTGCAAGTGGGAGACAAAACAACACCCAATGTGTGGGGGAAGACTTGCAATAAAGAATGCCAAATCTCTAGATAATATCAAGAGGATACTTCTACTAGAGTATGGAAATCCCATTCAAAGACTGAATAACCTATAGGCCCAAAAAATAGTGCAGAAGACCAAGATATATCATCTCAAATTGCTCCAACAAAGCTCTCTAAACATCCTGAATCATAGAGGATGAGCTACCTATAAGGAGAAGATCATAAAAAAATATCACAAGAATTAAAGGAACACCCTTATGACACTGAATGTACACTATAGGATCAAAATGACAATGAGTGAAGTGTGAAGAAAGAGGAAAAGAGTCCATCTTCTCATACCAAGCCCTAGGGGCTTGTTTGAGACCATATAATGACCACCTAAGTCTACAAAGCAAAGAGAAATCCTATACAAAATCCTGAAGATGCTCCATATAGATCTCCTCATGTAGGTCTCCATACAATAAGGCACTCTTCACATCCATCTGAAACATTGCCCATCACTATGAAGCTACAAGGGAGAGTACAAGGTGAATACAGTTCATCTTGGAAACAAGAGAAAATGTTTTAGAGTAATCAATACCCTCCACCTAAGAAAACCCCTTCACAACAAGATGTTCCTTGTAATTATTAATCAAACCATCTATAACATATTTGGTATAGTACACCCCCTTGCATTGAACCAACTTTCTCCCTTTTGGAAGAGAACACAAATCCCAAGTGTGATTCTTTATCAAAGTAGAATACTCCTTATCCATAGACCTATCCCACTTTGGGTGTCCTTTCACCTCTAAAAAAGTCTAAGGGTCATCTAAAATGGCCTGACTAAGAAGGCTAGAATTGGATGTATGAGACCGAGTACTACAAGTATATGAAGGATCACCTATGAAAGATCTAGCTGCATCAATAGTCAAACAAGATCATTTGTGAAAATCCTAAGAAACTAGTGGTGGTGGAGATGGTGGATCATCATCTACATCATCTAGATCAAGAGATAAAGGATCCTCAAGAGATGAAGAGGGAGGAGTAGGTAGTGAGGGAGAAGCTGGTGATGGATAATCCACCAGAGGAAAGTCTTGAAAACAAGACCTCTTTGGAATCAGGATTAAATGCCCTGTACGCATTAACATCCTCATAGTAGCCAACATATATGAGTGGTTGAATCTTCTTGTCCATGGATTTCCTCTGAGCATCTAGAATAAATACCTAGGCCTCACTACCAAACACTCAAAATGATGAAATATTAGGCTTGACATGGGACCAAGCCTCCTGAGGAGTCATATGTCATAAGCCTCCTCAGGTGTATACTTTATTTTTCTCAACAACACCATTCTATTGAGGTGTATATGGAACTAACAACTGATGCTGCAAATCATGCTTAGTGCAAAAATATTTGAAACCCTAATTCACATACTCCTCCCATTATCTGTACATATCCTTCTAATAGAAAGTACAAAATGCTTCTCAAAAAATGTCTTAAAGATTCAAAATGAATCAAAGACATCATACTTGTACTTAAGAAAGTACACCCATGAACATCTAGAGAAGTCATCAATAAAAGTGAGCACATATCGAGCCCTTGAAAAGGAAGGAGTAAAAAATGATATAAGGTCACCGTGCACCAAATCCAAGAGTTCCTTAGCACATGTGGATCTACCTGTAGGAAAAGGATGATGATTATGTTTTCCAAGTGCACAACCTCGACACACACCATCTGTACAAGTAATTTGAGGAAGTTGAATCACAAGTTTCTATGTACTCATCTGCTGTAAATATCAATAAATGACATGGCCAAAATTCTCATGCTAAAGCCTGCTCACTGTTTCTGCATGTACTATAAGAGACATTGAAACTATCTGAACTCTCAAAGCCACCAAAACTATACAAGAGAGACCGAGGATCAACATTTCCTATAGCCAAAATCAAATTAGGATCATGAAGGTCTCAAATAACCACATCATGTGGTGAGAACTCAACTATCTTACTAGAGACAAAATGAAAAATCTGATAAATGGAAATGAGGTTTTTCAAAATGTCAAGAACTAGAAGTATATCCTAAAGACAACCATAAGTCAATGAAACTACACCTAAAACTATAACTAAAAGCTTCCCCGAGTCACCAATTACAATCTGTGAAGTATCACTATGAGAAAGGGTGATGACAAGCTATTGGGAGTGTGTCATATGGTGAGTAGTACCTAAATCAATAATCCAAGAATATTTTGAAGATCTAGCTCGTGCAGAAAGAGAATGACATTTTCCTATGGAAGAGGAAGTAGGATAAGGGAAGGTGATATTATGTTACTACATGGATTCCTATAAAGCCTCTAATTATTTCCAACACCTAGAAACTGGATATCCTTCCTTGCCATAGAAACTGTACAAGAATCTCCTGATTTCTTCTTAGTCTTGGAGGAAGAATCACTAGACTTCAAAGAGTTTCTCTATTTTGAATTGGATTATTATTTTGGATTAGACATAGGAGGTGGCTTGGAGGAAATCTAACTTCCTATTGAATCTTTCTTGGGCTTCGATTTGTACTTCTATTTCTATGTAGGTGATAGAGAAACCAATGCTTGGTTTTTTTATCCTATGAGAGAACCTAACTATTTGAGCTTAGCTTTCTCTTGAGTCAAATGACCACAAATAACCTCAAAGAAAGGCATGATAAGTCTAGGACTCAAAGCATCCATTGTGGAATATAGAGTAGAATAGAAAATCTGGAACTTTCCTCGAAGCTTAGAAAGAATTAGGTAGATAAACTTTGTGTTTGTCTTGTTCTTTTAACAACCCTGTAGAATAGATATGATGGATTTGAATTTCATTAAAAAATACTCAATAGAGGGAAAGAAATCAGGTACAATAGAAGTCAACTCTACCTTAATATGAAGTTCCCTGAACTCATTAATTGTGCCAAAGAGAGTCTAAAATATTTTCCACATAGCCCTAGGATTAAGACAACCATCAAGATGAAATAGAAGACTATCTGAAATATGTAGAGACAACACACCCATAACCTCATCTATTTTGTTCTTGTCCTGCATGATCTCATAAGGGCGAGGAAACTGAGGTTGTTCCTCATCAAAATAGGACCATAACCCTCTTGACCTGAGAAGCCTCATCATACAATCTTTCCAGATTTGATAATTATGCAGAGTAAGAAGCTCAACAGATGTTGGGTCTGCCATGTGTCCAACTGATCTGGCCATTTTTTAATTACTAGTTTTCTCTCAAAAATAGATGAAATATGTAGAAGGGTTTTTGTTTTTGTGTTTTTGTGATCTAGTTTTATATATAAAAATTAGAAATAAAGACAAAAAATACCCCCCCATAGATAAAAAACCAAACCCCAGTACAATCTGAAAACTAGAACTAAAGAATGAGAAAGAAATGGTGCAAACAATTTTATATATACCTAAGAAAGTTTCTGATGAAATAAGTTACTTATTTGAATAGATCTTTGAAATATCTTTTTGGTGATATCTCATTTTCCCAAAACGGAGCCGAGATGCACAAGATATGGCTCCCGAAATGTAAAAATAAACTTCTCACTTTGACACCAAAAAATGCAACAAAATAGAAAAACCATAAATTCAATCCTCTAGATCTGGATAGAGCTCAGAAAGAGCTTTCTAACGACATCTCGTTTGCCTGAATTTGACACTGTAGGAGAAAGTTATGGCCAAAAAACCATAGGGTGCTCCAGAAGGGTCCAAAAGGTGCATGCAAGTTGTTGATGTAGTGTTCATGTCAACAAGTAACATGCTTAAATTTGACAACCATATGGACGTCGCTACAAAAAACACCAGGGCTGCCAGAAAAAACTCATCAAAAAAAATATATTGTTGGGAAATTATTTCTGGCTTTAGAGTATTTCTAGATTGACTGGAATATCCCCAGTAGTGTCCAGGTGGTGTGTGGGCGATAGAGGCGGGGGCCTAGGTGGTGGAGGCTGGGGTGCTATTGGCTGTTACCATGGGCAGTGCCACTGGATGTTGGGCCCTAGGTGGATTTCACTGCATTTTTTTTCTTTTTCCACTTCATAATGCTTGCCTAGGGTCGTATGGCCCTAGAACAAAAAAAAATGCCTTAGAGGTCAAGTTATCCAACATAGAGAAATTTTATATGGAAATAGGGGTTTTTTGGTGCGGCGAGCTCAATGGTGAGGTCTATTTGAGCTTGAAGTGACAAAAAAAAAAGGTGCCCTTGATCCAACACAAAAGCTTTTAATAACCTGAAACCCTCAAAGCTCCAAAATTTTTTCAACAAATCAAGAACAAGAAGTAATAGATCTGTGCTCTGATACCATGAAATATTTTATGAATCCAAATCTTCACAACCCAAGAACACCTGCATGTAAAAAAACTATTACAAGGGAAGAATGGAAGCAAACAACAATGGCTCTCAAGAGTAAAATTGCATAAGAGAGAATGAATGAAAAATATAAAATATCTATCCTTATAAAAGGAGAATGAGAAATCCTAAAGGGAAAATGTATTTAATAATTAGAATAATTATTAAATACCTACAATGCAAGACTAAGTGAATCTTAAGAGAGGAATAAAAGGTGACTTAATTAGAGTAATTAAGTGAAAAATAACCTTTTACTCTAACATTCTCCAGTTAACTTATTCCTCACTCTTTTCCCCCACTTTCAAATGGTAGCTTTTATTTTTGATTAAGGCAAAAAAAAGTTTTGAAGGGGCCCTGAAATTGTTTACAACAAAAGATTGTGAGATATAACATTTAAGAACAAAAACACCAGACATACAGTTGGTCAAAAAATAAACCAAATGACCAGAAACAAAGACCATCAAAAGACCAACAAAAAACCAACCAACCACCAAATGGTAGCCTTTGTTGAAAATAAAGACATACCAATAGTTATTTTCATTTAACTAATCTTTCCTTCATTTCTAAATAGAAACTTTGAGTATCATTTAATCTCATCCATTCATTTCCCAAAATATGAATCAATCCTAGCCATCAAATCAATCATAATTTTCTATAAATTGCGATCAATTGTCTATTTTCAATCTAACCAGTATCAATGAATCACTATCATCAAACCAAAAATCTTTTTGTAATGGCTCGCTAAGGAACCCTCGACACGAGGACAAAATTCACTTTAATACATGTGGTTTTTTTTCAAAAAGAACAATGATGTATTACATTAAACTAAGAAAAATAATATAAAACCAATTTTTTTATATCTAAAATAGAAACTGAGAGGGTAAGGATTATACCTATGTTTATTTAATAAATACTCACCATTGCATACCTGAGTTGTGTTTTCTTGTTTCTTCATCACGTCCCAATACCTGTATTTTCACATAGGTTTTAACAAATGGATGCATATGATAAGAGTCATTAAACATTATACACATTATCATATTATAACCTTTCTTATTAACTTATCTAGAAAAACTATAGACAACAATAGAAAAGTCCTAAGAGGTCGGACTTAAGGCTCAATGACTCATCTCTGATGGCCTTGCCTACATCATGCATAGAGACTTTGTAGTTTGACTCTTGAATATTGAACCATACAATACTAGTTCACAATAAGAAGTGTATGAAATCATCATACATTTTAAAATAAAATACAAAAGTGAGTAATAACCCTTTTTAGAGTAGAGTCCCCAAACAGTTTCACTATCAGCTACCACCCACATAGGTGGAACAAGGATAACGCCCTAGACTTAAAGGATAAGTAAAAACCAATTTACCAACTCACAATGGAGTTTATCATATATCATCAATGTCATTTCAATATAAGGTTTTTCATGGGTTCACATAATTGATTGGTTAAATCATTTGTAAGACTCACAAGGGTGAAGGAATATATTAGTAAATAGAGGCTTGGCTTAAAAGTAAAAGAAACCTAATTTCCAAGGAGATGATTTCTTAAGGATATCAATATGGACTCTCATTCTTTAATAATTGTAAGGTCTATAATGAATACAAGGATAATATAGGGTATCAAGTTTCTAGAAGATGTCAGTTTGATAGGTTTGAAGAAATAGTTTTCAACCCATTATATACTCAACATAAATCAAATGACTATAGGAAAATTCTATCATTGTACACCTTTTGTTAAGAAGACTCATACATATAATTTTCTTGTACTTTTTTACAATATATACACAATTTTTTTTTAATGCTTTTCTACCTTAACTATGTAAGAAGAGTATACTAAACTTCAAAAGACCACAATCAACAAATTACAATATCTTGTTAATTTGATAAAATCTTAATTTAATAAAGGATGTAATGTTTAAACATATTTATTTGAAATTATACAACTACACCATTTCCAAAAGTTTTGAT